>NMRB01000881.1:180058-194484 GCA_002633025.1 Notospermus geniculatus
AAACTTTTGCTTTCCATCGTAGAAGTTCTACAAATTAATGCTAACGCTTATTTATTTTAGTTAATACGTACTTCATCAATGATGACTAAAATATGATTTCGTCGACTCCACTTGAGAATAAAATGGCGAAAAGGCCAATCATAACTGAGACAGACACATGGTAACGGGGACACATAGAACCCGGGACACATAGAACCCTGCATAAAAATAACTGCTTTAGGGACGCATAGAACCTGGGACGCAAAGAACCCGGGACGCTTAGAACCCGGGACGCAAAGAACCTGGGACACATAGAACCCGGGACACATAGGTACGCCCCCACAGCTTAGCAGTTATAGTTCCTCCTTTAGATTGAATGGCTTCTTACACGCCTGCTCGTACCACTGCATGAAAGCCTTTCGGCCATCATGTGACATACCGTCGGGGTCATAGTACTTTGCCTCTGGGTGCGGCCCTATGTATCCTTGGTTTTCAACGGTGTGCATCAGGTGTGGAAAATATCCCTTACGCAACTCCTTCAGCCCAAACGTTAGTGGAAAGTTCCTCAATGCCGTACCCACAAAGTTGAACGAATCAATAAACTTGATGTGTTTCACTTCAAGGGACATGAATTTCATCCCAGAAGTTATCATCCGTGGCCAAATGTCATTCTTGTGCAGCCAGTCGATAACAAAATACGAATCGTCTGCCTTAAAGTTATGACATATTGCAATGCCATTTTGCTTTACGATCCACGTGCAAAAATCATCATTGCATGTCGGGCCATCAAACACGATCTCCTTGCAGTTAGCACAGAAATCCTCCTTAGGTTTTGTAAAACACTCACTGCAAACATCATGGCAGACGATCAGGGCGGGTATGTGCTGATTGTTATCCCCTAGCATGGTTTCATAATCAAACACAAAAAAAAAACGTTTTTCCGCCTTGCCATTTTCACCAGCATCCGCTGCTAAGTTGACTGGCTCCCCGTCTATTTCAGCAAACATGGCTTCATCAGCGTCATCTCCTGTAGCTCCACGTTCGTCGCCTCCACGTACATCTTCAACGGGTTTCATGTAACACAGGTGCCCATCTGTGACATAACAACGGCGCACGCGGCAATAGCGTTCCCCGCACTTCACAGAAAAAAATCATCTCAACTCGAGATAAAATGAGTCTCTAGCCAACTATTTTGTCCCTAAAATGAGTTTCCTTTGCTACTCGAACCGAGGATGAGTACCAGTTTTCTAAGGCTGGAGCCCTCTTGCATCGACTGGAGATAACTGCAACTGGAGTCTCGTTCTGAAGTGGACTCATTTTGAGTTTTCTCAGTTCTTCAGTCGATGGGACAGGGCATCAGCTGGAGAATATTGGAAACAAACTGAGGGGAACCAAAATCTGCTCATGAGAAGCTCGGTGGTGTGGTGGTCCGACTTCTGATCAGAGGGTCCTGGGTTCGAAACCCACTGGGTGTGGAACGTTTTTTTATATATGGGGACATCACTTGTTTATTTGATTCAAGACAACAGACAATCCGGTGGAAACAGCTGGGAATTATTTTAATCAGTTGGAGACAATGTCACCTCAAGTGGAGACCCAGTTATGTCTATTCGAGTTGCAAAAGAAACTCATTTTAGGGACAAGAGTTGGAGATTTATCTCGAGATGAGATCGTTTTTTTCTTTCTGTGTTGTGAGGATCTTTTCGTTTGCTGGTATCCATTACTTTACCACAGGACTTGCACTTCTTTAGTTTCTCACATTTTGACACACCGCCACATTTTGTACGCTTTGTCGCACGGGTGATGTATTGTACAGGCGAGACAATTTTGTGGTTGGCGAAGCAGTCTTGATTGGGGAACGAACGATTGCAGTCATTGCACTTCACACACTTTTCTTCCGCGGCGGGGCATTTGTCTCTTAGACAAGCAGGGCAGACATGGATACATTTGTGTTGAGCCTTGTTGTCATACCCCATTTCACATTTTCTGCAGTAGTAGGAATAGTTCCAGAAGGCCGCCGTGCTGGTAATCACATCAAAATATCCATTTGAAAAAAATATTGTAATACGTTTTGGATTGTCCAGCGGACCAATGTGCCAGTATTTCTGCAATGGATGCGAGTAGGGCTGAAAGGGAAAATGTCGTCCTGGGTATATACAAAGATTACCCAGGATCTCAATCTTCACTAAAACAATACCCTGGGTGTAGTTTCGGTAGCCGAACATCACCCAGCTTCCGCAATCTGTGCCTAGGAACGAGCCCTATTTAGAAATCCCGTGGAATCTCGCGGTCTCGCGCCGCGGTACTTGTTGAGTGTAGCTGTTCATGACATTCTTCAGGCAGTCACGTGACCACGGGCGAGACAACCTCGAATCCAGGTGTCATACTAAGATGCTGGGTGATGTTAAGCTACCGAAAGTACACCCAGGGTATTGTTTTGGTGAAGATTGAGATCCTGGGTAATCTTTGTATATACCCAGGACGGCATTTACCCTTTCAGTGCGAGTAGGCAGCAATCTGGTATTCGGGAAGGACAGCTTGGAACTTTTTGAATTCCTCATACTTCAATGTCCCCCTGGTACACCACTGAGTGTATGCAGGTCTTTAGCCCGGTTTGTTTGCTCCTTCGATGTCTGCCGTACCTTCCCTTCCGCCATAACTGTCACTTTTCGGTAGGCCGTCGGCCTTTGCCTTGGCTACGACAACTGCCCTGGCAAAACACAACCAGTCGTCCTCATTTACACGAATGACACACTCCAAGTCTCTCAGTTTTTTCTCCGGCGGCTTTGGAGCGCGATCACCCCATCCTGCTCCTTTTATTATTATTATTATTATTGCCATATATTAAAGTGCCATTATCACCAGAGTGCTCAAGGGCACCATGCGATATATATACCGTAGAGTCGGTTCTATAACATCAATCCATAATTCGAGATTAGCAACGCCCATTTTACTGCGTTCTGGTCACATGTTGGTCAAGACTGACATTCGTGACGGGGATTTGAATAGGCTGTCAGTACTGGGCCCTATTACGGATTGCGGTTTCATGGAATGGGGATCCATTTCACCATGTATACGGCGGCATTTGACTGACAACATAGGCCTAGTGATATCCTACCACCTCATGTCTTATTCGCAAGAAACTGTCAGACACGGGCCTTCTCCTGTGCGCCATTGATCGATCAATGCAGGCGGGAAACCGGGCTATGACATAGTAATGAACAGGGGGCGGAACTTCGGCATATAGTGCATTGATGTTATAGAACCGACTCTACGGTATATACATGTATATATATATTACACATCCTAAAACCATCAGAAAAAAAAATAAACAAGCCTTTCGGCGACATGGTTCACTAGAGGTTGATGAACGGCTGTGGGAAAGTCAGTGTGTGTTCAATGAGTGTGGTGAATAGTCAGGAAAGATCGTCTGTCTCGCAGCACATCATCTGCACGGACTCATTCAGTGACGCCATCCTATGACGTCACAGTTATCGTGACTGTGACGTCACAGTTTGACGTCACTATGACGTCACAGTTCTCGTGACGTCTTTTTAAACTTTCGAATCCTTGGTAACGACAAAAAATGGCGTAGCTGCCATACCTTCGTACGCATGTGCTTCAAGGTAGTTTTTCTCCCAAATGATGACAAATACTTGTTATTTCGGCGTGATCAACGAAAAGAAGCTTTGTTATCAATTGTATATTGTTATATTTACATATCAAGGGAATGAAATATCTTCTTCAGAAATTAGAGCGGAAACGGCCAAAAATAGCCTCTTCCAAGCTCTCAAATTGCTAATATCTAAAGAAATAGGCCACAATATTTGCCAAATACCACGCAGACACGGGTTTATTATACAAAAATCATACCCTACAAATTTCAGCTCAAAAGGTTATACCACAGCTGAGAAAATCCGCGAACATTAACCGTGACAGAAAATCAAGGATGAAAATAATGGTCACTCTAGTGAACCAAAAAGACAGAAGACAAGACATTAAAACATTAGAGTTAAGACATTAATTGACATGAATTGTGGCATTTGTACATGAATGAAATGAATGACCATGTTCTGGTCGAGCGTAAATTCATCATTTGACTGTAGGACTTTCAAAGAATCAGAGAACTTCCAATTCGAGCATCTCACTCCGGACCACGTTTTAGAATCATTATAATAATGAGAACATCATACATGTATTTTTCCATTGCCCATTAATGCAAGAAAAGTTAATAAAAAGCGAAATACTTTTGTATTTGTATTTCATTTTTCCATCAGGGCCGACGCGATAGCATTATTGGTCCTGGTAAGTACCGAGGAGGCCATCACAAGATACTCATGTTCCTCACTTGGATGGGGTCTTTTACTTGCCCTTGCAAAGACACAAAGTACAAGGCACCACGGCTTACTATCCCACGCGACGGACTGAAGAGCTTGTTCATTTTTTTAAACAGTTTTTTATTATTTACATTAATCATAACGTACATAATAAGAATACAAGGAATTGGTTAGAAGGCTAGTGTCTATTTAAAACCTCTCTAAAAACAAGTTACAAAAGAGAAGTGCAATGTACAAGCATTTACGAGTGGCAGTGCAAAATAAGTATAAACATAAATATACATGTATTAGAGAGCTTGACAACCGCTACTTATCCTTAAACCGAAACCTATACGTATCCCGATACGTTTGCGTTCTGACGGATCTTCAATTCATTTGAGAGAGCACAACATATACGGATGCGGATCCCTAAACCTAGATAAAGGACGATCACTGATTGGGCTAAATACAGGGATCCACATGGCCGGGATTCTTATATTCTTAAAACACAGTCTCCTACCGAGAGGTCAGGCGTTTTCACCTTACTGACTCTGCCACCAGGTCCGGACTGTTTCTGTGGAAGATAGTACAATTCCTCCACAGATTCAACTTGGACTCTAACTGGTCCCATTAAAAGACACAGTTGGATCAAACAGCATCTTGCTTGAGTAATACTAGCGTCCCACTGGCGAATTTTGGCCCGCGACAAGGGACGAATGAAAATCGACGACGAACATCTACGAGTATCTGCGACCACCCACGACTAACTTCGTCTAGGCCTGCGAGTGTTTGACGAATCAGCGGCCAGTTGACAATTCGCGGAAAACTACGTAAAATGCTAATGGTAGTGTCCCACTGGCGACTTTTGCCCACGACAAGGGGCGAATCTGAAGGCTGCGATATACCCTCGACAAGCTGCGATATTTAGCATTATACGTAGTTTTCCGCGAATTGTCAACTGGTCGCTGATTCGTCAAACACTCGCAGGCCTAGACGAAGATAGTCGTGGGTGGTCGTAGATGCTCGTAGTTTCTTCGCACATTACTCGTAGCTAGACGCAGACTGTCGTAGATAGTCGAGGTTACTCTTCAAGACCTACGATCCTGTACGACTATGTACATGGGTGCGACTATATACGAGATAACTTCGACTGACTTCGAATGAAATTTTGTCGCAGGCAAATTTTGAACATTTTGAAAATTTTTCTGCGAGCCAGCGAATCACTGCGAACATAGACGACAGTCTAAGAACAGTTACGAAAAGCTACGATTTTTTCATTCGTCCTTTGTCGCAGGCCAAAATTCGCCAGTGGGACACTAGTATAAATATCGCAGCTTGTCGAGGAAATATCGCAGACTTCAGATTCGCCCCTTGTCGTGGGCAAATGTCGCCAGTGGGACACTACCATAACGAGTTGAATGATTATAAAAGCATTGGCCGCTATATTGAATTTCATTGTGATCTAAATGCTCAATGTAATTTGCAGACCCCAGTGCCCGTGTTCATAAAGGTGGAATTAAGCTTATTCCAGGTATAACCTAACGTTATAACGTGAAGCTATACCTGGATTAAGCTTATTCCACATTTATGCATACGTGCCCAGAAGTATACTAGATCGACTCCAAGATCACCAAATTCCTGTAAATAGTTCCTGACATATGGCTATTTGCTGGTGGAGTTGGCGGCAATGTTGCACGCCATATTTGATTTTCCTAACTATGTAATGGCCTAAAGTCATTCTATGTGGTCCGAATGAATTCCTAGACCCAAAAAAATCTTTGAGTAGAGGCCCAAGATCACCACATTTGAAATGTGGTGATCTTGGGACTCTACCCCTAGGTTTTTTGGGTCTGGAGCTACCTTGAAAATTTCAAGTAATAAATGGGAAAGTCCCAGTGAATACTGCTGATTATTCATATCCTCGACAGTGTTACTGTTTTTGGAGTAACTACTGCACTAGTATTAAAGTAATACTTATTAGTATTAGCTTGATTTATTTAGTCAGTTGCCTGAGTTATTAAGTCAGGCGCCTGAGCTATTAAGTCATGTGTTTGAGTTATTAAGTCAGTCGCTTCAGTTAGTAAATTAAGGACCTGAGAAAAACTGAGAAAACTTCGTCATTTGAACAAAAATAATTACGTGTCCGTTCCCAGCCACAGTAGCCACCAGCCTGTGAAGTATGTTATCATTTTTCAGGTCTGTAACTATTCAAAATAATTCGGGATACGGTAGTAATATCTCATGATATCCCAATGACCCAGACATGTCATATTTAAAAAAAATATTGACACCATACAGGTCCTTGGATAAGTAAGTATGAATTGAATATTAACCACATTATTCCGACAGCTGCATCGTTTTCTGACGGTTGGACACAAACGTCGAATTGAATGACAATCTTCATCACCTGCCGCTTGTCTGCAAGAACAGCTACTGTGGGGTTTTTGAATCAACCGTTACCATATTCCGTCAGACAATAGTAGGGAAACAATCAATGATGGTAACATTCAACGGCTGTTCTTGCGGACTTTGCCCTAAAAGAAGAGGCAGGGGATGAAGTTCGATACTTTTGAGAAGGGTCGAATACTTGGCAACTGTTAATATTAACAGTTAACAGTTGCCAAGTATTCGACCCTTGTCAAAAGTATCGAACTTCATCCCCTGCCTCTTCTTTTAGGGCAAAGTCCGCAAGAACAGCCGTTGAATGTTACCATCATTGATTGTTTCCCTACTATTGTCTGACGGAATAAGCTATAACTTGACAACAGGGACACATAGAAAAACCTATTGGTCTGTCTATTAAACAATAAGGGGAAACACTGACGGATGCCACTGGCAGATGTTATAATTGCACTGCATGCCACAGCACTTAAGGACAGCAACTATCAAACGTCCTCATGAATAATTTATCTTAGAACCAGAAGAATATTGTGTTATGTAAATGTATAAGAAGTGAATGTATTTGTTTGTCTTTAGAGATCAGAATAAGCTTTAAGCCCGTGTCACACTGCCCCGAAGTTGGCACCCGATGGCCATACGAATTATGGAAACTTTTGGAAATCTTACTGATAAATGCCAGCCTGAAGAAGAACCCGGTTGAGGTCGAAAATTTGCAAGATTCTGGAAGTTGACTTTGGGGCCATCTTCACGCGAAATTCAAAATTCCATATTCGTGTGGCCATCGGGTGTCTAATTTCGGGACAGTGTGACACCTGGGCTTTATAGATGAAATGGGAAATGTTGTTCAAAGAACCAGTTTGAAAATATAAAGAGTTTTGTAAATACGGTGCCTCTCAGTGCTATCGATAAACCAAGGTATCACCGTCAGGGACTTTTTTCCATCTATTGCTACGTTACGATTCGAAATTTGTTTGACGATTGAAACTGGACCTCTTATCTTGGAAAGTTTTAATGGAATCTCATTTGCAACGAGCGCTTTTCCTCTAAAACATCCTAGCTCAATAGTGCAAACTACATGTTCACGTATACCTTTTGGTAAGTTCCTAAAATTATACATAACAATTCCTGCAGTCGCGTTTCCAACTAATGTTTTAGCCTCACTGGGAAGTGGTATCATAGTATTATTTTCCCTCGACCACAATCCGGTTTTTAATCGATGAAACCGAACCAGTTTAAACCAGTTCCGTTTGATGAATATCTTAAGTGCTACAGTGACATCGAATCTGTGAAAGTGTATGGTCGCAAATCTGGTCCCCAAAACGCTAATCCTGTCAGAAACATTGAAAGATAGACGGTAAACCACTTCATGTCGTATGTGCTGTTCGTGGCAATTGTATATCGTCAGAATAAAACCGTACTGAGCTACTGGGCAGAACGAAACTACACTCTCTAAGTCCTGGTGTATCTTCCAGAAGGAGGTGGTTAATCCACCGCTGCGCCATTTCAAACACATCTCTCTCTTGTTTATCAACACACGGCCCACGTAATTTCCTGTCCTAAAATCGTACAGGGGCAAATCTGGTTTCAGACGCCATTTTCTTGTAGCAATGTGCTGCACCTCCAAAATCACAATGTATTTCACAGTAATGATGATGATCGATTTCCGAGGACTGACGTATGACACCTTGTGAAGCAGCCTGTAACTTGCGCTGCCTGCGTCGAGAGCGTACGAATGACATTGATGGAGTTGAGTGGGCACATAAATGAAAATAATCATGGGCAGAGTGGGATGAAAGCGCATGACATGATGACCTCTTTTTCGAAAGTACTTTGGAATCAATGAAAACTTGTTGTATACTCGATAATTTCCTTTTGGACTCTAAATTTATTGATAAAAATTTTACATTACAGTTATTAATATTTTCTTGACAATCAATAGAGTTGTCCTCTATTCACAACTGTTTGGAGCTCCAGACAGTCCGACGAAATAGAGCACTACATATTAGGTAACAGGCTGGGTAATGTGTGCCAGGAATAGTGCCCATTTCATGGGTGTTATGTGAGTTTGATTTTGTGTCAGTTTTCTACATAGGTTTGTGGTCACAAGCCCTACTTACACAATAGAAATCCCCGGGCCTTTTGAGACTAGGTGTGGGCGTCTACACTACAAAAATAAAATCCAGCTGAACTTAACTGCTACGCCCGGTGTAATGTTTTTCACTGCCCCCCGTTTGCCAATGTCCCCCAACAAAAGACTNCAGTCTGGAGTTCCAAACAGTTGTGAATAGAGGACAACTCTAATACGAATTGTGTCTTTTTAATAATATTTCAATAACTCATTTTGCCACCTTTTCCATTCATTGACGTTTCTACTATCACTCTATATCCTTGTTGTGACTACAGCACCATTTTCAAAGGAATCAATCTATCCGGCCCCCGACTTTTTTTTATTCAATGAGGAACCCGCCCCGGGGTTTATGCCGACAGGTCAGCGCTGCCAGCGGTTGTACCGAAACGACGTCATTGACGCCGAATGGGTCAATGTCGTCCTGGGCATACCTTATGTTTACCCAGGAACATCCTGGGTGATCCTTTTCTTTACCCAGGACGAGCCTGGGTAAACCAGGGGATCCTTAACTTTACCCAGCTTGGAGATCCCGCCGAATCGCTCTGATCGTTCACCTGCGTCCGAGGATTGGTACTGCGCACGCGTAGTGCTCACGAATTACGTGTCGTAGAACATTGTCGTGATGGAGCCTGTGCCCGTTTTTCAACCTCGGTAGTCAAGACATAACTGTCACTGAATCTATTCCTGCACTGAATAACCTCTCCTCCATTTCTTACTCGCTGACAAGTTTCTGAGGCACTTCGTTCAGCTTCAGGTACCACCGTTATCAGTTCCGTTTCGGCTGTTCGTTTGTTTTCAACTAGCTGAACGCCACCATGTTTTTTGAAAAAAAAGGTTCATCCAGTGCCGCACCACCGACAGCACTGCACAGCAACAGTCTGTCCACATTTTCGTCATTCGCGGCGTCTTCATCGGAAGAAGCATCGTCGATCATTATCAAATCCATATTAGATTCTTCAAGCACGAAATGATGCAAAATCGACAAAACTAATTTACACGTGTAATAACGCACAGTGCATTTCGTGATTGCATCGTGACGAACGTACCAAAATCCATCCTCGCACGCAGGTGAACGATCAGTGCGATTCGGAGGGAACTCCAAGCTGGGTAAAGTTAAGGATCCTTGTGTTCCCAGGGTCGTCCTTGGTAAAGAAACGGATTACCCAGGGTAATCCGGGCAAATATAACGACGGTGAATGTCTATATGGAACACCCAAGTGGAATTAATTTAACTTAGAGAAACACACGTCAACATTGTACAAAATACTAGACAAAATTTTCCTAGCATTTTATGTCAACTTTCAAAGAACATTGACAACATTTTTATGCCGCTGACCTCCGAATGTCAGGGGCATTATGTCGTTGCGTGTGCTTCGGTGTTGGTGCCGATGACGGTATCAGTCTTCGCTACCATTAGGTGTAAAATACCGGTGTCGTAGAATTTAATGCCCCCACAATTTGATGTCATAGAACGACATGCCCCCCAAATATCAATAGTATCGGCCGAAGGCCGATAACAATAACATCGGGGGCATTATGAAGCGGTATGTGCAAAAAAATTGGGCGCGGGCTCAGTGCATCACTACAAACCGTGTGAAGTATGGGAAAATTCTATGTAATTGGGGTCTTCAGGATGGACGCTGCAAGTAGGGGGTCCAGTTCTCGGCCGATACAAATCTGAATTTCTCGAAAACGCAAACGGCGCCGTGACAACGCAGCCGTGGAATTAAAGAGGACATACAGCGCCATCTATCCATTGGGTTAGACACTTTCCGATGTGACGATTTCATATTCCGGTCGAGCGATTTTTGTTAAAGCTGAACTAATAAATATAAACCCCAAGCGGCACAGGTAGAAATTACGAACAGCCACAAGGCACTTCCAAACTCCCTCTGAAAACGATACAGTAAAGATCTCAGCACAACTGCCAAATGAGAAAAACGAAAAATAATCTGTGATGGCACCGATATTCGAACCCACAACCCTCTGATCGATTCGCCAACCTCTTTCTGTACGCGCCACGAAGACTTCTTGCTTGCATGACGACAATTCCGGTCGCTTTATTTCCTCATGGAGATCTTCAAAACCACAGCGCCTTTATTGCGGATCGGCGTCGTTGTATGCAAGTGGTCACATTGTGACGCAAATAGAAAGAGGTTGGCGAATTGATCATAGGGTTGTGGGTTCGAATCTCGGTACCATTACATATTATTTTTCGTTTTTTTTCCCATTTGGCAGCTGTGCTGAGATCTCTCCTCATCAGCAGCGTGGTGGCAAGTGAAACCAACTGTGACCGTCCGAGAGGGTGTATCGTTTTCAGAGGTAGTTTGGAAGTGCCTTGTGGCTGGCTGTTCGTAATTTCTACCTCTGCCGCTTGGGGTTTATATCTATTAAGTTCAGCTTTAATGTGTCTGAATTGAGACACCTTGTGTGTTTCTAAATTTGCACTCGGAGTCTAAATTCAGACTCTGCTGTGAGTGTCTAAATTTATAAACGTTTGTTAACAAAGACTCATCCCGAACTGAACTAATTTCTGGTTCAGTGAGATATATAAGAAACATAAATGATCAGTAGTAGTGTAGGCCTAATGAAAACATTAGAACTAGCTGCCACATCCGACTCGCGTTCCATACCCATTCTCTATACAACAGAGCGAGTCTCATTGACAACTTTCTTCTCCGGCAATTCCGGTTTCCACCTACCTGCACGATTTACTCGCAAAATCTTGTCCATAGAACGAATACTGCCGTATTTGGTTCTCTGACGACCTGGAAGAAACTTCACAGGTATTTTATGTCCCCAAAGCTGTATCTCTTTGAAATATACAGACTGGAGGTCAGAGGTCAACCGCTTACCTTTTTTTCGTACATTCGAGCCCCGCTGCAGTGGATCGCTTCTTCTTTCTCCATACAAGTTCCTTTCTTCTGACTCAACTGACATATTAAATGTCTGCCATTGACGAATATGTCTATGGTTAAACATTCCTGGTGCAGACAGAGAACTGCACAGAATATCGATGAAATCATATTATCATACTGATAATCTGGATTAAGAATTGACCAGTCGAATACAATCTTCCTGAAACAGCCGTTTGCAAAACACGTATGCGCAGACATGGTCATGCTGTTTGCAGTGATGTCATCTGCTAATTTCGCGACATCCATGGTCTGAAAGCCGTTTGAATATTAGATTAGGCAGCGAGGTGTTTCTATTGCTATTAGCAAGTAAAAGTCTGCCCCCCCCGGATAATCTCACGGCTAATACATAAATCATCTCCAAATGTGCTAGTATATAGGGTGTCCCAAAAAAATGTACACACATCAGTTTCATTATTTTTCATGGTACTTTATACCTTTGAAATTTGGTGCTTGTTTTCTTGTTCTGGGGACATGGAAGTTTTGTTTGACAGCCATTAACGACTTATGATAATGCCAAGGCTAACGATTCACCAGGGTACGAAAGTTATTGAGTTTTGGCACCTGGAGGAAAGTGCCACCAAAATTCAGTGCCGGTACTGTGCACATTTCGGTCTTCATCCTCGCCTCGTACCAACAAGGGTCACAATTCAACGGATTGTAGGTAAATTTTCTACTGAAGGTAGTATCCGTGACCAAAATAAGGGCCACAGTGATCAACGACATCCCCCAAGAAACATTTCCTGCAGTAATGCGAAACATGACAGTTCGTGTGCAATCAGTTATTGGACGTCTTGGAGGTTATATCCAGCATGTGGTCTGAGAGTGAAGGGTTGATTCATGCCAGACTGTGCCGGGCAACCACAAAATGACAATGCAGAAAAAAACTTCCATCCTTCTGCTTTAGAATGACACCAATTTTGTTTCAGGAAATTTATTCGATAGTCGTACATTTTGAGCCCCAAATTGTATACGTTTTTTTGGGACACCCTGTATATGTCGTGGTGCTCAGGGCTTTGACGAAATAACATGACATACAAACCAATAATTCATAAAATGATACGTGACCATGGTGAAGTTGGCAACGTTATCTATAAGATTACACAACAGATGTCGGGACATTTGTCATGCCGGCCTAAGGTGGTGAACTGAATACATCGTAAGATCTGGAACACAACTCTTTCACTCCCTCGAGGGTTAAAATAACACCTTCCCAACTCCTTGGAACTGCAACTCTGTAAAAGCGATAAATTTCAACACTCTAATGTTTCCTTTGATTTAATCAGAACGCAGTTCCTGTCTGGGGCTTCCTGAGGTGTTCGGTGTGTAACATTTGATTTGCTGTTTTTAAGGTGTAATAGACAGTGCCAAAGTAGGAAAACATAAAAATCCAGCACAGTATGCGACACAACAATCGTCTCGTTCAACGTCGCTCTAAGGAAATCTTTAGGATCAATGATTGAAGCTGTACCTGTGGTCATTTTGATTTTTCTTTCTTTACCCGACAAATCGATAGGGATATCAATGAACGGCAGATACGTGAATCATGTTGAAAACAATGAATGAATGGTTCTACTCATGGAAACTGCTATTGTTATAACCGTCTAGTTGATGTCCCCTGTATTGTTTATCACAGGATTAAAGGGAGACGCCATTCAGTGTGTGAAATTTTTAATTTTTGAAATATCGTTAATACATTCAAATTCATTGATATCTGCAACATGTCATTTTTAAATCAGCAAACCATTTTAAGTATTTTAATTGCCTCCCATGGGCACCATTTCACAGCACATGTGATGTCATACATATGTGCTCAATGCATTTTATGAAGGTACAACCAATAGGCCTAGGTAGTCACGGTATTAGCTCATTCACTACAAAGGTCGTCAGCCTATATTGACTCTAGTGACATCACAACTCATGGCAGTAGTCTGCATGCACTGATAAAATTTCAACGGTTTTCAATGAGTGGAGTCTCCCTTTAAGGTTCTTCGGCTCTCCTGAGCCCAACTGAATGTGCTGCTTTGTCCGTAAATGTATTGTTGGGGGACATCATGTATCGAGCGGCATTAGATTCTTTTACACCGGGACCAAGAAATGAGAGCCATCCCTCTACCGCCTAGCTCACTCCAGCTCAATCATGTCAGTGGGCTGAACAGAAGATGATTCCTGATTGAGTTTGAAAGCTTATTTTTATTGTCAACGAAATCAGGTTTAAAGCGAATCGAAAGCGAAAAAATTTGATTTAGAAATAGAATTTGAAAGGGGCCGCATTTTCAGCAAAAAATGTAAACAAACTTCTCCAGAATGTCAACAAAGAAATTTTCGTGCATTTTGATTGGCTGAATTTTGTGTTTACAAACACCAGCCAAATGTAAACAAAATCCGCTATCAATTCGCTTTAAGTTGAGCAACATGGGGTGCATCTTATATCTAGTAGCCATTAAGTATCCCATAAGGGCTAAATTCTGTACTTACACGTTAAACGATGTGGTTCGAACGTGTACGGCGTCGTGCAGTGTATGCCACTGGGAAGTTTCATCATTGCACATCCCAACTGTACAGGTACAGTGAGGACAAACAGATAACAAAAGTGCTTGATTGAACACCGAAAGCGTTGCTCGGTTCAACAACCTCTCATATAAGGCAACCACGCCATATGTGCCCCCGCCTAATGCCCCCCCCCCC
>NMRB01000881.1:201841-227247 GCA_002633025.1 Notospermus geniculatus
ATTCAACCGCGGAACCAGCGGCAGCATGGGGCCGGTGGGTCGATGGTAGCATACAACAGGTACCAGAAGCACTTGCCGCCAGTGGTTGATAGAATGTTCCTCTTTGAACAGCACTCTTGGAATATCCCTCTATGAGATTTTGGCGGAAAATACCGCCTATATCAGACACTCACGAACCGGTGAAAGATGAACACCACTACCCAACAAGAAAAACAGTCATCGACATGAATTTTGTCTTTGAAGTCGTTCTCTCTCTAGTAAATCGCCCATCCATTCGGGGTAACAGGATGAACAAGTGAGTACCTACTGTTGTCATCTCGGTCCTTTGGATGACATTTTGTTATTGCTGACATTGATGCATTTTTATGGTGTGCACAAGGGCATTTTAAACGATGGCCCCATATTGGCAATTCACCCGCAAGATTTCTGCAGAAAATTTCAAAGTGCGATTCAGAGTCCTGTGCATATTAATAATTACTTGCACCACAACAATTGTCCCCTTGACCCTGTAAAGAAATTAAAGATTCGAACCCACAGTGCCCCGGTACTGCATGGGGATTCGACTAATACATGATATGAACTTTTAGGTGCAACCCTCGTTGAATCAATAATGTTCTCACAGGAAAAACAAAAACAGAAAATGTCTTTATTTCGATTCATTTGTTATCGATTTGCAATAGCCTACATCGTAAAAGGCTCGTTTATGCAATGGTCAGATGGTTTGAAGAACAAATCCGAAGAGTGATGATCCAGAATGCCATCTTGATGTATCTTGTAAATTTATTGTACACTATACCATAAACTGGTTGTGTAATAAAGGAATTTGGAATTTGAATCGCATGAGCTGTTGAATCGAATCAAAACCGTGAACCCACGATTGTGCCACGTCTCATTTCGATATGGTCAGCATGTGACGTCTCCTAGTTCGGCTTGTTGTACTTGACTCGATGGCGCCATGACTCGAAGCTGCGAAGAAGGCAAATTAACTCTTTCAATCCCGGCCATTATTGGAAAAGACTGTCTTTTTGCAGGTGGTCCGACATGGGTCTAGTAATTTTGCTCTTACTCCTTAACCGTGCATGATTTCGAGGCAATTTTTTACAGTGAATAGACCAGACCACACTCGTTACTTCATTCCTGAATGAAGCCCCTGCTGTAGTGTCTCTTAATGTAGGGATTGCCAATAAGGTCTGAACTCATCATTTCTCATCATGTTCTTTAATAAATCAACAAACACACAAAGTCTCAGCACGATACACAACTCCCACAGAGATGACAGCCCGCCGTTAACAGCTCTTCTGCAATAGGCAGCTCTCCTGCTGTGATGATAACAATCTAGATGCCCTAGACGTAGATGTCTATGCTGACGGATGGTGTTACACGGTGATGACGACGATGGCGATGGTTCAAAACTGAAAACAATACAATACACAGACTGTAGAACATACTCTCATCAAGGACCACCCTTACTATTACACGAGAACACTACTGTGACGTGCTGCCATCTAGCGGGACATTACAACAACACGGGCGTACCACATATGGCCGCAAACAGCACTGCTATGGCATATTTCCTGGGGTATTACCACATATTCTAATTCTGCTCGATCACGAGCTTCTACTTACATCTTATTTGTCCCTCCATTAGACCACTACGAAGAAAAAACCCTGCAAACGTACAGGACACGTGGGACAAGACATCTGTCTCAAAAAACAAAATGGCGTAAGCGCCTAACCACACTCATTCCACCTCAGCCGGAGGCGCCACCCTCTACGTCTTCACCAGAATGGGGGAAAAGACACTACACCTGCGACGCGCCGTTCTCGCACAGGCCTGTTCTCGCTCAGGCGCGTTTTGAAATGGCCAGCTTTGCCATTCGACAGGGCCAGTTTTAAGCACACTGGCGTACAAATAAATTCGCTAAATGTTTCTCGGTGGTGTGGCGGGCAAACTGAACACGTAGGCCGATAGTGCGGCAAAAACCCTTTCCAACAACGTCAATCCCAGCGACACAGCCAATTCGAAAATATTTTGGCTCGATTTTTGAACAAAATGTCGCTAAATCCGCGGTTAAGAGAGGGGGTTAGCCCCCTCTCTTAAAGGCGCGCGAAAAAGGGCTCAACTTGTGTAGAATTTAATTCTCTTTCATTTGCACCTAATTTCAGCTCAATCGGACCAATGATAACTGAGTTATGAGCAACAGAATGTGGTGGTGTCGGCCACCTAACTGATACCACGGTCTTGGGCGTGAAAGAGTTAAATTTCCTGCATTGGTGAATGCCTTATTTCAGTTCGAGTTTTCAGAACAATGGTTTACTATGCGACATTTTTTCGAATGTGGAATAAGCCACCTCTGGCATATTTTTATAACCATCGTTAAACCACATACCTGTTACCAACTTTAGTATAACTCTAAAGCCGTGACGTCATTTGCGCTTGGAATGCATGCTTGTGGTTTTGCATGAAGCAGCTTCAATACTGGTTCTTTCGTTCAAGTGTTTTGAAAAGATACAGTCCAAGAATTAATTTTCATTACACAATAAAAAACTCAAATAATTGAAAAATTTGCTCAAAATTTTAAAACTATCATCCAGAATGTAAAATCACTGTCAGAATTTAAAAAAAAAACGTTTACCAAATTGAAAAAAATTACGTTGTAAGATTTATAAAATGTACACTGTATCGTCTAAGATCTGAGAATTTTGTAGACTGGTACCCGATCCTGACTATTTTACATCGGGCTTTTGCATATGTTAGGACCGGGCGTGCCTACCGCCTTCGTGCCACTCATTGGTCGGTGCCGGCGCAGGTGGTAAGTATGTGAACCATTATGTTGATATATTTTCTATTTTTAACATGGAAAACCGCCGGCGTGATTGGTGAATTTCCTGGGTCAAAGGTCGNGATGGCGATGGTTCAAAACTGAAAACAATACAATACACAGACTGTAGAACATACTCTCATCAAGGACCACCCTTACTATTACACGAGAACACTACTGTGACGTGCTGCCATCTAGCGGGACATTACAACAACACGGGCGTACCACATATGGCCGCAAACAGCACTGCTATGGCATATTTCCTGGGGTATTACCACATATTCTAATTCTGCTCGATCACGAGCTTCTACTTACATCTTATTTGTCCCTCCATTAGACCACTACGAAGAAAAAACCCTGCAAACGTACAGGACACGTGGGACAAGACATCTGTCTCAAAAAACAAAATGGCGTAAGCGCCTAACCACACTCATTCCACCTCAGCCGGAGGCGCCACCCTCTACGTCTTCACCAGAATGGGGGAAAAGACACTACAGCGGCCCCGAAAAGCGCATCTCCCATCGAGACACGCCTTTTTGCTAATCTCAGGGTGTCTTTACCCTTATAACTACTGATAAACTGACTATTGGAATCATCCAATACCATCACTACCCCAGAACACATGCCATAACACCCTATCAGCTACCACATGCAGTCGCATACCAGCTGCACATAGAATGAAACCAGCCAATACAGACTTTAGAGTCCGACACTACAACAGTGACTTTAGAGTAATCCACCTTCACATTGAAGTAAACCAGTTCCAGCATTAGAAATCGTATTTCTCCAAGAATAAGAAACATAAAGCAATAAATGGGCAGCGATCCGCCTACACCCAAGTGATTTTCTTCCGCTTAAGAAACTGAATCACACACTTATGAGACCACTGCCTCCGAAGACAGCTGACACCATCATGACAACCTGGCTGTGATCACTAGTATTGTTACTAACTATACTAACTTTCCCTGAGCAAAGCTGCTGAGTTAAAAAACAGAAAATGAAATCTCAAACCCACAAGATCTCACAGACAAACTATCACAAAGGCGTCATCTGTAGACTGATGGAGAATAAACCTGGCATGTATCCAGAAGAATCACTTCAAGGTAAGTAATAAGAATTCACATCGTTTCAAGTATGTCACATCGCTGAGAATCATCTCCTTCTGACGAATACGAATAATCGAACAACTAATTGTCATCGTTTTTGGTTGGTGTCTCCTCCGCCGCTTCCAACATGCAGAGTTTGGTGATTGGACGATGAAGCTCTGATGTGGCAGTTTTCACAAAGACAGATCTCACCAGATCATCAGATCCCTTGACCACGCTGGTGACCCTCCCGACAGGCCACTGGCCTCTCTTTACGTTCTCCTCCACCACCAATACCATGTCTCCAACCTTGACGTTAGGTCGTTCGGTCCTCCACTTCTCCAGCTGTTGAAGGGACGGAATGTATTCCTTCAACCAGCGTTTCCAGAATACATCCAGAAGGTACTGTACTTTCTTCCACTCTTTTCTCAAGAGCGAGTCCTCCTTTACAAAAACTCCTGGGGGTAATCCTACCACTTTCCTGTGCATCAGAAAGTGGTTTGGTGTCAACGGTTCCAAGTCTCTTGGATCCTCTGAAACAGGACTCAACGGGCGCCCGTTCATGATGCTCTCGGCTTCTGCCAGCAATGTGCGAAGACCGCACTCGGTGAGTAAACAGTCCCCTGCTAGCGCTTTCAAATGTCTCTTGGATAGCTTTACCAGACGCTCCCATACCCCCGACATGTGGGCGGCAGTCGGGGGTTGGAACAACCATCTGATTCCTCTTTGGCGCATCTCCTGATCGATCAACTGTTGATTCCATTCGTCAAGTGCTTCTTTGAGCTCTCTCTCTGCACCAGAAAAATTGGACCCGTTATCGCAACGGATCTCCTCAGGAGGTCCTCTCCGGCTTACAAACTGTCTCAAAACCAAGATAAAATCATCTGTGCTCAGCGACTGGACAACTTCAAGAAAGACAGCTCGTGTGGTGAGGCATGTGAATAAACAGCCCCATCTCTTACTGGTACCGCGGCCCCATTTCACGAGTACAGGACCAAAGAGATCGATGCCTGTGAACGTGAAACTTGGCTTGTATGGTGTCAGACGTGAGCCAGGCAAGTGTGCCATAACCTGCTGCATCGGCCTTGCATTCCGTTTTCTACACTCAACACACTCGTGTACCATCCTCTTTGCTAGACGTCGCCCACCTAATATCCAAAACTGCTTTCTAGTGTCAGCCAGAGTTTGTTCTCTACCGGCATGGGCCAGGTTGCGATGCGCCTGTTGCAGAACCAACTTGCTCACATGATGACCATTAGGTAATATCATCGGATGCTTCTCGTCAGCTGACAAGGTCGGAGCATTTTCTAGTCGTCCGCCCACTTTCAAAACATTGTCCTCTAACACGGGCCTGAGATTAGCAATTCTGCTATCCGCTTTCACATGTGCTCCACCTTTCAACTGAGCTATCTCTGCAGCAAAACATTCTGCTTGTACTGCCTGGACAATCCATTTCTTGGCACTCTCCAATTCTTCACTTGTCACCTTCTCCGGAATCGGACCTATCTTTCCCATGCTCATCATCCATGCCACACTCTCAACCAGCTCATTCCATGATTCACTCCGTGAAATCAGCCTGACCAAACCGCATTCATCTGGTCCTGTTGCATCTGGCTGGGTGACAAGGTGAACTGCTGTTCGCTTTATCTCCGGGTCATCCTCTGAAAGTGGCTCTACACTTGTACTGGGCCAATTATCCTCTGTCATCCACAGAAAATCTGGTCCGTGCCACCATCGGTGTTCCATATTCAGGCTGTCAGCACTCAAACCACGCGATGCGTCATCGGCTGGATTTTGTTCTCCTGGGCAGTGGCACCACTGTTCTGGACTGGTGACTTCTCTTATCTCCGCGATGCGATTAGCTACGTACACATTGAACCGTTTCGACTCATTAGCGAGATACTGCAACACAGTCTGTGAGTCTGACCAAAAGACGACCTTGGCTAGCGAGTATGTGATCTCATCTGCTATTGTGCTGTACACTCTCACAGCTAACGTGGCTGCTTGTAGCTCTAATCGTGGTATTGATGCGGTCTTCAAGGGAGCACATCTGGACCTTCCGACCAGAAATGAGCAACGAATTTCACCACTGGCATAGACAAACCTGAGATACGAGCACATGCCGTATCCCGATGCTGACGCATCGGAGAAATTATGCAATGACACCTCCTGGATTTCTGATTGGAGGGAAACATGACACCTCGGAATTTTCACACCTGCTAGTGAGGACAATTCAGACTTCCAGCTCTCCCAGCGTCGCCGTTCCTCTGATGGAAGCGGGTCATCCCACTCGATCTGTTGTCTCCACAAACCCTGCATAATGTTCTTTGCCATGAGGACGACTGGAGACACGAACCCTATGGGATCAAATAGTGAGCTTAACGTGGACAACACCCCACGTTTTGTTGCTGGCTTGTCGTTCGGTACAACATTAAACTTGAAAATGTCCTCCTGTACATCCCATACAACTCCGAGGGCCCTCGAGACAGGCAAATCATCTAAGTCCAAGTTCAATGTCGGCTCTGCTCTCTCAGCTTCAGGAACTGTGGCCAGAACTTCACGATTTGTACATATCCACCCAGTCAAACGGAAACCGCCATTTTCCCTGAGCATTTCTGTGACTTCACGTATCCTCGCTATTGTAGATGACACCCAGTCCAAACAATCCAGGCAATCATCTACATAGAATGATCTCTTTACAGTCTCCATAGCTCCTTCACTGAAACCAGTGCTGTCCTCTGCTGTTCGTTTCAATGCATAATTGCAGCAGGAGGGAGAGTCCTTTGCGCCAAAGATGTGCCTCATCATTTTAAACTCCTTGACTGGGCCGTTCAGATCCCCGTTCTCCCACCATAAGAACCGCAGCGACTCGGTGTCCTCGTCTGGCACTTGCACTTGAAGGAACATACCTTCGATGTCACCAACAAAGGCTATTGCTCGCTCACGAAACCTCAGGAGCACTCCTAAGAGACTGTTTGTCAGATCCGGGCCGTTTAGTAACTGATCATTGAGACTGACGCCGTGGTGCTTGGCCGCAGCGTCAAACACCACTCTGACTTTATCTGGTTTCTGGGGGTGAAAGACAGAGTGGTGAGGCAGGTACCAAGTTTTTGCAGTGTGTACTGATGCCTCTTTTTCTGTCAGCCTCCTGGCATAACCCTTGGCCAGTAGCTTCTGCATGAAGGCTGTATACTTCTGATGTAACTGTGGGTTCTTGCTCAGCTTCTTTCTCAGAGACTCTAACCGAGTAACAGCAGTGGACTTATTATCTGGCAGCCAGGGATCGTCGCTCTTCCACAACATACCGACCTCCCACCTACCGTTGACCTGTCTTGTCGAATCCTCGAGCATTTTCAAGCCTCTTCGGTCTTCAGCTGATAGCCCCTTCTTTTCTGTGATTCCTAAGCTGTCGAGTTCTAAAAACTGACGCAGATGTGGCTCAGCTGGTTCACAGTCCACGTAATTAACATTGATCATACGCTGAGCATTGTCCTGCACTGCCTGCGTTGGGCCAAATATTGACCACCCTAGAATAGTGCGCACGGCAAATGGTTCACCTGACCTTCCCATGCGACTCTCGTAATGTACCTGGACCTCTGGGACATTCGCGCCGATTAACAGTGTGACGTCATCGATGTCAACTTCAGGTACCTCAATCCCATCTAGATGAGACCATTTGCTTAGATCTTTGATGCGTGTGGTATTGATATTCAATGTTTCTACCGCGACCCCGTGCACTACCAGTTTCCTGGTGGGTCTGCTTACTGCCTCTACAGTGAAATTCACCTTTGACACGTCCATGGTGGACTCACCATTCATAGTGGAGATAGCCAATGTCTCATGACCACCAATGTTCAACTTCAACTTATCTATCAATGACTTTCGCACAAAGGTCTCTTGGCTACCAGAGTCTAGTAATGCAAATGTAGTTACTGATACACCATCACCACACACTCGTACTGGCACAACCTGTAGTGCAACCATACACTTGTCACTCGTCTTTGTTTTGAACGAACTAACTGCATTTGATGCGACCTCCCGTTGCTCCTGCTCGGGGGGGGCTTGTACCCTGTGAATCCTGCTGCGCTGGTTTATCTTTGTGTAACAAGGTAGCGTGTTTCTGCTGGCAAATGCTACACTGAGGTTTAAGTCTACAGTCACCTATGAAATGTCCCTTACCCAGACAATTAAAACAGAGTTTATTTGATCTGACCACTGCACTTCGTTGTTTCATGGTTTTTGACTTAAACTGTTCACAGTCTGTCAACCGGTGGTTACCCTTACCACAACCAAGACACGTGCGTGACTGCTGCGCAGGCTCACTTGACCCACTCGGCTCTGAACTAGTGTTTGAAGTTGAACTACGTTGACTAGGCGAGGGCTTCTGATCTGAGGTGCTGACTACAGTGGAGAATGACGCTGCCTTGCTCTTAACGTCCTTCGGTTTCTGATTGGACTGCTGTTTCTGATCTTTATTAGCTGCATGTCCTCGACAGTCCCCCACCTTACCAAACACCGGGTCACTCGCTGAGTCTGCCGATTTCTCGATGAAAAGAACGAGGTCATAAAACTGTGGCTGTCTACCATACCGCCTAATCTGTTGAGCCTTATCTCGCCACTTTACCTGAAGTGGTACGGACAGCTTTCTCGCCATGCTTGCTAAATTAGCGCTATTCATTTCTCCCAGGGCATCCAATGATGTCAACGTTTCGAGAACCCCTCTGGACTTATCCGCGAAGTCGCACAATGCCTGTGTGTCATGAATTGAAATGTTCGGTCGGTTTATGAGTGACTCCACACATGCCTCAGTGACAGCATGTTTTTGCCCAAAACGTCGTTCAAGGACCTCCAGTGCTCTCGCCAGCCCTCCCTGCACACCATCGAAACTTTCCACCGCACTCTTCGCCTTGCCCTCGACAAACTGCATCAGGTGTGCCATCTTGTGAGTGTCACTCATGTTCTGCGAACCGATCAACTGATGGAAACGGTTGAGGAACTTATGATAATCTCGGGGATTACCAGAAAACTTTACGACGTCAAGATTGGGTAGCGTCACCTTTAATGCTAACTGATCCATGGTATCTGCTAACCCACTTAAATCAGCTGACCCTAAGCCTTGAGAATTGGATCTCCCATCCCCAGCTCCTGCCTTTGCATCCGTGTAGCCACAAGCACCACCAGTATTTACATATACCTCCTTGACACACGTTTCTGCTTCAACATGTGGCGCCGGTGGATCCGTGGGACAACCAGAATCGTTCTGTACCGACTGTGTCTTTAACCTGGATGAACGTTCATGCTTCAGCTCTACCAATAGATTCTCAAGTGTGTTCACAAAGCGATCAATGTTCTCAACTTGTGTAGCACAGCCCTGCGCAGACACACCAGTTCCTTCCTGGAATTCACTCACTTGGTTCTGGGATTCCCTCGAAGGGGTTGAGACTGCCTTCTGTCTTACAGCAGGCAAGGCACGACGAGCATCATCTCCCACACCTTCACTCAACTGCTTCGGGGGTTTACGTGATTTAGATCCACCCAAACTGCCCATGGTTTCGGTCAGCTCAGCATCAGTTGGGCTGCGAACTCCTACATGAGCGATAGGGCTCAGCTCCTCCATGTCCGAACCTGGCGACGATGTGCCAAGCGACAACTTGCGCTCTAATTCATCAATCTCCCTTCTGGTACTCTCAAGCTCTGCCTGAATCCGTTGCTTCAATAACATCTCTGCTGGCAACATGATGACTTAATGATAATGTCCTTAAAACCAGCCAAGAAGATAAGATTTTTGAACTTTTATGTAGTGTCTCTTAATGTAGGGATTGCCAATAAGGTCTGAACTCATCATTTCTCATCATGTTCTTTAATAAATCAACAAACACACAAAGTCTCAGCACGATACACAACTCCCACAGAGATGACAGCCCGCCGTTAACAGCTCTTCTGCAATAGGCAGCTCTCCTGCTGTGATGATAACAATCTAGATGCCCTAGACGTAGATGTCTATGCTGACGGATGGTGATACACGGTGATGACGACGATGGCGATGGTTCAAAACTGAAAACAATACAATACACAGACTGTAGAACATACTCTCATCAAGGACCACCCTTACTATTACACGAGAACACTACTGTGACGTGCTGCCATCTAGCGGGACATTACAACAACACGGGCGTACCACATATGGCCGCAAACAGCACTGCTATGGCATATTTCCTGGGGTATTACCACATATTCTAATTCTGCTCGATCACGAGCTTCTACTTACATCTTATTTGTCCCTCCATTAGACCACTACGAAGAAAAAACCCTGCAAACGTACAGGACACGTGGGACAAGACATCTGTCTCAAAAAACANAACCCGTGTGCATTTCATCATTTTCATGAATTTACTTTTTGCATGGCAGCTTTGACGCATTGGGACACTTCTGGGAAAGACCATGCAGTAACATCGTTGCTCAAAAGGGCTGAAAATAACCGCTATACCTCCTCTTCCTCCCTGTTTGGAACAGGGAAACAAGGCCGATCCCTACAATTTTTCAAAGGGACCCATAGTAAATTCTCAAAGTCTTAGGAGCTGTAGGCATAGTTCGCGGCTATCCTTCATTTCATGATTTACGCTGAATATCAACCTCATTTCACCTCTTCGTAGCTGGCGTCACTACGTCGGTCCACTTCGGTCGATGATCCATTCCACTTCTTAGGAATAACCAGCTGAATTTCATTGGATAATTTTGGCGGTCATCGAGTCATCGCGTCATCGAGCCAAGTACAGCAAGCTCTTAGGTCGACCATGCGCTGATCTGATGAATTTCATGCACGTAACAACGCGATTATGGGGTACTCTAGAAGAGATCATCACATTCCTCAATTCGATCGACTGGTATCTCTTTTACTCTCACATATGCAGGATATGCCGTTCGTTCGATCGATTGATCAGCACATGATACACTACTCCCGCGTCATTGTCCCCGTCCGGTGTAGCTGATACACGAACAGTCATTGACATAGGTTTATACTCCTGACAGCTTGAATACCTCAAATACAGGTGTAATGTATGAGAATGCCTCCCGTATGACAATGCCCGCTTTATTGCTCGGTGGACACTCAAATAGGGCCTACAGAAAGACATGTTGATCAGTGCCTCCCCCATTGTCACGTCGCGGCTTATTCCGTCAATCTTTTGTTGGGAGGCACTGGCAAACGGGGGCAGTGAAAAACATTACACCGGTACCACCGGTGGGCCAATGAACCAGAGAAGAAACACTCATGGGTGGACCAGTGTCGTAGGAAGCAGTGTGTATCTAGATGATAGAATGGCCTCTTTACAACACTCTAGAGTAGTCTGGTTCCCTGACCTGCTGTATGGCGGCACTGACTGATGGTGCGATACAGAGGTCAGGCGGGCGCCGCGTCAACACTGATCTAAAAATATAACATTACTCATTGGCTGAATGTTATGGGATATCGATCGGGGTGTCGTGTTTACTTCCGCTAAACGAGTTGCACATCGTGTGTGAAAACTGTCAAAATGCCGGGTGTTCTGTATGTTTTAGGTGTACCAGTATCAGCTCCTGCCTCTGCATCGGCCTGCACAGGTATCACAAGAGACAAAATTCTGAAACTGTAGCGTCAAAACGCCATATAGCGGCTTAAGTCCGATGTAGCGGATTCATATGTGACCATGGTGACCTAGGTGACGTCACTGCAAAATTGTCAGGATGCTGAAAATTTTCAGATCACGTGATCAGTATCAACGCGGCGCCTGCCTGACCTCTGTATCACACCATCAGTCAGCGCCGCCATACAGCAGGTCAGGGAACCAGACTAACTCTAGAGTAGATTCCAAATCCGGTGTTGTAATTTGCACCATCAAACTTGGTCAGGTCTGGAGTGAGAAATAATTCTTTCAAGACAGATATTTTTCTTCAGGCAACGTGGTTCATTCTTTGGACGTCATTGACAATGCAGCGACAAAAATGCCAATCAAAATGGTTCAATTCTATTACATTTTGAGCATGCCTTGGCAAATCGTGCACAACTACAGTAGAATCTGAATTAGCATATTCATGATAATTGAGGGAAAGAAATTGAAACTGCTTGTTTAATGGATAAGGCAATAGTGAGAGCTCAGCTTTTGGTTTGATATAAGTACACATTCTCTTATCTCATTGAGAATATTGTTCATCCATATATCTCGGGAAGTTAGGAAATGTGCCGTGAGGTTTGCTTTCTCTCGTTTCATTCGGGATTCCACGAATGCGACATGGTCGTTATTTGCCACGTCATCGTCAGGAGCCATTTGTTTGTCATACGTTTCGTATTTCATATGATGTAGGCGTGGATAGTGACACCGACCTAAGTGACTCTGACTAATCGTCTAGCATCCGCCCGCAGTAGAAATTTTCACCTAGCATCACCTCATCCACTGTCATAAAATTGTCCATATATCCTGAATGAAATGGGCTACGGTAGGGAAATAATTCTGGTGTCTTTACCCAGAATTTTAGCATGACAGCCAACAAAAATTACAAATGTTCTATTGGAATGGTAAACTACTGAATGGTGGAAGGCATCGCCAGATCTATTTACCATGCCCCTGCTCACCTCATCCACCACCATTTAGTGATATCATCATAGACTAGTTCCCATCTATTAATCCCTTCTCACCCAATAGGAGCAGTCAGCCGCGCATATTCCCAACAGATGGCAGCAAAGGTCTAGCGGACCAATGTAAAGGAAAATGTACGTGATTGCTGCTCGATCAATAATGACTGGGTGGGACTGAGGGGACGGAAACTTCTCATCGTAAACTTATACAATTTTTGTCAATAAACAAGCAAGAATTCACTGTGTCATACTCACGTTTAAAGATTTTACAGGCAATTTTCGACCGAAATTTACCTCGACAGCCGTAATGGCAGGCCTGCCATGCCTACCTGCATTATATGCCATTTCCGGCGCCATAAACGCCTGCAAAGCCTGTAATTCAGTTCTGGTATGTAGATAAGATGATAAAGATTGCATTTGGACAGGTCATTTCAAAATGACGCTTTTTTAAACGATTGACGCTTTTTTGAAATTAGACGTGCTTAAGTCTCTTATCTTCGGGTGGCCTCGGTTAGCCGCGATTGTTGTTGTAATCTTCACAAGTAAACCATTGTAAAACGTTGACTTCAACTGCCCCGTGATATCACGCTGCAGCGCGACCACCATTCCCACATGCTCGGCGAGCAGTTGTGCGGTTGCGCCACATTCGATCCACTTCCTCTTTTCACCACGGAAGTCACGGTAAAGCGCGAATCACGGTACCGCGTGACGGCCCAGTCTGATGAATTTGAAACGAGAAAATAGGTGATCGCCCCAATTCTTTTGACAGATAGGTAAGGTATTGTGACCGATTTTTAAAAAACATATTTTTTCTTGTGTGCCCCCTGGGTGGGACCCTGCAGGTTTACCATGCATGTTGTTTGCAGCAGTAAGACATGGAGTATCCAACACTCATTGGGCCGTATTTACGAAGCGCGATTAGGTCAACACGCGTGTAAATTCATAGTTATTCAGGTTAAGGGCTTATCGGCGGCAGCGTTTACCCGCAGGATAATCACCCGTGGTTAACTTTCCTTTGTCTAGCTCCAGGAGGACAAAAGAGAAATTTGAACAACCTACAGGCCTTGTTTAGATTCATTCAACTCTCTTCTTCGATCCTCCTGCCCGTGGACGCAGGAATGTTAACCGCTTGTGGTTATCCTGTGGGTAAACGCTGCCGAACAAGCAGCGTACAAGGTAGCGACACAATGGTTTTCTAGGCCCTTAACCTGAATAACTATGAAATTACACGCGTGTTGGCCTAATCGTGCTTCGTAAATACGGCCCATTCTGTTTTCCTACGGGCTGATCTTTTACTGAACTTTGTGAGTTGGGATTTTACATTCGGGTGGTGGGAGAGATATTTATGATGAGTTGTTGAGAAAGCCACGATTATTCTGTACTGTAACGGGCTTCAAGATTGAGGAATGGGGAACACCATTTGGTCACATGATGACCGGCATGGAGAAAACGCGGAATTCCTCGGAAATCCGCCAAGAATCCGTAACTGTAATTATAGCTTTTGACAATGGAATAAACTATACACTGGACCTAACACGTGACTGTAGCATATAATAATAATAATGAAATAACAAGACCAAGCAAAGCAGTTGGAATGCAGCCACAGCGCCGTTGTTTCTTGCTACCTCGTATCTAGGCTACTGCCAATATGATAAGAGATAAGGGGAGGGGACGGGAGAGGATGATATACGTGACAAGTTTCACACCAGTTAATGGTACTGTATAAACTGCAGACGACCAAATTATGTGTAGCGAAATTCCGTGGAATTCCGCGTTTTCTCCATGCCGCGCATGATGACTTATAGAGCAGAGGTGACACCTAGGCTTATTGTTCGGTTCACCATGCACGGCCAATCACACCTTGAATCGTTATGAATACTGTAGTAGGTGGCATCTGTGTACTTAGACTGGTACCCGGTCCCAACATAGCTGAGACGGAGAAAGGGACCGGTATCGGGCGCCCATACTTGGCAGAAAGCTGCCAGGTTATGACGTCACAGGTGATTCCCTTCAGTACTGATAAATGTTTCGACGCTGATACCATTAGGTAGTCAGGAAAATGCATCTTGGCTACCAAGGGTTGTGACATCGCTCCGCCCTCCGACTACGCTCGCACAAACCCTTGGCATCTTTCGCAGTCGTCACCTGTATTTCACTGGCTGTTCTGTTACCACTGGTTACCACCCCTCCGTTCAATACGCATTTGGTACCATCACATTTAGTCTTTTTATTTCAAATAGATATGTCATTATATAGTGTTTATTGACTTATCTCATCATTTCGGAACTGCTACTTAATCATTATTTTTAACCATTAATTGGAAGAAATCCCCGATACCAGGACATCCCCGTAAGACTTATCGATGGAAGAGCTAATAAAATTCACGGCTCAGCAAGTACACGTGGGCTGACAATTAGCCCCGACTGGTACAATTCACTGGCTGCTTCCCATTTTTTTACTCACGAGTGCTTTCTTTCCATCAATAAAAGTATCCAATGCCTGTCGTTGCAGCAGATTCAAACTCTGAATCAGGAAAATCAGGCCTTGAAATCGCGAATCGCTCGCTATCATGCTGCAGCATTCGCCATGTTGTTTTCTGTTACCTCGTTCCTAGTTCCTACGCAAGTAGATTGCAGTACTGAAGAGTTAGTTGGTATCATGCCAAAACCTGAAGGCGAGGTTAACGGTCAAATCTCAGGAGGGCTCTGATTGGTACATTGATTTCTCGATGTGAGTGAATACAGAAATTCATGCGAAAGCTTCCAGGGGTAGTGGCGTAGTCTTTATGACGTAGCCAATACACGTGGAGTTCCAGGATGGGAAAATGTGCTACTATATTAAATGTTTGGATCAATTTTCTCTACCCCATTGGCTTGGAGATATTCAAGAAAACTGCTGTCCATTTATTTTTGTCCATGATCATAATATGTACTTCCCTCTGTGATTACACTATTATGTCCACAACCAGGTGAGCACATGGTCCATGGACCTTTTCATTGCTGCTATGTGCCTGAAGATCGGTACAGCATGAAACCTCAATACAAAGCAACCACTGACCAGGTATACCAGAGGAAAACGTCTGGAAAACAGACGTCTGCATTTGTATAGCTGTGTTCATGGTCTCAATAGATACCTGTATATAGCCTAATCCCGCGTTTCACAAAAAAATCGAAGATTTCAGGGGCGTCTGAAAGGTGCATAAGTCAACTACGACAGCGAGGCCCTTTGCATATGGCGACGCGACGGACGAGGAAGAGTAGTTGCTTTATGAATAACCATCATGTTGCTTTGCCAAAGAGAAGCTACCTTTAATGCTGTTGTGTACGATATCGCCTTTAAAAGCGTCGAGTTGTCATTAAGCAGTTCAGAATTGACTCACATTGAGTGTTTTGTCGTGTGTCTAATGATGGGATGTCAAACTGTCAACTATTGGAACCAGGGCGACACCTATTGTCAACTGACTAAAACACAGGGAAGATGTGCAGAAAAGGATGATGTGGAAATTCACCAGGGATCACGAATGCTTCAGAAAAAGGTAAATTGAGACGTTTTGCCGATACAGTTGGTTACAGTACTGTGTGCCAAAAAAACATGTTACACTTCTTACAATTCAGTATCAAAACTGTCCATTAAAACCTACTGTGCATGTCTTCCACTCTTGTAGGAAAGTAACAATCTCGTACCCAGAGTTTAATGCGACATTAACTCTGGAAAGGGCAAGACCGGTGCTACTTTTTCACAGTGCAAATGCATTGTTGGTGGCGGATGAATTTCTGACCGTTGCACAGCGAATTGCGTAGGGATTCGAAGGAGTTCGTTCTTTTTTCCATAATAAAACATCAAATACCCAACGGAATGTTAAAATAGTAGTAATTTTACAAATACTGGAACAAATTCTAATTATCGGTATGATTATTTTATCAAATAATTTGTAAAATCGAAGAGCACCAGAATCTCGTGCTGGGTTCCAGCCCTTTTCAGAGGTCTTAGCCAAGGAACGATGGTGGCGACCTCTTCAGATTGGGAAAGTAACAGGACAGCAAGTTTTCCTACATATCTCAAAAACCGTTGGAGCTACAGCAATGGTATTTGCACCCAATCTGTAGCAATGTGTTGGGCATAGAACCATGGTGTTTTGCAAAAAATGAATTGTAGTTGACTAAGACAAAAATGACATTTTATAAAATCACTTTTTTGGCAATTTTTGAAAAATCGTCCGATTTCAAATGTTCTTTCTTCATTATATTCAACTCACCTTACTGTAATCAAACCTATAATATTAATAATAATAATAATAATAACATGCGTCTTGTATAGCGCAGTATCCAGCCAATACTGGCCGCTCAAAGCGCTTGAAAGGCCTCACAGAAAAGAAAATGCTTCAACTGACCCTTGAAGGAATTGAGAGAGGTACAGTTCCTCACAGATGCGGGGAGTTGATTCCACAACTGAGGAGCTCCAACTGAGAAGGCTCTGCCACCGACTGACATGGCATTGGCCTTGGGAATCGACAGGCGGGGAGCCGATGACGAGCGCAGAGTTCGTGAAGTAGTATGGATAGTTAGTAGTTCTGAGAGATATGGGGGAGCAAGTTGGTGAAGACACTTGTAAGCTAGGAGAAGAAAATTGGTCTTAAAAGATAGAAATTTCATAGTACTTAATCCCGCATTGTTGTGTCCGTATGTCCGAGTTTTTTCCTGCTGTTTGGTTATGTTATCTGAGCCATTTTCATGGCAAACTTTTATGTTTTTGCACCACATTATAAAACATGCTGTACATCAATGGTATACATTCACTGTAGATTCAGTGTTTGTTATTGCCTTTTGGTCCAACATGGCCGACTTTGGCAATCTGTCTATTCAATAATTCGCGTCTTTGGCTTGTTGGCCGTGGTGGCCGGATAAGTCATCGTATACAGTATTTGCTTATGTATCGGACCAGTAGACCTCATCTTCACTGAGTTCAGGTCAAGACTCGGCTACTCCCCCCTTGACCTTCACGCAAGCAAACCACATTCCGTGTTCAAGGATTTCCCCGGTCCCAAAAATAGCAACCAATCATGGCAAAGCTTGCATCGGCAGCTCGGGTATGATGACAAGATGGCGGTCGATGAAACTTTTTATTCGAATGCAAACTCTCCGTGGAAGGACTTACAAGTACTCAAAAAGAAGCCGCGAAGGCAATATTCGATGGAGACTATTTGTTAGTGTGTTGTAGGACTGGCAGTGGGAAGTCAATAATTATGTACCAGCAGGCTAGTGTTGTTCGCTACGAAGCTCAACGGCGTACCCGGTACTCGTATGAATAAATTATCGCAAACAGGCTTCTGATTGGGCGCACGAGAAAATCCCAAAGCGTTGAACACGGAATCTGGTGGCTTGCTGCAGAGTGTAGGAAGAGGTTAGCGATTTCTACACGATGCATTATGCAGAATGGTAGACCTTGAATACCCCCAAGCTGTGAAGCTATGAATTTACGGAGTAAGATTGCATTGCAATAATAGCCATAATTTTCCATTCCTTAAGTTAAACCTTGTATAAAAGGATAAAAGAAATTACGTGTTCTGAGCAATTCACTTTTCAGAGTGCAAGTCAATTGTCCATTCCTGCCTAAACCATGGTTTACGGTCCCTAAACCATAGATTAGGACCCTATACTAGTTTAGGACACTAAACTGCAGTTTAGACACAGTAAACCATGTTTAGAGAAAAACCTCCAGTTCGACGCGTAAACTCTAGTTTATAGCCCTAAACCACGGTTTAGGGAGCCTAAACCAGAGTTTACAGAAAGTAATGTCCATTAAAAGACAGAATGCTGCAAAACCGCGATTCCGAAGCCTTTGATTTACTGAATGCAAGAGTGTAGGCATCCAAAAACATGGTTTGGAGTAAACTATGGTTTAGGGACACTAAACCATAGTCTAGAGAAAACCATGGTTTAGGAATTCCTAAACCGAGGTTTAGGGATCGTAAAGGATGGTTTGGGCCGGTGTGAAAGTAACACAGGTCCTAGTAAGTAGGGTCCCGCGGACCCTAACTCCTAGGATTCTAAGTCCTACGGACCCTAACTCTTAGGAATCTAAGTCCTACGGTCCTGGACAACTAGGAACTGTAATCCTAGGACCAAGATTCCTAGGAACCAATGCCCTAGGACTGCGCCTCCTTAGGAATAGAGGTCCAACATTTAGAAAAAGTGGTCCTAGGCGGACTTCCGTTACGATAGAAATCTAGGATCCCAAGTCCTACTCAAAATTAAAGAAAACTTCACGGTTGATATACATCTGCGAATGAAAAATATGTGCAGAATACTTTGAGATGTACATAACTCAAAGTATTCTGCACATATTTTTCATTCGCAGTGAGGTGCTGCAGTTTGAAAACTTGCGCCAAGCACGACCTGTTGAAAATGCGGCCGTGATTTGGTCCCTGCGGGGATAAAGTCATGACAATATCACCCTCGGTGAAATGTCATGTAAAGTGCATATAACTCCGGTTAGAGCGCACTATGGCTCTATTCCTCTCCGGAATCCTCGCCAGGCACATCGTTCACTTGCCCTTTCAGGCGTCGATACATCAGATCCTCCGTCGGACCCGCTTTCCTAGGAATGCAAGTCCGCCGGACCTGCTTTCCTCGGAATGCAAGTCCGCCTGACATGCTTTTCTAGACATACAAGTCCACAGACCAACATTCCTCGAAATCAGAGTCCGACAGACCTACGACTAGAAATCGAAGTCCAAAAGATAATGTCGTGTAATGATCGAAGATGACAAGAAAAAAAACAATTTTAAACAAAAAACAGTTGGCCGACAGGGAGTCGAACCCGCAGTATTTGCTTAATGTGCAGGTCCCCGAACCACTACACCACGGGCGACCGGCTGACCGATGACCGAATATTTTAGCTATTTGAATGCATGTCCTATTAAAGAGCTATACAGATTCTATTGTGCATTTATACAAAAGGGGAAGGACTTCGGTTACGGCGGACTTTGATTTCTGTCACTGTTGTAAAAGAAATCCACTAGTCCACTAGTACACACTAGTCCACAAGTCCACTAGTAATCAGAGTCCTATACCTTTTATATAGGCATAGGATTGGTAACCCAGGAACGGAAGTCCCCGTAGGACAGTAGTTCATAAGGAATGGGGGCCCGAAGGGCCCCCATTCCTAAGGAACCAAGGTCCGTGGGACCTTGGTTCCGGGCGGACCTGCATTTCTTTCACAGGCCGGAATGGACAATCGGCCTGCCATATAAAGTCACTTTCAATGAACGCAACTTCAAATGATTTGTAACAGGTTCCTAATACTAGGAGCTTTTCAGGTTGTGATGGAAAGTTTCATGTTATCGAATTTTAAGTGCATCGTGTTTTTTCACACCGAATAGATGTTTTCTTTTCAAAATCATTTCTGTAATCAGGGTCTAGATGGGCACTTTATCTTAGACAAGCAGGCCTACGTGTATTGATGCGGCTTGCTAATATGCTTTGGATGTACGTGAAGGTACGCCACCCTGTTCTGTCGTTGAGGACATCATTTTCGATTACCGTAAAGGAACAACCTACATTTATAAGAAACCCCAAATTAAGATGAATCGCCGGATTTCATTCAGCAATCTTACAGATTAACTAGGCAGGGTCCAGCCATAGTTCTCATACCACCAACCCGAGCAGTTGTTGGCTCTCATCCTGACTGGGACTATCTGCTAGCCATCCGATGTGCCGGATCAAGTGATATTTACGTTTCCATTTATGAATACGAGCCTCCTGAACATGTTTACCGAGTCAGGTATCAATCTTCATTTTCCCCAGATGACTTTGTATACATAAACAGCGTTTATGATGAATTTGTATTGTTTTTAAGTGAAGGAAAGGTTTACCTGTATGATTACAAGAACGGTCAGGTGAACGGACGTCTTTTATTTCCTTCGTCAGATGCAGTGATATGTGTAGAGATGACACAGGCAAAAAATACTGCCAGATTTGAATTCGGTGAAAAAGCAGTATTGTTTTGTGGTGGAAAAGAACCAGTGATTGAACTTTTTGATTATTCCTTTAAACCAGGTCTCAAGCCTCTTTTAAAGTTGACAAACAGGACACTAGCAATTCGTTACTTTTCCAACCAAATCCATTTTTTGCCATATTGGTTCGGTGCCGACCTCTTACTGGCTGCTTCCTTCCTATCCCATAATCGACCGGCGCTGAAAGTATATTCATACGAATTTTCTAGTATGTATATATCATACGTCAAATACATCTTCCTCCTGGGTAACCGTTATAACACCAGAAGTTGTGCCCCCATTTCAAACCGCAAAAGTCGTTTCACCTTCATCGTTTGTCTTGAAGATTCCTCCATTTTTGTTTCTGTCGACTCAGGCTTTGTCATGCTCTGTAAACAACGAATTTCAAGGCCGATATTGAAAAAACCCATCGTTCTCTTCAAAACCAATGTTATATACGAGAAAAATAACGTCATGCGTTTCAGACTTAATGACAAACGTGGCATTCTGCACATGATTCGCTGGAAATCTCAAAATTCGTATACAAAGTATGTAGTTATTTACTCACTTGCCATAACGAATTAGGTGTAACCAGGGCCCGGTTGCACCAAAGGTCGTAGGTGCTGTATTCTGATTAGACCGAACACTGTCCTGATTGAAAATACTAGGACAGACGCAAGCAAATGCATAAAACCATCATGGCGCCCGCTGGTCTATATTTAGCTCGGGGAAGCCCCGTAGGCAAAATAGCAATTGAATCACCGTTCACTGCCCGTTTGAGGCATTTAGCTTGCATGGGTTTTAGGCAGCATTAATCTGTTTGCCTTCTTTCATTCACCTGAGCTAAAGCCAAAAATCTATGTTTTCCTGAAATTTACTCATGATTACGAGATCATCATGATCATGATCATGCCCAAGTTGTGGGAGCCGCCATCTATTGGAGCTTGTAGAATGACGTCACTCTCGTCGGAATTCCGCCGTAAGATCATTTGCTTTCACCGGTCTTCGAATGCAAGCTGCCCAGAAGACCGGGTACCAGTCTATATTCTGATCGCGCGGTTATTCACGTTAGCATAACCAGGGCTTCGCATTCACGCAGGAAACTTCTATTGCGATGTTGAAGATTGGAAACCAATAAAATCGGATTAACCTTCAATAAAAATGAACTTTTAGTGAATAACCTTAATAAATAAGTTAAAAGTAGATGTCTACTTTGCTGCTCGTATTTCTGATGCCATAAGATTCGTTAGTTAACCTAAAAATTTCGTTTAATGCCCTGGCAGAAAAACACACGCCCGAGGAGCCTATTATTGGAAGGCGTAGGGGTTTCAGGATTGTTTGGGATAAATCAACATCACAAACGAATTTGCTGTTTGTGTAGGGGTTACGTTTTGTGGGATAAAAGTTACAAAAAGCCAGCCGCTTTTTGAGAGAATGTATGAATGTAGGTGACTCTTATGAAAGGCCTAGTTAACACGCCTAACCTGCCTCCCCTGTGAATAATGAGTCGATCATCACCACGTGGGTGAACAATGCACACAGAGTTATACCGGTGCTTCCAGTGTAATCGCCTGCTGGATTTTGCAGTGCCTGGATTCTACAGGTAGTGCCATCAATCTAAACGTCAGAGAACGATTTGCACGCGCATCGTGATTGAAAGAAAAAGTAAAAATTTACTTAGAGATGTAGCCGTAGCAGACGAAGAGAGGGAAAGGAGGTTGCACGCAGTAGAAATAGCACATCGCCGAGTTTCTATTTTTACCAGCGAAGGTCGGACAAATATTAGATAACGGCTAGTCTTTAGAGTGACCACATTGTTAAAGGTGAGACAGGACAAAAGCAGGGTCGGACAAACACAATGAAATTGACACGTCCGACGTCACTCGGGCGGTTCGCTATTAACCACCATGATGACTTAACTTGCTTTCCAATCCACGTGCGTTTGTTTACTTCCGAGTTTGATGTTTTCATTTGATTTGCTACTTAACATCAGTAAAAATTTGCCTAAATCCACTTAATATTTTCAAATCTGCAATAAATAAAATTATCCCACCGATATAATGTGCAAAGAACCCATAAATACGTGAAAAAGTTTCAGCATTGATCTGCACTATATCAGGTGTGGAAGATTAAGGTTACGGTCGCAGATGATTCACTCACTTGCGGCGAATCACTGAATTATCTTTCGATTTGGAACATGATTACTACATCGAAGCTCCTTTATACGGTCGAAGTAGTGTACGATAGCCGTCCGATGATGTAGCCGAGTACCTCCGAAGATGATGTAGATTGGTAGTACCATACTTCTCTGGTGGCACAGCAATGGACTATAGGGCCTCGTCGGGTATTGGAAGTTCAGAATTTCTAAAATGGTACATGAAGTGCCCCATGTCCCTCAACTGCGATACTTGTTCGAACCTCTGAACCTTGACGCCACCAGGCTAGTTCCCGATATTTTTCGGGTTGTGTCCTAAGGACACGTGTGCCATTCTAACCATGTTTCATCTACAAGGACAATTCTTCTGTCAAGTACAAGCACGAAGCAAAGGCTAGATTTGTTCCACCAGTGATATTAGAACGAGACACGCTTGAAGAAATTCTGTGGTTACGATGTAAGGAGACTGGGGACATCGTAGTCTTCTATCAAACGAAATGGAAGCAAGATTATCATGCTAACGTTTACCATCGTGTAAGAGGGAGAGCGATTTTACGTATTACTTATAACGCAACGTTTCGTATTGCGCTTCTTCATTTCGCAGTTAGCCAGATTTCCGGGCGATATCTAATCCAGCAGAAGCATGTGGCAATTTCTTGTATCAAAAAGCGAGTGGAAGTCAATATACATGTACATCTTTTTGACATCAAACTCGGTCGAAGTAGTGTGTTGATAAAAATACCTAAGGACGATCCGTGCGTCTGGTCAAAGTACATATTCAAGAACGTGATGCTTCAAGAGCACATGTTAATAATAAATTGTCAAAGATACAATGACCCTATTATCAGAATGTACAAGCTGAGGTTGAATGAAAGTGATGTGGTACACCTTACGGCAAGAAGAGCAATCGAAATCACAGCTGCGCGCAGTAGTTATTCTACATACTTTGTTGGCAGTGATTTCATTTACTTTATAGTAGGTTCAATTGATGGGCGTAAACAGTTGGTGAACCTTCATTGGTTCAGCAGAAGGTATCACTATTCTCATTCCGGTCCCCGTGATGGCTACGTCTTTGAACTTCCTACACAAGGACTCCAGCTCTTGTCCTACTATACCGTGTTAAGAGAATCGGATCAGCTGATCACTTTCTGCCTTACCCTCGGGTTTCGTTCACCCTTTCGAAAGGTATCGCACGCGTGCCATGGTTTCAGACTGGCATGCTCCCCATCACAGGATAATGTTGGCAAAGATCTGGACCTTACCATAGAACACGTTGATGTGAACTCATTTCTGAATGTACCAAGGAAAAATATCAAAGATATGATGGATATAGGAGATGGTACCGTTTATTACAAAATCAGTTCAGTAACTTCTGCAGAGGAACAGTGGAAACGTGTTGATGTGTTCGTCGCTCATGATGAATAATCAAGTGAAAGCCTATGCACTTTGTGAATACTTTCTTTGATTCTACAAGGACAGTTACTCTATCTTCTATACGCTTGACCTACTTGATCAGAGCAAATTTCGTAATTAGGTCATTTTCCCACCAGACGTCACAATCCTTTTCTGACCTCACGAGCGAATCAAAACACGACGTAAAGTATGCGCCGGCACGACGTCGTCTGTGACTAGTTTGAACTGATCTATATAAGGTAGGCCTACAAACTACCTGGAAATGGTTTATAGCAGATAAAATTGCCAAAATTTCGCCGAGGAAGGGAAATCCTTGGTGATCTATTTTGGCCCGATTTTCCAGTCTTATTGCAGCCAATTTATCTTTGACTTTTATGTTAGCGGTTTGGAGGAGCACAAGTTGTCTTCCTATTTTCTTTTGTTTGTATACTGTGGGTGTGTCTTTGCCGTATGGCGTTGCCAATACCTTTAATCCGGAGCTGGTGGTATTCTTGCCCAGGATTGTGGCATTAACTAGTATTGTGTCATCTAGGAACTGCAATTTTGAAAAAAAAATGCAGGGTAATTGTATGGCATACTCAGAGGATGCTAGGTGTTACGGTACAAAAAATCCTGTCAACTGTTGCGATTTGCGACATTTGGATTCCCGTGAAATTTAAAGCCTCACTGTATTGAATTTTACGATATTTTCAAAGTGTTAGGAGAGTGTAGGTAAAGGCCTCATAGCCTTGTGAAGGTCCCCAAAATACTTGCCTGATATGTACTTCAAAGAATCAAGCCCTAGTTTTCAGCACATATTGAAAAAACTGCAGGCAGAGCTCTAATGTATTCATGTACAGCATAGTACATTTTACACTACACTCACGTCGGAGGACATAAGCACTTTCTGAATTCAATACAGTGAGGCTTTAAAAGAACCGATGCTTTTATGTTCTTGCATTCATTACTGCAAAATAGAGAACAAGGCAACAGACAAAAATGATATAATACATGTACACTGTTAGAAATTATTAATTTTATAGTAGTAATTTTGCAGTAATTTTACAGAAAGTGCCTGCAGCAGAGGCCCCAGCACTTTCTGTAAATTTACATAATTTTTTTATGGTATGATTCATGTTTTCCTGTATTGGTTGGACTCCATTGGACATCCCATTATGATGCCTTCTGAGAGCAGTATGAAATATAATTTGGTCAGCCTCCAGTCAAGTCTCTGTTAACATTTATTTAAGTCTGTAGTTTTACAGATCACTCTGTAATTTTACAGATCCAGTGCTGGGGACTCTGCTGCACAGATTTTCTGTAAAATCTTCTGTTATTTCTAACAGTG
>NMRB01000881.1:227327-242687 GCA_002633025.1 Notospermus geniculatus
GGGGGGGGGGGGGGGGCGGTCAAAAATTGCCAGAGGGGCTGTTCGTTTCCGTCACTTGAAGAATCTGAGTTGTGATCCTTGGGAGAACGGAAAACGCTATGCAATTGCAAATTGCAGGGATTATTTGTTGTACTGTACAGAATAATCGCTGCAATTTGCAAACTTGTCATGCCTTGATATCTGGATATTTCACGATTTTCAATTTTTACTTTCTTAGGCTGGTACGAGTCATCAACGTTATTGGCGAATTGATTCCAAAACTTTACTGTAATGAATTCTTCTCCGTCATACACCTCGATGTTTTTGCGTTTGGTTGCGGTTGCCTCATTTGTATGAAGGTCGGATATCTATAAACAGAAACAATTTGGGGGGATCACATTTGCAATAGAATCAATTGCTGATGATATGCGTTTGCGTTATATTTTCTATTTTAAGCCAAAAGATTATTAGAGGCAATTACCAAAGAGTCTTGTGAGAACACTTACGTCGGTGACTTTCCCAATTACGGATACGCGCGAGTGATTGTCTGCTCTTCTGATTTCACTTATCGACTTAGTTGGTGCAAACAAGAAATCTCTTTCCATATCTTCATTGACTACAAATTCTTTGGTTTCAAAAATGTGGAAAAAAAACTACAAATCAATTTCTTGAGGAGTTGAATGAGTTTGCGCATGGTGCAAGTAAAAAAAATATTACTTTTGGAATGCTTTTTCCCTTTATTTAATGATGCGCAGGGTAGGAATTTACTTACCTCAGAATCTTTGGTCATCTTGACAGTATTGTTCTGTAGTGTGGCGTTCGACATGACATGAAGGCCGTAACGGTTAAATTGCATCTTTTTGTGCGGGTCGTTCAAAAAAATGATTGCAATTTGGGATGGCTCTTCTAACAGGACTTTGACGAACATCATTCGTTTCTCTTCTCCGTTTCACCAAGTACTTTAAACTTTACGATGGAATTCATTCTGAAATTACTAAAACACAATAAACATGATAAAATGACAGGGAGGTGGAAATCTTCATACGTTTAGAGGCCTAGGCCCTAGCCCACGGCTGTTAGAAGATGATTTTATTCTCAATTTTAATGAGCTGTGAGGTCCCATGCGCTGCTGACACCAAGCGGTTACAAGTGGAAATAAAGAAAAGAAATAAGGCGCTAGGCCCTTCCTCTTTATACCTATTTAGCATAAACTTACAATAGGCCGTAAATCCATGTGAACGCCCACATCAAAGTTTCATGCCATTGTTTTGGCTGTAAAGGACTATCTTAAAAAATCATTCTATAACTTAGTAGACGGATCTCTCACTGAGCTAATGCCGATTGCTTCATGAACATTCTCTTTGCCAACATTTCTAATGAACGCCTCCCGTTTCGAGTAGACCTACACAATGAAATACAATACATCGTACCTCCCATTCACACAAATTATAAAGGGCGAACAATGCCAAAAGTGGAATGAATTTGTATTGAAAACAGGTTAAAGTCAAAATCTCCGTTTATTCTCGATGGATCAAGAAAATGATTCTATAATTTATTAGCGTCACTTCTTACCTAATCAAGGTTGAATTTGCAGGGAGAATACTTGTTTGTGTACTGCTAATTTAGTGCTCTCGGTTTTTGGCCGCAAACCGCAAACTAACCACAACGTTTGCCATATATGGTCATCACGCTTTACGAGGAAGACATGCACACGAAGCACTATAGTACATACGTTTAAATCATCTGGAGCTAGATGGAGGACCTTCGGTTGTGAGGCAGACCTTGGTATTGTTGGTGAAGTCTGGCTATTGACATGCGTTTTATTGACAGGACACTTCCAGCCAATCCCATGCCTGTGCCTGTGTTCAATTTTAAATCAAGGCCTAGTTGCATGTTCTATTTCGAACCAAAGTTCAGCTGATTAGAAAACAAAGTTCAGCTGGTTAGAAAACAATGTGCGTTGGACCGTTTAAAGTGAACCTGGGAGTTCATTGTTGTCTGGTTACAAGGGGTTTGATTGACATACGCCCTTCGAGCTCCAGATGATTTAAACAGACTTTAGGTTCAAACGGCCGTGAGCCTAGTGGAGGTCATAGGTTCTTGTGGGACTTTCGCCAAGGCTCCCGTATCGTCAATCCGTGTCACGTATGACGTATCGGGCTAATACATTTTCTATTAAAGTCATGCGTCATACGTGATATACGGATCGACGAAACGGAGCCTTGCGAAAGTCTCTACTAGCGGTTTGCGGGCGTGGAAGAGGAGGCGGGCGCGGCTGGAAAAATAGATCCAACGTTCCCTTTAGCTGTTTCACTCGCACGCGCTCCCGCCACCGAAACCGCGTCCGCAAACGCCTCGTGGAAGGTCTGTTCACACCAAAACCCGCGCGCCGCGGACCGCGACGGCGAACTCAATGGATTTTCAAAAGGGTCACACCGCGGCGGCGAGCGCGCGTCATTTGTGCTGAAAGGGTAAATGTCGTCCTGGTTATATACAAAGATTACCCAGGATATCAGTCTTCACCAAAACAATACCCTGGGTGTACTTTCGGTAGCCGAACATCACCCAGCATCGTAGTATGACACCTGGATTCGTGGTTGTCTCGCCCGTGGTCACGTGACCGGCTGAAGAATGTCATGAACAGCTACACTCAACAAGTACCGCGGCGCGAGACCGCGAGATTCCACGGGATTTCTAAATAGGACTCGTTCCTAGGCACAGATTGCGGAAGCCATGGAAGCTGGGTGATGTTCGGCTACCGAAACTACATGTACACCCAGGGTATTGTTTTTGTGAAGATTGAGATCCTGGGTAATGTTTGTATATAACCAGGACGACATTTACCCTTTCAGCGTCATTTGTGACCCTTTTGAAAATCCATTGAGTTCGCCGTCGCGGCCCGCGGCGCGGTTTTGGTGTGAACAGACCTTAGGCAGATTCATACTTCTGACGCCATTTCCCGCTTATGACGCTAGAAAACCACCTTCTGAATGGCATAAAACCAGCGAAAATTGCAATTTAATTACTACTGACTGGGCTAAGGGATCCAGAGTGAGGGAAATGGGCAAGGGGCTGTGTTCTGTGTTGGGGGTGTGTTTGGGGGTCGCCCGGGGCGCCCCCCCCTAAATCCGCGCCTGCGGGCTGTGGATGTGGTTGCTGAGCATCGTGGCGCTGACGTCTTATCGTTCGACGGACATTGGAAAGAGCTGGCAAAGATGCGATGGCATCACCATAGTCCTATTAGGCCAGTTGTTAATACTTGTTGGGTCGTTTCTTGCGTGGTGCGGGCTCTCTCTTTCATTGTTGCGTGCTTTTAGTACCTTCTCACGAGCTGGGTCCAGTCCATGGGTGTGTAATACTAGTGTCCCACTGGCGAATTTTGGTCTGCGAGAAGGGACGAATGAAAAAATCATAGCTTTTCGTAACTGTTCTTAGACTGTCGTCTATGTTCGCAGTGATTCGCTGGCTCGCAGAAAAATTTTCAAAATGTTCAAAATTTGCCTGCGACAAAATTTCATTCGAAATCAGTCGAAGTTATCTCGTATATAGTCGCACCCATGTCGTACATAGTCGTACAGGATCGTAGGTCTTGAAGAGTAACCTCGACTATCTACGACAGTCTGCGACTAGCTACGAGTAATGTGCGAAGAAACCACGAGCATCTACGTTTATCTACGACCAAGCACGACTAAACTTCGTCTGGGCCTGCGAGTGTTTGACGAATCAGCGACAAATTGACAACTCGCCAAAAACTACGTATAATGCTAAATATCGCAGCTTGTCGAGGGTATATCGCAGTCTTCAGATTCGCCCCTTGTCGTGGGCAAAAGTCGCCAGTGGGACACTACCATAAAGTTGATCATCTGAATTACACGACCGTTTTGAGTTTTCACCCGGCCTTTGCAAATGTGTCTCTTCTCACACAACCATGCTTTGGTTTCATTTACCAAGTCTTTGTGAAAGTTGCTTGCATGGCCCTCGTGAAGGAGCTTGTCCTTTCCTTGCTATGACTTCACTATGTTCAGCGCCATCTTGCTTCTTCAGGCACTTTTCCAAGAGTGATGATTTCCTTAGCTTTTGCTCTGCAGTCACCTGCTCTCATTAACCAATCACAGATCGATTATATTCTTGTCAAAAAACAATCAACCAATCAACTCTTTAGTCCCACACAACGTAGACAAGCCATGGTACAGTTAGTTACGAAGCCGTCCTTTATGTTTCTGTACTGAATAAAATTTTCTTAATTGGTTATTATCCCTGTCTGATTTCCCCAATCAGGAGAATACCTTTATCTTTCGTGCATAAAGAAGACGTAGTTTCTGTACCCAATTTTATAATTAGGACTACTTCATGACGAAATTATACTTTGTCATTATTTTCATACCCATGAATCCACAATGAGCATAATATTTGAAAAGCTTGCAATATTGAATAGGCATTCAAGTACATGTACTCTTTGGGTCAATAGTGAGGTTAAGATTCTGAACGCGAGCGACAAACTAGACTGGTACACGGTCTTCTGGGCAGCTTGCATTCGAAGACCCGTGTAGTAGAATCTAATGTCCACCGATATGTGATGTCCCCCAACAATACATTTACGGATTAAGCGGCACCATTGAATTGGACTGTAGAGAGACCAAGGCCCTTAATCCTGTGACAAACAAAGGGGGACATCAGGAAGGCGGGGACATTAGATTTCATCACACCTGTGAAAGAAAAAAAATGATCTACGCAGGATTCCCGGCTAAGTGACGTCATTCTACAGCTCCAAGAGCAATGGACCGACGCCGAGCTAAATATAGACCAGCGGGCGCCATGATGGTTTTATGCATTTGCTTGCGTCTGTCCTAGTATTTTTAATCAGCACAGTGTTCGGTCTAGCGACGAACATGAACGCGAGTGACGTCAATCCCGTTCGAGGGCTGTTTCGTGTACGGGAACCCTCTTCCATTTGGCATGTATTGGAATAAAACCAATCCGAGAATAGCCATTGCCACCAGACGTCGTGTTTCATTTATTCCTAGTTTCTACATTACGTATCCCAACCCAACTGTATAATCGATGATCTCGGGTGAATTCGGTTTCCCGCCGCGGCCACTTATTGCAGGGAATACAGTACGATCCTCCGCTGAAATAGTCCGGACCTGCTGATAGCAGAGTCAGCAAGGTAAAACCGTCTGACCAAAGCGTCCGAGATTGTACCAAGATACCATTGTTCAAAACACCTGCGCAATGCATGCCCGATTGCTGAAACCACTGGATCACGACTTTTTCACGGGACGACAATGACGTCATTCCTGTTCACGTTTGTCATTCGCGTTCAACATCTTAACCTCTCTAATATCATGGTCATCAACATGTAACTGACCACGTCATTTCTAATCGCAGATTAACGTGTGGCCCATGGCCTTTAAAAGTTTAGGTAACCCAGGACGTAAGAACTGAGAAAAAAACAAAAAAAAATTAAATTGGTACCTTTTGTCCTAGGTACCTTTTGTCCGGGTACCTTTTGTCCCAGGTACAATTTTTCCGGGTACCTTTTGTCCTAGGTGCATTTTGTCCTAGGTACCTTTTGTCCTTGGTACATTTTGTCCGGGTACCTTTTGTCCAGTACCTTTTGTCCGGGTACGTTTTGTCCTAGAACCGTTATTTGTTCTTCTGGTACATTCACACAGGTGAGCACATGGTCCATGGACCATTTCATTTTTCCACTTAGGAATGTTCTGCCCTTTTACAACCTCTTTAGATGCCCTTTGGCAGCTCAGGGTAGGGAAGGGGTCATTTGGTCTTTTTTTAATAATATGCAAAAAGGATTCGCATTAAAGCACCTAAATATCCTATATCCTAATACGCTAGGCCCACTCGACGTGAAAGATGTCAATTTGAACAAACTGAGGTGATTTCTCTTATTTATTTTCTTGAGTTTCCACCAACAGTGCTGGAGCCAGTTTCATAAAGTGATTTTAATTTAATGGTACCTTTAACTGAAGGGAAAATCACTCTTACGAGAATCACTAATGACATTAATCGCTTTTTTGGTCAATCAATATTGCAACTAACATTCGATAGATCTTTATCGATGTTTGACTATAGGCATGTTCTGTCTTCATGGATCTACATAAGTCATGAAGCTGCGAGTCTGATTGTAGCATACAGTGAGCTGCGGTCCATTGGTATACCTATGTATACCTATAGAGTTGGGACCTTATTTACTGGTCGTATGCAAAATTCATTACGACTTCCCCGATGAGGCTCGAAAACGGTTGTTGGCCGATTATCACCAGGTTCCTTGTCATACTGTACACGAATCAAGAGGTCGACGTAGATTGGAATGGGCCTCGAAACAGAACATTCGATGTAAACATCGGTATCAAACAAGGTGCTCTGCTGTCACGTATTCTGTTCTCTATTTTCATTAATGAATCACGTATGCGTCTAGAGTCTTCCGGATGTGAGTGCACCGGGAGTACTTTCATTATCATGACTCCCCTGCCTTGGTCTCCTCATCCAAAACATCCTGAGAATCGCAGGTCATAATACGATCGCACCCCCCTTATGAAACAATGAACACAAGTACGACGAGGGGAGTAGTTGTGTAGACCCTCGGTGCGAGGTTGCATCCACCACAGTTATCAACGAACTTCATGCCAGGTTGCAACTGGGTTTCCGTTTGAGGGCTGCAGATTTTCAATCGGTAATGCCTAATCCGTTGTTACGAAGAGTGGACTGATTTTTTTTCACAAATACAGAAAATTGAAAACGTAGGTCTTGGCGTCATCATGGCAATGGGACACATTTTGGAAATTTACCGAGATCAGTCCTCAGAGACCGAATCCTCGATAGTCAAGTGTCTCATCAACTGTTGACGTGAACAACATAACTCAACATAACTTCTGGCATCACCTATTTCAGTGAAAAGCGCGCCTTAATACGGCCGAATCGGTTAATGTCGTCCTGGGTATAACAGAAATATACCCAGGTTCAATGTCATCCTGGGTATAGTTCGATCTACAAAAGTACACCCAGTACCGTAGTTTTGAGCCTAGGTACGAATTAGGAATGGATGGCCGCCATTTTGTTTCTCGCTTCAACTGAGACGGCAGTTTTGCAATCAACATCGTCAAAATACCAGTCAATATCATCAGCTTTTCTGCTCATCGATAGCATGGGTCAACTGTTAACATGTGTCTTAACACAATGGTCCAAACTTATCGCAAGTTAAGCTCACAATTTCAAAGAAATGAGCAAACGAACAGAGCCGATCTGCGTCATATGTTTGTTCGGTGTCGTGCATTCATCTACGTCCGCATCGACATTACATCAGCCGTGCTGCGAGTACTATTGCGGATTTGAGTGACGATAAACGACACGAAAAATTCTTTGATGACTGTCGGTATGATATATTAAAATGGTGTCCGTCGTGTCGGGCGCTAGAGCGATGTTTTTGGACTTGTCATGCTTGTGCATGGTCATGTGGCATTTGCAAGAACAATCTCGTCTTCAGGTGCCGTGTCCAATCCTCGGTATACTTTTGTAGATCGAACTATACCCAGGGTATAGTTTTGTAGGACGACATTGAACCTGGGTATATTTCTGTTATACCCAGGACGACATTAACCGATTCGGCCTTAATACGGATGTCAGGTCACACTGCGATTGCCTGCGCTACGACGGAACAGTCGGCATCAGGTGTCGCAAGCACGGTCAGGCCACAAAAACGAAAAATGTGTACGATCGTCGTGGAACAGGCAGCATCTACGCGCAGGGAATCGTAACCGTGTTCAGGTCACCTGCGACTACTGCATCGCAAAGTTCTGGCAATCATGTGACTTGTGATCATGTGACTTTTTCAAGATGGCAGCGCCCATGCAGGGTATGAAAACGCTCGTCACTGATTGGTTAACTAAAATAGACCAACTATATTGTTTTGAAGCATGTGGTCTCTGACTTTCGGACTTTCCATTATTGCCTGGCGTAGTTCCTTTTCTCCAGCGACGAAATTCGAACCGTTGTCGGACCGAACCTTTTCAGGAACTCCTCTCCTTGATGTAAATCTGACGAAGGCATTTAGAAAACTGTCAGCATCCATGCTTGCAAGTTTCTCTATATGTATCGCTCTTACCACTGAACACGTGAAGACGCATCCATACCGTTTCTCTCGTTTCCTTCCATTCTTTACGACGAAAGGACCAAAACAATCAAGACCTATGAATGTGAACGGTGGTTTTCCAGGAGTTATTCTGTCGCTTGGTAAATCAGCCATTCTTTGTGGTTTCGGCATTCCTTTCAGCAATTTACAAACAACACAATTCCTGCAGACAGCATTGACGAGTGGGTGCGCTCTTGGGATCCAATATTTTCGTCGAACGACAGACAACACATAATTCCGCCCGGAATGCGCTGCCTCGTGTTCGTGTGCATTTCTCACGATCAACATGGCAATGTGATGATCTCGCGTCAAAATTGCTGGATGCTTCACTTCTGGAGACACAGGCGCTGCACGGATACGACCTCCAAGACGTATAACTCCATTCTCATCTAGTATTGGCTCTAGATCCGCTATCGAACTCTTCTTCGTCACCTTTCCCATCTTGGACAACTCTTCAATTTCACAGGAGAAGTGTTTTTTCTGTACATACTTCACGATAGCATTCTCTGCTTGAATCACTTCTTCAACGTCAAGGTGTTTGCTCTTTACTTTAGTAGGCTTTCTTTCTTTGAGCCAGGTTTTGAACCTTAAAATCCGTGCTACAGCTTTCTTTAGCCGATGCCAGTCAGAATACCTCTGAAGAAGCTTGTCAACGCAGTTGTCTTTTCTGTCAACCAAAACCCTTTCTTTCATTGTAGAGAACGATCTTGCTCGATGTTCAGATTCAAGACCAGTAGCATCACTGCATTCTAACTCTTTTTCTCTGTTTTGACCATTGGACTCCGGCCCCCATTCGCTTTCTACCTTCTTCGCCTCCATACTTTCTCCACCTACTTCAGGATCAACTTGCTCTCTACATTCTGTTTCTCTCTTTTGACCATTGGACTCCGGCCCCCATTCGCTTTCTACCTTCCTCGCCTCCATGCTTTCTCCACTTACTTCAGGATCAACTTGCTCTCTTTGACCACACTGTAAATCTGGGCGTTTTGAATTAAAACATTTTTTAAAACACGTTTTTGTCACAGATAAAAATCACTTTTACGTGTCTTCTTCAAAAACACACAAGTGTTTTTGGCATGAACATCCAATGTTTTGGGGTTAAACACTTGCTGTTTAACTGGTAAACACACAGTGTTTAGGAAATACACAGTAGAAAAACACATAAAAGTGTTTTTACAGAAAACACTTTTGACGTGTTTATGCCCTGTACTTCGCCTCCATACTTTCTCCACCTACTTCAGGATCAACTTGCTCTCTACATTCTGTTTCTCTCTTTTGACCATTGGACTCCGGCCCCCATTCGCTTTCTACCTTCCTCGCCTCCATGCTTTCTCCACTTACTTCAGGATCAACTTGCTCTCTTTGACTAGGAGCTGAAGTAAAAAGCGATTTACCAGTCTTCATGGTCTTCTTGACTACCTTAGAATCACTTGAATCAACGTCTTGCGGGTTAACTACGTCTGGCCACGATGCCGAATCTTTTGCAAGAAACTCAGGGCCTTCTCTCCATCTGGTCTGCAGCAAAATCTCTTTAGCGGTTAGCCCTCTGGATGCATCATCTGCTGGGTACAAACTTGAAGGTACATATCTCCACTGCTCTACCTGCGAGCTGTCATGAATCATTGAGATGCGGTTGGCGACGAAAGTATGGAATCTCTTTGACTTGTTCTTGATGTAGCCCAAAACTACCATACTATCAGTCCAAAAAGTTGATTCCGATATCTCCAGATGTAGTTCTCTTCTGAGTATGACGTCTGCACGTGTCGCCATCACTGCGCCACACAATTCTAATCGTGGGATGGAAATCTGTTTTACCGGAGCCAGTCTTGATTTCCCAAAGATGAGCTTGCAGCCAACTCTGCCTTCCGAGTCCACCATCCGAATGTAGGAAGCTGTTCCATAGGCTTGGCTGGCATGAAGCATCGCTGAAGTGGTGAAGCTCTATCTTTACTACATTTCCAAACACCTTGGGCAGTATGCATCTGTCAACTGTAAATCCCGACAAAAGAGGTAACTCCTCCAACCATCTTTTCCAAAGAGCTACATTTTCAGGCTCAAGTTTGTCATCCCATGTTTTCCCAAGTCTGCATTCTTCTTGGAATATCAATTTTGCTTTCAAGACGACAGGCGCTACAAGACCGAGGGGATCGTATACGGAGCTGGTAATACTTAGAAGACCTCTCTTTGTCAATGTCACATCCTTCTCTTTTATCCTAATCCCAAGTGTATCCGATTCCGTATCCCAAACTACGCCGAGTGCTCTTTCTACAGGCAGAGATGACTTGTCTAGATCGAGATCTTGAACATCCTTGATGCGTTCTGCTTCTGGAATCGCTTCGATCACCTCTCTGCTGTTGGATACCCACTTTGTCAACCTGAATCCACCCTTTCTCAACAGCTCACATACACATTTGACCAACTCGATCGCTTCAGTCGTAGTTCCCAAGGACTCCATACAGTCATCAACGTAGAATGAGTCTTTCACTACAGAAACTATACTTTCCCCAAATTCCTCTCTGTTATCATCAGCTGTTTTCCTCAAAGCAAATCCAGCACAGCTAGGACACCAGACACCTCCAAACAGATGCACAGCCATTCTGAAGACTTCCGGTTCCTGATCCATGTCACCATCTGGCCACCAGAGGAATCTCAAAACGTTTCTGTCCTCAGGAATGACTCTCACTTGATTGAACATGGCTTCCACATCGCCACTAACAGCATATCCTGTCTTTACGGAATCTTAGGAGGACACCAATAAGTGTATTCGTATTATCTGGTCCTTGTAAGACATTTTGATTCAAGGAAGTTCCCATGTACTGTGCCGCACAATCGAATACTATTCTGAACTTGTTGGCTTGTTTACGTTCACCACGTTGTGATGTGGCAGATACCAAGTCTTTCCAGGAGATGCGTCCATCTCGGACTCAGGAACCTTCTCAGCATAGCCTTTCTCTAGAAGATCTCGAATTCCATTACGGTACTTCTCATGCAGCTCTGGGTCCTTTGCCAAACGTTTACCCAAACTGTTAAGTCTCCGCTCTGCCATGACTTTATCATCTGGTAATTTAGGATCCGCATCCTTGAAAGGTATCCCCATCTCATAATGACCGTCAACTACCCTGGCTGTTTTCTCCCAAATGTCGACTGCTTTCTGATCATCCATGGATAGCTGAGGCTTTCCGTCACACAACATGTGACCCGTATCCAACTGCCAGAATTTCTCAACTTGTTCATCTAACGTGACTGGATTTTCAATCGTCTGGACAAAATTGCAGACTGACTTTCTGGACTGGCGTTCTCCCAATGAACCATTTATGGCCCAACCAAGAGTTGTTCTGGTGGCGTACGGTTCACCATCTTTCCCTTTGCGAACTTCTAGAGGAATCAACGCCCCAGGTGCATCTTGACCAATCAGCAATGTTGCATTCATACCTTCACCATCGGGAATTGTCAGATCTTGGAGATGCTTCCATTTTTGAAGGTCTACATCCAGTTGACTGTTGAGAGCAGGGAATTTTTCAAGCGCATAAACCTGGGGTATCGGCACTGACTTGCGACGCGGTTTTCTGCCATGAACACCCCTAACTTCCAAGCTTGCCTCTAAAGCTTTGACGTCTTTTCCATCATTCAAAGTTTCTATCGTCAACTGAGTCGTCTTTCCTTCTATTCCAATTTTCTTCAGTAATTCAGCAGAGCAGAAAGATCTATCACTCCCTGGGTCCAATAAAGCTCGCGTACGGAAGAACTCATCTTGACCTTCACCCTTCACATCAACTGTAACTATGGGCAATGCGATACGTGTGTCTTCTTCCGGTCCACACAAACAACTCGTTGCTGAGACATTAGCCTTTGGGTTTGACTCTGAACTTTCTTTCTTCTGTGGAATCTCACCTGGTTTTCCTTTCTTGACGATAGCCGAATGGAGAAGATTCGAGTGTTTCTCTCTACAACCATCAACATTACAGCTTGCCTCTTTCTTGCAGACCTTACTCGCGTGGTTTCTAGCGCCCAGACAATTGAAGCAGAGTCGCTCAGTCTTCACTATTTCCAGACGTCTTTGAGAAGACAATTTTGCGAATTCAGCACATGCAGTCAGACGGTGAGGACCTTTACAATAATAACACTTCAATTCCTTTGTTTCCTTGCTCTTTAATTGACTCTGAACACCAAAGCTGGCACCCTTTCTCTTCTGAAAAGACTGATCATCTCGGTACGCATGTCTGTTGAAACCGAATACTGGATCGTTTGCTTCCTTCGCAGCTCTAGAGACGAAGTTGGAGAATTCTTCAACGCCGGGATATCTTCCTGATTGTTCCAAAACATCAACTGCCTTTTTTCGCCATCTGCCTTGAAGAAACATGGGTAGCCTTTCAACTATCTGCAGCATCCTAGTTCGATTGTCTATCTCATTCATCTTTCCCATCGCGCGTAAAGTTTCGACGCAACTGCGGATCTCATCGGCGAAATCTTGTAAAGCTCCACTATCTGAAGGCTTGATAGGTGGGCCTTTTACGACTTTCTGTATCCACGCTTCGGAGATTCTGAAATCGTTGCCGAAACGCTCTCTCAGTAATGATCTGGCTCTCATATATCCTTCACGGGGGGCCATCAGTGCACATGGCTTAACGACTGTAGCTGCTTTGCCTTTGCAGTTCTCCATAAGTAGATTAAGTTTTGTCCCATCATCAACCATGGTACCGCCAACGCAGGAATCAAAATTCCTAATGAAAGACCAATAATCCAGAGGATTACCATCAAACTGCATCATTGACGTTTTGGGCAGGGTCATAGCATCGATCATCCTTTGTTGCCACATAAATTTTTGCTGAGCAACAGGCATGACAGGGGGTCCTCTCGGAACAGCTGGATTCTGTGGAAAATATTCTGGAAAATACCTTTGTTGGCCGTTAGACCCATATCCAGACGTATCGTTAACTGCGTTCTCGCTTACTCACGAATTCCTTAGGACAAACATGCGCTTGATTCAGACTTGTTGGTAGGCCTACACCTGCTACATTAGCATTTACATTTCCGCAATTTCCTAACGGGGCATCTTTCTTCTCTTCGTCGACGAAATTTTGCAACACATGAACGAAATTGTCCACGATGCTATCAAGTCTTGAACTTCTCTTATCTGACTCATGATGACTCGATGATGGAGGAAATCTTTCTTTCACTTCACTTGATACCTCTGGCAATGTAGGCCTTTGTGAATTTCCACTGACATGACTGAATCGGATTTCTCTCTCTGGACAGACGGCTTGCTCCCATCTTCCATTCGTAGGCCTGTAACCACAACTCGGCTCATTTCTAAAGCGACCGTCAAAATTGGTAGGCCTACCACACTCCGCAATCAGCTTCTCACTTTCACTGACGAACTCAGGCTTGTAGGACGACGGTATATCTCCATAGATCAAATCTGTTATCGATCATTTCTCTGTTAGCTAGGCCTAGGCCTACAGATCTATTATTGGCCGTAAATTCTCTCTCGTCCATGGGAGTACTCCTAGCAGCAGGATTACAAAACATCTGTGGGGCACGATCCATACTTGTCAAGATTCCTGGCGGCGTGTTGACAGCCACACCCGCACCCTCTCTTTCGACAGGCCTAAACCGTGGAATATCCGCACACGATGGGTTTCTAGAATTTACCGAGACCAACCTAGGATTCTGTACTATTTCACTCAAATATTCTACATCACGTCGAGCTTCTTCGAGCTCTTTACTAACGTAAGCTTGGAAACCAGGATCGTTCAGAACGTCTGTGTGAGATTGCAGAGATGGCAAGTTTGGCGTTTCCCTCGACGAAGCCATCATCACGAATTTTTCGTTACGAAATGTGGAGGCAGACGGAGGAAGGACATAAAGGAAACGTCAGTTGAATAAGAAATGGGATGAAATCGTTTAATTATCGAATCGTTACTGACCAAGCATGCCAAAGATTATCTTCATTGACGTACATGCCCGTGGTAGTGCGTGGTGTCGAGACATCGTTGACGCGTAGCATTGTCCTTCGAATTCGTTCTTTCGCTGATAATCGGGAGTACGACCAAATACGTTAGAGTCACGATAAAGACACAAAGAATTCCCATAGATTCACGAACTTCACGACAGATTCACGACAAATTCATGACAAATTCACGGTAACGAAAAATGTCGACCTTCACGGCCACCTTCCACGTCTACTCTCCCTGGTGCAAAGCCCCACCGCGTCAATGACGTCGACAACACTACACACATGACACGGGTACGTTATAACTCACTGAAATGACGGAAGCGTAACGTCATTATGCTGAACACGAAATCCGTGACGTCAGAGGATTTCCCCATTACGTCAGAGGCTGTCCCCAACAAGTAGGCCCTTAGTTTGTTTTATGCATACACCTTAAGTATGGCACTTGGTAAAGTGAAATCCTTAGACTTTAAGGGTAAGTTTTACACTTAAGGAAGTTTTATGCATATGGCCCCTGGATCTTCAAACAGGGCGGGAGTGAAATTCAAACAGGGTGGTGTAATAGAAAATGCATTGCAAGTTACATTTTTAAACAGGGCGGTAAAATGACCTCTGAATTTTGAACAGGGTGGTGCCGCCCTGTAGAACTGGCCTGCTAGAACACTGCTTACCACTGGGCGAAAAAAGTCCTGTCCGGATCAGTGTGACACCCCAATCCGCACCCGTGTCTACACCCCAATACGCATCTGAGTGGTACCTCTACCCTGATCCGGGTAGGTAGGTCTTTCCGCACCGTGTTGGCCTGCTGCCCTGTGTGTAACGCCTCGTCTTCCCAATTGGTCAATTATCCCGTCTTGTGTGAGGCCTAATCTGGATTATGACACCTGAGACAATGGTATGTTTGCGTAGTCTCGAATAAGTGAATATGGCTAAAGCTCACAGAGAGTGTAAATATTGCTTCTACCATTCAACCTCTAGATTGACTATGAAGTGTGTGTATACGGTACATGTACGTGTAAATGTAAATGTCTTCACGGGTGAATTTAAAATTACCACACTGAGCAGATAAGGACATTAAAATACCGGCAGCCCTACAAATCTGCCGTTGTTATGGTATAGACGCCACGCAACATCATCAGACGTCGTTTATATCATACTAGAAAATAAAAGTATTATCTCTTCTCAAGATTATCTCTTCTCAAAGAAAGAAAGAATGGCAAACTTCTCCTATCACACCAAAGGCCAAATTAGATCCAATCTTCCAACCACACCACGACGG
>NMRB01000882.1:0-29474 GCA_002633025.1 Notospermus geniculatus
CCCCTGGTTGTGACACATCCCACATAATGAATTCACCATTCTTTCTTTCGTTTCCCGTAGGCCTACAACGAACTGACAGCCATCGCGGCGGCAAACTCATCAGACGACAAAGTCAACCTGCTTCAATCAAGACCACCACTTGCCATAATTAAAGGGCCTAGAGGCAGCTTTTTAGTGCATATTGATATGATTACTAACACACAGAATTGGTGGCATGAGGATGCAACTTGGGAATCATTTTTGAAGTAAAATTTCATCACTGTCAACATTTGATCCACTGAGTTCATGGTTACTAGTGCCACCTATTGTGTAGTTGCAGTACTGATAGTAGCGTAATAGCAAGCTGCCTCTAGAGGCCCTTTAACATGTCACATCCGAAATCAATAAACTGTTATCATCAGACGTAGTTGCTCTTTCTTCATTTTTGACCCACACTTGATCAACAAGCACCAACATGGGTGTCTAGAAAGCAAAGACCTAAGATCTAAGACCTAAGACCTCTAGAAACCTAAGACCCTGGATACTAGAAACATAAGACCCTACTAGAAAACTAAGACCCTGGATACTAGAAACATAAGACCCTACTAGAAAACTAAGACCCTGGATACTAGAAACATAAGACCCTACTAGAAAACTAAGACCCTGGATACTAGAAACATAAGACCCTACTAGAAAACTAAGACCCTGGATACTAGAAACATAAGACCCTACTAGAAAACTAAGACCCTGGATACTAGAAACATAAGACCCTACTAGAAAACTAAGACCCTGGATACTAGAAACATAAGACCCTACTAGAAAACTAAGACCCTGGATACTAGAAACATAAGACCCTACTAGAAAACTAAGACCCTGGATACTAGAAACATAAGACCCTACTAGAAAACTAAGACCCTGGATACTAGAAACATAAGACCCTACTAGAAAACTAAGACCCTGGATACTAGAAACATAAGACCCTACTAGAAAACTAAGACCCTGGATACTAGAAACATAAGACCCTACTAGAAAACTAAGACCCTGGATACTAGAAACATAAGACCCTACTAGAAAACTAAGACCCTGGATACTAGAAACATAAGACCCTACTAGAAAACTAAGACCCTGGATACTAGAAACATAAGACCCTACTAGAAAACTAAGACCCTGGATACTAGAAACATAAGACCCTACTAGAAAACTAAGACCCTGGATACTAGAAACATAAGACCCTACTAGAAAACTAAGACCCTGGATACTAGAAACATAAGACCCTACTAGAAAACTAAGACCCTGGATACTAGAAACATAAGACCCTANAGGGTCTTATGTTTCTAGTATCCAGGGTCTTAGTTTTCTAGAGGTCTTAGGTCTTAGATCTTAGGTCTTTGCTTTCTAGACACCCGCACCAACATTAACAAACAGTACCACCAAAAAAACCCATTATAGCTCACCTGGTGAGCTCTTTCGATGGTGCAGCATCCGTCGTCCGTCGTCGTCGTCGTCGTCCGTTGTTAAAAATTAAAAGTTACAAATTTTGCCATTAGTGGCACGTTCCCTGGCTATTTGACCTGGTATCTTCTGACTTGATGTGCAGCCCCTACTAAAAAAAGATCTTTTGGGTGCTCTAAGGTCTTCTTGGGTGTTCTAGGGTATACTTGGGCGTTCTTGGGTAGACCTTGGAGGAATTATACAGTATAATTCCTCCAAGGGTAGACTGTTCCAAAATACCCATTGCCTGAAGGGTGTTCTAGGGTATCTCTAGGGTGTCCGGGTACTCCAGAGGTACCCAAGAACACCTTAGAACACCCTTTAGTCAATGGGTATTTTGGAACAGTCCACCCAAGAATACTCTGGAACACCCTAGGGCACCCAAGAGAGGTTTTTTTCGTAGGGATGTATCTAGACTTTGTACCCTCTATAGGTACAGAAGCTGGACTTTGGCACATAGTCATAAATTACTCAAGCGAGAATGTTTTGACCTTGAATTTTGACGATAATCATATTACCCTGAAACTCGTGGCTTGCCCTGGAACATTCCCATAATTTATCATTTGTTCTGCTGGTACATTCACCCAGGTGAGCACATGGTCCATGGACCATTTCATTTTGAACCCTGTCGCAGTCCAAATTTTCAAAACTCCATGCTCACTATGACATGTACATGTATACCGGTATGTAGGCCTACCGTACTTCCGTGTTAGGCCTATCTGTCTTCGTTCAATATGAATCCATCGTCGAACTTTTCCCACGTGAACCATACATGTATACGCCGCTAGGCTTGTTTGGAATTCCAAATTACCGTCGCCTTCAGCCATTTTAACAACTAGCATGGTACCCGTGGCGAGCACATTCACAGGAGGATGGCATTTTGCTGGACGTCTCTGTGTGGGAGGAAAATGTTTAGTGGGGGCCAACTCCTCGGAAAATAATCTAGGCCTATGGGAAGCAGATGGCAGCCGTTTTATGTGTTGAAGTTCCTATTTTCTGATCACCCTGCCTGGTTGAAGACAATGCATTATACCTGGTTCCGTCGGTCACCGTGTAGATGGTGTTGCGTACCATCACTTCAGATCAAGAAAGTGATCACTTTCCAAGAGGAGTCACTCACAGCCCTCTTTAAGTGTTGCACCTAACACTTTAGTTTTTAGAGTGTAGGCCTATCAGTCAGCGCCACCATCGATGGCCAGAGAAACCAGACTTGTCTGTATGGCTATTAGGAAGAAGTTGTTGGAAGCCACGAGCATCCTATTTAAGATGTCCTACTTTCCCCTGTGTGGTGAGACCTCAATACCTGGGCGCTATGCTACTGTATGTTTATTACCATGACCTGGTTCATCCATGAACACACGATCGATGTAGTACATACACACCGGTCAGGGCCAAAAAGACTGTGGAAATGTCCACGTATTTGATTTACGGTATCTTAGTTATTAATTAAGCATGGAAGTTGTTGCTACACATGAAAGAATGAGTTGAAGTATAGTGCCTTACCTAATGAAGGGTTAGAAAAGGTATCACAATTGGTTTAACTTCTTGAGTGATGAAAAGAATGTCCACCATTTTTACTGTGCAACACCTGGTCCCCTGCCTGTTACAGCCGCTCCGCTATAGGCATACAGTACAATAGGACTCGAGGACAGAGGACCCGCATGAAAATGATCCTAAATAATCTCGTCATTTGGTCCAAAAATCGTCCAAAAAGCACCAAGCCGATTATATTATTCAAATTGCTTAGCAGGGGACACGATTTCACGCCAAATGATTAGCTATTGCGTCGATAATCAGTAGATTACGTGAATGGAAAAGGAGAAAATGGAGGCGAAAAATTGACCCACTTTTAAAAGTGTGATGATTTTAGTGGTGAGAATGCCTCAAGGCCAGCTCACCAATAGGCAAATATATAGGCATATGCACGAATTACTGATTCAAGTAGAAAACAGACATCATCTTTGGCGATGTTCTCCGATTTTTATCGTTCACAAACGAAATACCCTCGAAGAATCCCAAAAAAACCTTTGAAAAATTATCCAGGGTGCGTCCGTTTTTATTTTCGAATATCGCAGACTCGCCTGGTTTTCAATCCCGCTATTTCCTAACCAGCCACCGTAGATGCGCGCTGCCTGCATAGTATCGATCAATACATGGCAAGTAGGTCGGGAATCGGCGAATCGTGAATTTGGGTTTTCCCGGTCGACGGCCATATTTTCTGTAGACAACCCAGTGTGAAGGGGACACTTTCAACCTTGTCCAACTCACCGCTCATTGAATCAGCCGATTGATTATTTGACATGGCATCAACGACACTCGCTGACCAGCAGCAGATATGCCTGATGTGCTTGGAATCCACGGCTGTCCGAAAGGTAATAGGCCTACCACATTTCGATCAAGAGCCTTGGCTATTTAGCCTGACAGATCAACATTGTAGGCCTACACTGGTGTCGTGCAGTAGGCTGAGGTCCTCCTGGGTAGGCCCGTATACCCACCCAGGATGATGTCGTATGACAGAAGTAGGCCTATACCTTAGGCCAGATAAAAATACTTGTTTAGCGTCCGGGCAGTTTAGTTTTTCAGGGTCGGGAGGGAGGTTTTTATTTTTATTTTTATTAGCTTTTAGCTGAACAGATACATGTAGGTCAAAAACGAATAAAAATTTTTGTTTTAATTTTCAAATTTTATAGTACCGGAAGGCAATTTTTCAATGGAAAATGCATTACAAAAAAATTCAGGGGTCTTGGCATTTTTCAGCTCGGGAGGGGACGCTAAACAAGTATTTTTTTATGTGGCCTTAGGTGTATATGCATCGAACGCCATACGATTTCATTCAGCCAGGTTTTTGTTGAAATCATTCATGTCGCACAGACAAATCGTCTTCATGTTGCTGAGATCTGTGATCCCTATTTTGCAGGTGGGCACATGTCAACATGCCTATTGCATGAATTGCATTATGTCGCATATTGAGGAAGAAGAAGTAGTATTTGCTTGCCCTGCCTGCAGGACCCAAGGCCTGTCCAACAAAACCGCGGGCGAGAAAAATACGGTTCCAGATGATGCTTCTGAGGATGACAACACAGCTGCTGGCGATGGTGGTGATGGGGCTGGAAAGACCACCAGGAGACCCGACAGGGCTGCTTTGCAAGAGGCGAACTGCAGGCTGTGTCGTTACAAGGGGATTGAAGTACCGGCAAGAGCTGAGAACATCTGTAAAGAGTGCCACGAACTTCCTATGTGTGAGAGCTGCACGAACAGTCATCGAACAAAGAGAGCCACCGAAGGGCATGTTGTCGAATCTCTTGGTTTATTCCTGAATAGAGATGACCGTTGCGATATGCACGATGACCTGATCGCCGGACGCTGCATCGACTGCTCCCTCGCCGTGTGCCCCGTGTGTGTCTCCCTCGACCACGCTGACCACAATGTCCAAACGATGAACGACTACATCCAGGCTGGAATTCAGAAAGTTCAAGCTGCGAAGGAATTGGAAGTGAGCCGACTACAGAAGTTACAGGCGGACAGGGAAGCATTGGAGAAGATGACGGCCACTGCTGAAGGCATGGAGAGTGCGTTGCTCAAGAATATTGAGGAGCATGCCGAAATGTGCATTGAACAAATTCTGATAAACAAGGACGATTTGAAGAAAGTGGTACTCGAAGAATTCCAGCTGATTACAACGCTGAAGAAGCAACTGGACGCAATGCCAGAGCTTTTCAAAGCATCGGAGAAGCTTATTGCTCGAGCGGACTTACTTCTCAAAAAACGGGTTGAGCTTCATCCCTCATTTTCAGAAAAGTTGTCCGCTTTGGAGAGCGAATTCGCCAAACTGAATGCAGGACAACCAGATTACGAAAATCTGAAGGAGACGTACCTCAAGGACTACGCTGATCTTCGCCAGAGAGGCACCAGGTTTTTCCCAAGGCAACCGAATCTTAATATCGGTGGCTTCAAGGACATCTACTCAGGGCCGAAATGTTCTGCTGGTGGTGACTGCGTTTGCGAGGTTTGCGAAAAGAAGTTGATGTTCTCAAACGCGTCCAGAGTTGAGGAATGTCGCGGGAGAGGGGGATGTCAATGCGGAACATGTGGATGCGAGTATGATCGTACCAAACTTTATTCTTCAGGTAGATGCAACTTCCGACGTTCAAGTGGTTCCATCTGCGGAAATAAGATAGCACTTAGCTCATCTTTTCGATTTCCCTAGTGCTGCAGACATTTGAAGTACTGCAAACGTAGTTTAGTAGCAACACCACAAACTACCTGGAATAAATTAATGGAGTACTACCGATCTTCAAATGAAATTAACTGAAGGAGAAAGGGAGATATTCCTACAGAAATATTATGTTACCAGACATCTCACAAAACAGTTTTCTGCACAGTAGGCCGAGGGCATCTGCAAACAGGGAATCGGCGAACGAGCGAACTAGAATGATCGACTAGTTTTGCCTGGCTATATGCCTGGCTCGTGGGTATGTGGACTTGGCTGGTGCCCTCCCGACGTACAGGTGCGACCCCATAGGTAAAGCTGAAGCATGAGCGGGACATGTGGGCAGGAAACCAGTCGAGGGGCCTATTATGTAAACGAGATTTTTCAAATTCAAACACGCCTGGCGGCGGGAAAGGGTTCATTACAAATGGTGACTTCAGCTGAGTATTGGCACAAAATACATTGGCACTGCATACATGTGGCGTATGCACAACAGTCCTATCCACGGGAGATGGCACGTGAGGCACAGCATAATTACATGTAGCCATCGATAAACCAATCACCACATAATACGGCGATTTAGTACAGGTGTAGTACATGTAGCTGATATAGTCCCCTGACGTTATAGTCCTTGGACTATAAGTCCTAGTTATCATAGTCCGGGGGTCATCCAATACTAGCGACCATAGTCCGACGGACTATCATCACTGGGTATCATAGTTCTGACACCAGGAATAATTGTCCGGGGTGGACTAAGATACCTGGGGCGGTTTTACACTGAAAAATAATCCCTTCTCATATTGAGTACCTTTGGGGTACTCATACTATATTCAACTCATTATGAGTACTCTATTTATCATATACCCGAGTACCGTATGTTCCGCGGTACCGCCTGGAACTGCAGCATTTTTCGTACACCGCACAAAAACTAACGAAATCGACGTAGACGAATGCTGGCCGTCCTAAAATCACATTTCATGTTCAAAAATACAAGAACTGTTTGACTAATATCCTACAAATCGCCTGAAATCGAAGGGGGATGTCCGCTCCGACCACCATCATGATCCGGGGTGTGATACGCGTTCCGTAACATCCCACTGATATGATACGCCCTCTGTTAACTAATAAGCTTTGATTTAAGGGGCTTTGCGAGGCCTTTTGGCTCACTTCCTGGAAAGACGCGGCCGTCTCACTCCGCTGGGCTCACTCCATCAACATTCGCGCATTAATACAAAAACAACAGTGCTCTGACATGGCGGATATGCATGCGGTGATACAAGTGACATCGGGGGGTATTTTTGTCATTTTTTGCGCTTCTTGTGGTATATATTTATCATATCGTGAGATTTCCGAGGAAGCAGAACACACTCGTGATGATCTTTTGCCCGGAACCTCCTCGACCTTCGGTCTCGGGGGTTCCTGGCAAAAGATCACCACTCGTGTGTTCTGCTACCTCGGAAATCCCACTTGTGTGGTTTTATGATTGTATTCATTCTGATTACCCATTATACTCATAGCATATGACAACATGTTTGAGTACTCTTGCTACTCACAATGAGAACTGCACCGTACTCACGATAGGTACCTTATTCTCTCTCATCTTGAGCACCCAGGGTGCAGTACACATAGCTTTTGCATGGTTTGGGGCTAAATCTTGCGGTTTGAGGTGGGTTGACCAGCTTAGACACATAAATTGTTGTAACACTCTACTGCTTCTGACGGGGTTTCATGGAGTACGGTTTCCCGATGCCACAGAAAAGTCGTGGAAGCGAAAAATCAGGCATGAAAATAAAGAGAACCAAGTGCCGAAAAGTTAAGCCTGCTGCACACGTCACCACTTTCGTTGCTCACACAGGCAATTTTCTTGGTCGCCACGAAAATGGCCAAGTGTGCTGTAGCCGGCAACGACCACTAACCACGGAAATTCTGTGGTGACCACGAGTTGCATTGCACAAGTTGCCGAAAATCAAACATGTTTGATTTCTCACCACAAAAATTGCTCGTGGTTGCGAGTTGTGGTGATGCGTGGCCATCAGCAGCACACAAGACCACTGAGTGGTGACGTCTGCTGTAAACCGGCAACCACCACAAAAATTGCCGACCACGGAAATTGCCTGTACGAGCAACGAAAATGGTGACGTGTGCTCATGCTGCAGGCTTTATGGCATATATGAATGTTGCTGCCTCAATACTGACATGGTAAGAGCAAAAGTTTGTAAAACAAACCTCGCTCATTATTTTTGTGGATACTAAACTTTTCGGAAATGATACTCAACTCAACCACAAATGAAAAGTTTATTTGAATGAAATCCCTGACTCCGTCTGTAGAATGTGTAGTAACTTAAAGATAATGTATCACGGGTATTTTCGCGGGCCACGAAAATCATTTTTTATTTACATTTTGTTTATGTCCAGTGTTTTATTGTGTTATTGGTAATATGTTGGTGGCATGCCCCTCTAAAAATTCTTTTGACACAAAAAGTATTCAATTTGGTGGGTTGGCATGTCCCAAAAAGTTCAAATAACATGATGCAAACATCCATGTTTACAAACATTGAATGTAAACAATGAAGTCGCGATACATTATCTTGAAATGTTACGCCTTAATCAGCCTAACAGAGTCCCCTGATCAGGGTTTTTCGATCGCCAAGAGTGTCCCACTCAATCACACCGTGGAAGAAAAGGACAACTCATTTTGGAGCAGCAAAACTACTCAAGATTAGTATCCCAATGGTACTCAGGTGACCATCCCAATGAGTATCCTCTGTTACTCACCATGAGTACCCAACTACTCAGTATGAGTACTATTTGGTACTTGATATGACTCAAGCGACACTCTCCAACCCAGGGACTAACTACGTTTTCGGCGAGTTGACTTGATTTACGACGTACAGTTTGTAATGCATTTTTGTGGTTCGTTTTGCTGCCGCTAGGTGGCTCCCTCTACGTCGGCAGTCAAATACCCCATTATTAGAGATCCAACCGTCCTCCTTTAATTCTTGCACAAATACAACTTTCATGATAGAAATCAACCACACACGAAATTTCAAACCTATCGCTCCGTCAACAGCTGAGATATGGCTGCAAACATTGCCAGACTGCATCGGACATGCCAGATAGTGTTGAAAATTGGCCATGATTCCGACACACACGATCTGGTACAGGTGTAACGTCTGTCCAATAGGAGCTGTCAGAGTGTTGACCAATAGGTGTCACCACGGCCCAATTTAATGCATATAGCGGACCCAGTCATTATTGATCGAGCAGCAATCGTGTAGATTTTCCTGTACATTGGTCCGCTAGAACTTTTCTGCCATCTGTTGGCAATATGCGCGGCTGACTGCTCCTGTTAAATGCAAGAAATTAACTTATTCGCTAATCAAGAAGTCAACTTCCAAAACTTGCGAATTTTCGACCCCAACCGGGGCTAGTCCGAACACTGCCTCCTGTTGCTCATTTGCAGAACTGACGGTCGCAACAAGAGTCAGATGAAGCCTATCGCGGGGGGTCTATTTTGATTGGTCCGTCCATCTCCAGGTCGTGTTTTGAATACATTTAGTGCACGGCAATCGTATCACTTGACAACGCTGCTCTCAGGCATTTTACTTGCTGTTTCAACCAGCTACACTCGCAATCGCGCTCTCTGTTCACTCTTAGCCAGACAAACATCAAGAAAACCGCAATTTGTTATCAAAATCACGAAAAATATTCCTCTCGAAAAGCCGAATCGGCGAATGCACAGCATCGCCATCTTTACAGTTTGAGGTCACGTGATACGGGAACCACCAATCCGTGATCTGATCATGCTGATGACGTAGAACCAAAATCTGGTTCTTCGGTTACTCATCATCTGACTCTGTATTAGCGTCCAGCAGATTCTAAAAATAGCAATACGAGTCAGACGTTCGGACTAAACCGGGACCTTCCATTTGGGGTCGAAAATTCGCAAGTTCTGGAAGTTGACTTCTTTGATATTTACCACCTTGTGTGTCAATTTTTGTGCTTTCTTCTTTGGATATTCGCTGATTCAAGTACATGTAGGCCTATATATTTTGGCGCACGAAAACTTGACCCGAGTTTTACGCATCCGTTTTTATTCTCGAATATCGCAGACTCGCCTGGTTTTCAATCCCGCTATTTCCTAACCAGCCACCGTAGATGCGCGCTGCCTGCATACATGTAGTATCGATCAGTACACGGCAAGTAGTCAGAATCGGCGAATCGTGAAGTCGGGTTTTCCCGGTCGACGGCCATATTTCTGTAGACAGCGCAGTGTGAAGGGGACACTTTCAACCTTGTCCAACTCACTGTTCATTGAATCAGCCGATCGATTATTTGACATGGCATCAACGACACTCGCTAACCAGCAGCAGATATGCCTGATGTGCTTGGAATCCCCGGCTGTCCGAAAGGTAATAGGCCTATCCAAATTTCGATCAAGACCAGCCTTGGCTATTTAGCCTGCACAGATCTACATGTACACTGGTCATGCTGGTGTCGTGCAGTAGCAGTAGCAGTAGGCTGAGGGTAAATGTTCTCTTGGGTAGGCCCTAGTCTCAGTAACTGGGACTCTGTATGCTCCGCTTTTGCTTTTACAAACTGACTTTTACATAGCGCGCATACAGACCAGGCAATAGCCCCCGCAATAGCCGTCAATGTCATATCGTAAAAGAAGCTATGCCTGGTCGATATGGTTACCGTAACTAGGTAGGCCCCTATACCACCCAGGATGATGTCGTATGACAGAAGTAGGCCTATACCATGTATACCCTGCTCTCTAAATTCTGAGGAGTGAAATTCACTCATTTGGAGTGAGGCAGGGATCACTCCAGAAAGTCACTCCATGGAGTGAAAGGCACCACTGTAGGCCCTATGTATTGGCATTAGAAGCAACAAAAATACTACCAGACCTATTGTCTCTATCAAAATCCAAAAATATTTTTGCATTTAGAGAGAGACAGTATTTTTGTTGCTTCTAATGCCAATACATACAGTGGAGCCTTTCACTCTTTTGGAGTGACTTTCTGGAGTGGTCCCTGCCTCACTCCAAATGAGTGAATTTCACTCTTCAGAATTAAAAGAGAGTGGGTGTATGTATATGCATCGAATGCCATTCACGATTTCAGCCAGGTTTTTGTTGAAATCATTCATATCACGTAGACTAATCGTCGTCATGTTGCTGAGCCTGTGATCCCTATTTTGCAGGTGGGCACATGTCAACATGCCTACTGCAAGAGTTGCATTATGTCGCACATTGAGGAACAATTAGAAGTGACGGGTCAGGAAGAAGTAGGCCTATTTGCTTGCCCTGCCTGCAGGACCCAAGGCCTGTCCAACAAAACCGCGGGCGAGAAAAATACGGTTCCAGATGATGCTTCTGGGGATGGCAACATAGCTGCTGGCGATGGTGGTGATGGAGCTGGAAAGACCACCAGGAGACCCGACAGGGCTGCTTTGCAAGAGGCGAACTGCAGGCTGTGTCATTACAAGGGGATTGAAGAACCGGCAAGGGCTGAAAACATCTGTAAAGAGTGCGACGAACTTCCTATGTGTGAGAGCTGCACGAAGAGTCATCGAACAAAGAAAGCCACCGAAGGGCATGTTGTCGAATCTCTTGGTTTATTCCTGAAGAGAGATGACCGTTGCGATATGCACGATGGCCTGATTGCCGGACGCTGCATCGACTGCTCCCTCGCCGTGTGCCCCGTGTGTGTCTCCCTCGACCACGCTGACCACAATGTCCAAACGATGAACGACTACATTCAAGCTGGAATTCAGAAAGTTAAAGCGGCGAAGGAATTGGAAGTGAGCCGACTACAGAAGTTACAGACGGACAGGGAAGAATTGGAGAAGATGACGTCAACTGCTGAAGGCATGGAGAGTGCGTTAATCAAGAATATTGAGGAGCATGCCGAAATGTGCATTGCACAAATTCTGATAAACAAGGAAGATTTGAAGAAAGTGGTACTCGAAGAGTTCCAGCTGATTTCAACGCTGAAGAAGCAACTGGACGCAATGCCAGAGCTTTTCAAAGCATCGGAGAAGCTTATTGCTCGAGCGGACTTACTTCTCAACAAACGGGTTGAGCTTCATCCCTCATCTTCAGAAAAGTTGTCCGCTTTGGAGAGCGAATTTTCCAAACTGAATGCAGGACATCCAGATTACGAAGTTCGAAAGGAGACGTACCTCAAGGACTACGCTGACCTTCGCCAGAGAGACACCAGGTTTTTCCCAAGACAACCGAATCTTAAAATCGGTGGCTTCAAGGACATCTACTCAGAGCCGAAATGTTCTGCTGGTGGTGACTGCGTTTGCAAGGTTTGCGAAAAGAAGTTTAAGTTCTCAAACGCGGCCAGAGTTGAGGAATGTCGCGGGAGGCGGAGATGTCAATGCGGGACATGTGGATGCGAGTATGATCGTACCCAACTTTGTTCTACAGGTCTATGTCCAGGTACAGGTTACGGCTGCGGAAGGAAGGTAGCACTTGGCTCTTTTCAATTTCCCTAGTGCTGCAGACATTTGAAGTACATGTATTGCAAACGTAGTTTACCAGCAACACCACAAACTACCTGGAATAAATTAATGGAGTAGCCCACTACCGATCTTCAAATGAAATTAACTGAAGGAGAAAGGGATATATTCCTGCAGAAATATGTTACCGGACATCTCACAAAACAGTTTTCTGCACAGTAGGCCTACGGGCATCTGCAAACAGCGAACTGGCGAACGAGCGAACTGGAATGATCGTCTAGTTGTGCCTAGCTATATGCCTGGCTCGTGGGCAATCTCGTACCCAGAGATTAGTTACGCTCGGCCGAGGTTGACGGTCGCTACACTAATCTCTGGAGACGGCTCAAAATGCACATCTGTTGAGGTTTAAAGGGATACTGCCCACATTTACCAAATGCTATGTTTGTAAGTTGAACCTTTATGTTTGATTCCTTTATGGTATTTCCTAACTACCGTCGACTTCAGCCATTTCACAAGCTCATCAACAAAAGGCAATGTAACATGAAATACATATTTAGTATACAACAGACATCATCTTTGGCGATCTACCGAAATACCCTCGACCCCCCTCCAAAAAAACTTTTAAAATTACCCAGGGCGCGTCTGTGGGCAAATTCTCGCACAAATAAAATCATCATGATAGAATTTGATCACATGTATTACTCCTTCAACAGCTGAGATATAAGGACCGTTTAGACGACAAGTAAAAAAAAACACGTCATTCAGATCCAATCCGATTGGATCCGATCGACCCGCATCAGGTCATTTGCGTTTAGACGAGATTTGAATGTGGTCGTATGCGGTCCAATGTGGATTCGGGGCCATTTTAAATCCACATTGGACCGCATTGTGTAGCGTTTACACGCAAGAGTTTTGAACCACAATCGGATTCGATCGGACCGCATGTGGATTTTTGCCTGTCGTCTAAACGGCCCTATTGTTGCAGATATTGCCAGACAGTGGTGAAAATAAGGGTCACCAATGACCAATGAAGAGCAGCTACGCCAGATGGCAGTGTTGAGTCGATCAGAGTGTTTTCTAGTAGGATCTTATGTTTCTAGTATCCAGGGGCCGGTTACACAAAACCGGCCCCAGGGTCTTGTGTTTCTGGAGGTCTTAGGTCTTGGGTCTTAGGTCTTTGCTTTCTAGACACCCATACAAAGCCTGCCTTCTGCTGAATTGATGACTCTGCGCAACGTCAGATGGCGGGTGAGAAAATTGCTGGTAATATTCACAAAAGTTAGCAAATGCTTTTACTTAAGATTTGCACAGCAAGGTCCAACGTAAATGTACATTGTAGTACAATATTTGAAGTAAAAGCATGGCTAGCGTTTATAAATATCAAAAAAGCATTTGCTAGCGTTTATAAATATCAGCCAATGGCTGATATTCAGATATTCATAAAAGCTAGCAAATGCTTTTACTTCAAGTTTTGTAGTGCATTTACATTGGACCTCCCTCTGTAAATCTTAAGTAAAAGCAATTGCTAACTTTTATTAATACCAGCCATTGTCTATTGCAATAGAAGTATGTCAATGATACCTTGTGTTAACCAAACAAAATTTGATTGTCTGATGATATCTCGCCTAAAAATACATAAAAGTTAGCAAATGCTTTTACTTATGATTTGCACTCCGAGGTCCAACGTGAATGTAGTACAATACATGTACTTGAAGTAAAAACATTTGTTAGCGTAGTTATGAATATCAGCCATTGTCTGCAATAGAAGTCTGTCAATGATACCTTGTGTTAAACAAAACAAAATTTGATTGTCTGATGATACATGTGTCTCGCCTTAATAAAATACAGTGTCTCTCTATAACAAAATGAAGATATCGCTTCAAATCTACCTGCCCAAATTTTATTTTGAGATTTTGGCAAAATTATCAAAACATCAAGAAACATGAACATGGTATTTAAGAGTTTGGATCTGTGGGTTGGGGATGAACATTTTTCTAGAGTTGGAAAACCTTGCATTTTTTGGTTGTTCTTTTGGAACAGACGTCGTCGGCATTTCCTAATGCAGGTGTTACACAGGGTGGGTGTCCCTGGATCCTAGAGGATCTCCTTACATCAAAAATAGCCTTTATTTCACCAAATTTAGTCAAGCCATTCAGAAGTTATGTCATTTTTGTGCAGCAAGGTGAGCCCCCCCCCCCCAACTGTGAATGTTGTCAGAAATTTGATTTCGTTTACATGTATGTTTGGCCGGGACATTTTTTGGGACACCATCTACATTTTCATTCCTTCTTGGAGGTTCGCGGAGGGGTGGGCCTAATTATGGCTTCGTACGGTGTTAACAATGAATCAGTACCAACATGCCAGCGTCGTGACGTTCATTTTTATACCGAATTATATCTAAATTTGGAAATGTTGAATTTACGTCGATACTACAGGTACACCACCAAAACAGTAGGCGTCATATTAGCGAAAAACAGACTTCGATATTTCATTTCGATTAATACACATTTCAGAGAACCACAAGTCAGAATTAGGAGCCACGCGATATAATAAAGACCCAGGGATGAAATATCGAAGTCTATTTTTCGCTAATATGACGCGTGGATGCCAATATCGACGTGTGGTTGTGCTAAATATGATGTGGATGCTTAAAGGAGCATGGTATTGGATCTCAAATGCGTTATTTGACTGCCGACGTAGAGGGAGCCACCTAGCGGCAGTAAGACGAACTACACAAATGCATTACAAAATGTACGCAGTAAATCGGGTCATTCGCCGAAACGTAGTTAGTCCCTCGGGTTGGAGAGTGGCACAGTGGCGCCGGCTGTCGAGAAAAAGCGGCAATACCGTGCTCCTTTAATATAACTTGGTTCCTAAATATGACGGCTGGTTCCTAAATATGACGCGTGGCTTTTTAATAACGACGTGTGCACAGGGACTTGAGGCATGCATTGCAGGGGTGGTGGGTGTGTTACAGAGGTCCAATAACACACACCCGAATAATGCCACGGTATACTGACGTATACCTAGGAGAAAAATAACAAGGGATACAACTTCACACAAGACCCCATTCGGACATTTTCACTTCAACAAGCTGCCGAGAAGCCGAATCTCAACCAAATTTCACAAACAAGGTACCGTTTTGAAGCTGAGAGTGTATAGATTCAAAATAAACAGAGATTAATTAATTATCTTGATACTGTACATTGATTTGGGGGCTCGAATGTGCCCAAACACCCCCAATTTTCCCTCTCCGACAAAACCTTGCCCAGGAAATCAGGCCCCGACGATCGACAAAAGTGGAGAGATCTCCACAACCACACGGCCGATTGGGATGAAACGCATACCAATTTCATCAGAAAAAAGATTCAAAACTAACTTACCACCATTCGAAAGAATTTAATCCTAATCCAACAGTGTTTTGGACGACTTTTCAACGAAAAGTTGACCAAAAGATGGTCAAGAAATCATTAACTGGCTGATCACGCCGGACTGAATACGATCTCGCTGCTGATTGGTCAAAAAGAATTCGAAAAATTATAATTATATTTTCTGGTATTTTTCGACCAATCAACAGCGAGATTGCTAGCCAGTGCGCACTAGGCGTCCAGCTGATCTTTGGAGCAACTTTTGGTCGACTTTTTCGTTGAAAAGTCGTCCAAAACACTGTTGGATTAGGATTAAATTCCTTCGAATGGTGGTAAGTTAGTTTTGAATCTTTTTTCTGATGAAATTGGTATGCGTTTCATCCCAATCGGCCGTGTGGTTGTGGACGATCTCTCCACTTTTGTCGATCGTCGGGGCCTGATTTCCTGGGCAAGGCTTTGTCGGAGAGGGAAAATTGGGGGTGTTTGGGCACATTCGAGCCCCCAAATCAATGTACAGTATCAAGATAATTAATTAATCTCTGTTTATTTTGAATCTATACACTCTCAGCTTCAAAACGGTACCTTGTTTGTGAAATTTGGTTGAGATTTGGCTTCTCGGCAGCTTGTTGAAGTGAAAATGTCCGAATGGGGTCTTGTGTGAAGTTGTATCCCTTGTTATTTTTCTCCTAGGTATACGTCAGTATACCGTGGCATTACTCGGGGGTGTGTTATTGGACCTCTGTAACACACCCACCACCCCTGCAATGCATGCCTCAAGTCCCTGTGGACGTGTGGGTATTCATTGAATATCGACGCGTGATATATGATTATAACACGTCGTAAATACTGAATTGTGATCGCGTTGGAGCGCCATACATTTGCGCTGGTAAGCTTGTTTCCAAATTACTGTCGACTTCAGCAAATACATGTACTGATTCAAGCGCCACTCTCCAACCCAGGGACTAACTACGTATAATTTACCACCTTGTGTGTCAATTTTTGTGCTTTCTTCTTTGGATATTCGCTGATTCAAGTACCGGGTATATATTTTGGCCCACGAAAACTTGAACCCAGTTTTACACATCCGTTTATATTCTCGAATGGGCGCAAACTCGCCTGGTTTTCAATCCGCTATTTCCTAACCGGCCACCGTAGATGCGCGCTGCCTGCATAGCAGTAGGCTATCGATCAATACATGGCAAGGTCGGAATCGGCGAATAGAGAAGTTGGGTTTTCCCGGTCGACGGCCATATTTTCTGTAGACTGCCCAGTGTGAAGGGGACACTTTCAACCTTGTCCAACTCACTGCTCATTGAATCAGCCAATTGATTACTTGACATGGCATCAACGACCCTCACTGACCAGCAGCAGACATGCCTGATGTGCTTAGAATCCCCGGCTGTCCGAAAGGTAATGGTAATAGGCTAGGCCTATCCAAATGTTCGATCAAGACCTGCAGCCTTGACTTTTAGCGTGGACACAGGATCTACATGTGCGCTGGTGGCGTGCAGTAGGTCTAGGCTAAAAGGCTAAATGTCCTCATGGGTATAGGCCTACCCCACCCAGGATGATGTCGTGTGACAGAAGTATAGAGTGGGCCCTATGCGTCGAACGCCATTCACGATTTTAGCAGGTTTTTGTTGAAATCATTTACAATTCACATATATAGACAAAATCATCTTCATGTTGCTGAGACCTGTGCTGTCCTGTCAAGAGAGACTACAGTACCGGGTATCTGACGTTTTCACGAAATTGAGATGAACACACTTTTTGGCTTGGCTACATCAGCTCCACCTATTGGATATATCAAACCTCATGATCAGGATGTGCAAACCCATGAAAACACCATATGTGCAATCTTGCAGTACGGTATCTGAAGATATGGGGTGGGATGTCAGGACAGAGTGCAGTACCGGTATCTGTAGTGCTGTCTGACCTGGCACAGTCTCAGTGCAGTCAGCTTGTAGGCCTAGTTATACTGCCCTAACCTAGGTCACTCCAGGGGTCATGATTCTTATACTTCCCCCATAAAAGGTTCCTTTCCTCCCCTGAATCCAGGTATAACATTATAACTCCACAAACCAGAGGAAAACCCTTCCGGCAGTATCTACAAAACAACGATTTTTGTAGATACTGCAGCTCCTGACAACTCCACAAACCACCAGTGGAAAACCTTTCAGGCCTCTTTTCTCAAAATGACAATTTTGTAGATACTGCATGCAGTCTCTCTTGACAGGGCAGTGTGATTCCTATTTTGCAGGTGGGCACATGTCAACATGCCTATTGCAAGAATTGCATTATGTCGTACATTGAGGAACAATTACAAGTGACGGGTCAAGAAGAAGTAGGCCTATTTGCTTGCCCTGCCTGCAGGACCCAAGGCCTGTCCGACAAAACCGCGGACGAGAAAAATACTGTTCCAGATGATGCTGCTGAGGATGACAACAGAGCAGCTGGCGATGGTGGTGATGGAGCTGGAAAGACCACCAGGAGACCCGAGAGGGCTGCTTTGCAAAAGGCGAACTGCAGCCTGTGTCGTTACAAGGGGATTGAAGAACCGGCAAGGGCTGAAAACATCTGTAAAGAGTGCGACGAACTTCCTATGTGTGAGAGCTGCACGAAGAGTCATCGAACAAAGAAAGCCACAGAAGGGCATGTTGTCGAATCTCTTGGTTTATTCCGGAAGAAGAAAGATGAGCGTTGCGATATGCACGATGGCCTGATTGCCAGACGCTGCGTCGACTGCTCCCTCGCCGTGTGCCCCGTGTGTGTCTCCCTTGACCACGCTGACCACAATGTCCAAACGATGAACGATTACATTCAGGCTGGAATGCAGAAAGTTAAAGCTGCGAAGGAATGGGAAGAGAGCCGGCTACAGAAGTTGCAGGCGGACAGGGAAGAATTGGAGAAGATGACGTCAACTGCTGAAGGCATGGAGAGTGCGTTGCTTAAGAATATTGAGGAGCATGCCGAAATGTGCATTGAACAAATTCTGATAAACAAGGACGATTTGAAGACAGTGGTAATCGAAGAGTTCCGGCTGATTTCAACGCTGAAGAAGCAACTGGACGCAGTGCCAGAGCTTTTAAAAGCATCGGAGAAGCTTATTGCTCGAGCGGACTTACTTCTCAACAAACGGGTTGAGATTCATCCCTCATTTGCAGAAAAGTTGTCCGCTTTGGAGACCGAATTCGCCAAACTGAATGCAGGACATCCAGATTACGATAAGGAGACGTACCTCAAGGACTACGCTGACCTTCGCCAGAGAGACACCAGGTTTTTCCCAAGACAACCGAATCTTAATATCGGTGGCTTCAAGGACATCTACTCCGAGCCGAAATGTTCTGCTGGTGGTGACTGCGTTTGCGAGGTTTGCGAAAAGAAGTTTAAGTTCTCAAACGCGGCCAGAATTGGGGAATGTCGCGGGAGGGGGAGATGTCAATGCGGGACATGTGGATGCGAGTATGATCGCTCCAAACTTTATTCTACAGGTCTATGTCCAGGTCCAGGTGCAGGTCCAGGTGCAGGTTACGGTTTCGGTTATAACCAGAGTTACGGCTGCGGAAGGAAGATAGCACTTGGCTCTTTTCAATTTCCCTAGTGCTGCAGACATTTGAAGTAGCCTACATGTATTGCAAACGTAGTTTACTAGCAACACCACAAACTACCTGGAATAGGGAACCCCGATCACGCAGACCACGCGAGAATATACGCGTGGGTTTGGACTGATAGTACACCGACGCCACCTATTATTCATGACGATTCAAGGTGTGATTGGCCGTGCTTGGTGAACCGCATCTCTCGAACAATGAGCCTCTATAGGTGTCACCTCTGCTCTATCAGTCTCACGTGACCAATTGGCGCTCCCCATTAATTAATGGAGTATTACCGATCTTCAAATGAAATTAACTGAAGGAGAAAGGGAGATATTCCTACAGAAATATTATGTTACCGGACATCCCACAAGACATTTTCTGCATATTCGGCCTACGGGCATCTGCAAACAGCAAACTGGAATGATCGACTAGGTATGCCTGGCAACATGCCTGGTTCGTGGACAGGGTTGATGATAAATGCAATCCGCTAGAGGTACAAAAGGGTTTGTCAAAGGGATTTTTAGGGGTTAGGGTTTAGGGTTAGGATTAGATCATCCTCGAAAGGTTATGGTTGGGGGTAAGCCATATATCTGTTTTTTGAAGTCCACCAAATTGTACCTCTGGGTGATTGTTAACACTTACCCGTGGACAGTACATGTGGGTGGGCAGGAAACCAATCGAGGATCCTATCATGTAAACGAGATTGGGATTTCAAATTCGAATTTCGAAAACTTACTCGCGCCTACACCGGCCTGGCACGACAGCGTTTTATTGACCGGAAGTTCTCCAAGTCGGGCCTGTCGCGCCAGACGCTACTAACCCTTCCCCCTGAGCCGGTTACTTCGGGAAGTATCCCAACATGCAGAGCGTGATGTCACTTCCGAATGTACATGTAGATACACATAGCCCTCGCATACATCGATCCATACATCGGCGTGCAAAAGAAATAAAACGCTGTCGTTTTGGACACGAGTAGATACACATAGCCCTCGCATACATCGATCTATACATCGGCGTGCAAAAGAAATAAAACGCTGTCGTTTTGGACACGAGTAAAGTGTCATGGCGGACAGTCAGCCAATCAGAGCGCATCCGTCATGACATTTCACTCGTGTCTCACACGACAGCATTGTTTTATTGGCCTCCAATGCGCATGTCGGAGAAAGCGCTAGTGCCTGGCCGGTGGAAGTTATTGAACAATTTGTGAACCAGTGAAGAGCAACTTCGCCAGATGGCAGATGAGTCGATCAGAGTGAATGCCAACAAAACCTGCCTTCTGTCGAATTGATGACTCTGCGCAACGTCAGAGGGCGGTGAGAAAATTTCTGGTAATATTCATGAAAGTTAGCATTCAAGTGCTTTTACTTGATTTTACTTGAGGTCCAATGTAAATGTAGGCCTACTGCAAAACGTAAAGTAAAAGCATTTACATGTAGGCCTACTATCTTTTAAGAACATCATGATATAATACACGAAGCCGTTTTCCAGAGGTTTAATAAGCGAATTGGGTCTTCGTCACGCTGGACACTTCTTCGCAAGAGATTTCAGGAAAGTCTTTCCTGAAATCTCTTGGTAAGCTAAATATGGATTTAGCAGGGTTCCGGGAAAGCGCTCCGGGTAAACCTAGGTTTGGCCAGGACATTTTGGAGGGACACCATCTACATATATTTTCATTCCTTCTTGGAGGTTCGTGGAGGGGGTGGGCTTAATTATGGCTTCGTGCGGTAAGAATGAATCAGTACCAACATGCCAGCGTCGTGACGTTCATTTTTATACCGAATAATATCTAAATTTGGAAATGTTGAATTTACGTAGAAATACACCACCTAGTTGGCGGCGTTGGATCATGTGTGACCTAAATTTCCATTGGTTGATCATCCTTTTATTGTGAGGTCTGTGCACTAGACCATGGCTGTATGAATACATGTATTTGTTTTTTCAATATGCATTTTGTAGATAAAAGCAAGTCGTCTGTTCCGCCTCGTCTGCAGGATGACATTTACGCATGAATGAACCATGATCGTGAAGCACCAAACCTCAAAGAATTCAAACTATTTTGAAAATGTTAGATGAACAGAATACCTCTACTCGCTATGACGTAGTCATACATAGCTACAGCGTTTAAAATAACAACTCGGAAGTCACTCGTCTTTGTCAATAGCGAGTTCGGTCAGAACATGTCAAGTTATCTTTTATTTTGGATATATAAATAGACACTAACAGTCAATTTACTGGTTATTATACATATATGGAATTTCATCGTGGAAAGGTCATCTCATAATGTCTATATGAGTATTTTTGTGTGTTTTGGGATCTCCCTACAGGTTGTTCTCATTCGTAATGAAATGGGCGTGTTGCGCCTGTTGAGGCGAACTTACATTTCGTGAATGCCCTCTCAATGACCTAAATCGGTTTTAAGTGAATATATAATATCTTTTATTCTTTGTCTTTATGTTTGCTTACGAACTTAATAATTGTGCCTGTACATAAAAGAGATGTGTTTGCAAATTCTGGGGACAAAGACGTACCTATGCGTATAGAGGAACCTCCTTGACACCTCTGCCATGAGGACACCTTTCTACTAAGGACACTACACTTCAGTTCCAAAGCAGTCATTTCTATTTATTTTAACCTCCCTTTATCAGGACACCTCTCAATTAAGGAGAGTGTCTGTTAGTCCTTAAAGTGTCCTCAGTAGAGATATTCCACTGCACATACATTACATGTACTGTAAAAATCGTCCGGTCCCATGGGTACAAAATACCGATTTCCCCATGGGTTCAAATGACCCAACTGGGCAGCATAAACCTAGAAGTAGGTCAGTTGGACCCGAAAGCTGCTCATGGGTGCCAACACCCCACGGGTAACAATCGTAGATGGGCCAAAGTGGCCTATGAAACTGGTCATTATGGGTTACTGCAACCTAAGGACCTATTCATTTCATACCCGAAGAACAAATATTCTGGGTACCATGAGCTCATTCTCTTGTACCCATTTAGAGAAACCCATGGCAAACGGGTCCAGTCAGGGGACAAGGAATGAACCCATTCTCATGGGTTTCTCGAGCTTATTTGTATTTTGAGTCGCTGCAGACGTACATGTAGAAATATCTTGATGAAGGAAGTCGTAGGTAATAACAGGCACTGTCCTTCATCGAGAGATGGCCTGATTAGAGAGGTTGAAATGAACGAAAAGAACGAATTTAAAGCGGCCTGGCTCAGGTGGACATTGCCTCTTGAAGCAACTCGACGGATCAGATAAAAAAAACACCACGTGCAGGGCGACATTTCAGCGATTGAGAGGAACTCGTAGCAACTGTTACTGGCAGTTACCTAGAACAGCACGCTCATCTCATGTCGACAGCGCGTCTTCCATGCCCTCGGTCCATTCCACTGCCGCCATTTTCTTTTTTCGGTATACGTCACGTGATTTTCAATGAAATATCCCCGTTCAAGCAACTGATGAGTGGCAAGCAGGCGCGGATCGACGGATCTGAGTGGAACTGGAGACAACAAGTCGCCGAAAACTAGAACAGGGGCAACTAGCGGATCCGGCAAGTTGCTCGGAGACGCAAGCGCGCTCAGGTCGGCAACTGATCAGTCACGCCGAGTTCCTTCCATCGCCGAAATGCTAGTTGCCGCGAGTTGCTTCAAGAGACGCAATGTCGACCTGAGCCAGGCTTAAGACTGACAGATGTTGTCCTTTGTTGCGAAGATCGGTCACAATCAACCGAAATGATTAGTTGTCCTTTATGCGGAGGTGTCCACCTGGAAGAGGTGTCCAAAAAGGAGGTTCATCTATATGATATTCTCTGCACCAGAGTCCCCAGGAAAACGTGTCCTGGGAACAAAAGTTCCTGTTGTTACAGTTTAATCTCTGGCGATATGGAACAATAGAAGCGGACACTTTTTACAGGTGGACAATCTTTACTGTTACATCTGTGCGACAGGAATCGAAGACGCGTTGGAATCTTCGTCCAGTTTCATAATTCAACGAGGGATTAGGATATTTGACTTTTGAAACCATGACCATATACATGTTCATGTACATATCAAGACTATTGCAACTCGGACTTGCATTCCTAAGACTACCCTTCCTTCCACACCTCAACAAAAACCTATCATTTTTCCTAAAAAGGAGAAAGAATCACATTGCATTAATCTGCCTAATTATAGACTTCTGGAATGCGGTACAGATGATGGGCTGATCTCTGGTATTTCACATATTGTACATTTACCGGACGTCAGTATTCTTACGACCACGACAGGTATTCGAGTTTCCTTCGAAATTCAACAGTTAAAGAATAGGCTACCTTCTCATTTTCGCCTTGTCATTAAAGGGATGAACACATAGTAAATCACTTAGTCATGCGATGTGTGGAAAATACGTTAATATGCACAATCAACCGCAACATTGGGTAATGTAAAATTAAATTTATGTAAATCCAATTTAAAGGTGCTCTAGTTCGAATTGTAAACATTACGGTTTGTTTATTTACATGGTTGATTATAATAGTTATTTTTCCTCGGACAGGTGGCAGCACCGTGTATAAAACACATTAATGTTATCTATTTTTATATCTATCTTGATAAATATTCTTGTAACTGAAATATATTTATGATTTTACGCTCAAAAACAAACAAAAAGTTGTGAAAGGCGAGATTTAATTCGATTTTATCTGATTTATTAGTACCAGAAGTTGACAATAGGTGGCAAAACGTAATGTTTACAATTCGAACTAGAGCACCTTTAACAAATAGAGTTCTATAGTACCCGCAGTCGGCGATTCGCAACTATGCAGAAAACGGTGAGTATATAAAATGAACCATTCTGAAACACTCTTCATGATGAAAAAAAATGTTTTTCAGGTGATTTCCTTAAAGTAGCATTTATTCTGAAAAAGAGATACATGTAGCCCTCTATTTTCTCACTGTAAATCGACCCATCTTTGGGTCACCACATTCCTTTAAAGCCCCACTGTATTGAATTTTACGATATTTTCAAAATGTTAGGAAAATGCAAACAGAGGTTTCATAGCCTCGTGAAGGTCACCAAAATGCTTGCCTGATACATGTAGGTATTTCAGAGAATCAAGGCCTAGTTTTCAGCACACATTGAAAAAACCTTCAGGGAGAGCTCTAATGTATTCAGACAGAGCGTACCGGTAGTACATTTTACACTACGCTGACGTCGTGACGTCGTGCACTGACGTCAAGAATCGCGGCGATGATTTGAGTTTTTCTGATTCAATACAGTGGGGCTTTAATATGTCAAACAGACTTTAAAGCTCAAAATTCCGGTTGAGATGATATGCCAATCACTACATATCACTGACATAAACATGTTTGTACATGTACTACACGCACGTCTTACGTGCATATAACAGTTAGACAGTTTTTTATCATTGAATGTTTATCATTTTACGTCACGGGAAATGTCTTGTAAAAATGTACTCCTGTCCTGAGAACCCAAATAATCTTATCACTGACAAACCCAGTCCTTTACAAGAAATGTAGGGCAAGTAGGCCCACGAACGTCCAATTCACAATAACTCGGAGTGTGACGTTTTGAATTTGGCACGGGTGAATGGACAGGCTTTATGAGGACCTATAAGTATGCACACCTGAATTAGTCTCTTCAAAACGTCAAGATATCTTTCAGTGGAATTATAATGCGATTTTCCATGTATATGTCTGTGTGTGGCTTGTCCTGACGAGGATACTCTTTCGGATATAGTCTACCATGCCGAGATCTCTCAACTTCAGCGGTGGGAGCAGAAGCTCCTATACTCTGTCTCCAACCCCGAAACAAGAGGAGGTAAGCCGGTTTGTCTGGTTGTCGGGTGTAAGGATTGTGTGACGTAATTGAGCTGGGATCCAAATCACGTATACGTCTTTTCGCTTCCTTTGACCTTGTCGTGTACACACGTACTTTGTTCACCACCCTTTCTACACGGCGCTGCAGTCCACTTCAGTCGTCGAAAACAGTCAGCCAGGTGTGAAAGGAATCCCAAGTCCCCCTTGAATCTAAGTCCGGTCTTCTTCAGCGAGGGATTAGAATATATGGCTAGAGAGACCATGACCATCCGAATATAACCTTACAATAGCGGGCTATTTTTTGGCGGATCTGCATTCCTAGGACGCTGATTCCTGTCACACCTGCCCCATCTCTGCTCCTGACAGCTGAGCTGATATTGCTGCGGCTACACAGAAAATGATTCAAAAAACTGTTTTCGGCGGGGGCACGGAGTTCTGAGAGGATTGTAGACTATCCTACATGGATCTGTCCCTTCCTACCATACCAATCGTCAAATATAAATACAATCGTATAACATAAATTACAAGGCCTATTACAAGGCCTACCCAGTTTACACTTTCGATTTGCTTTTAGTGTGATGTTTACATTACGTCACGGCTGCCATGACGCTCACATGTACACTCATGGAAAAAAGTAAATGGACAGCAGCTTTTCTTGAATATCTCCAAACCAATGCAATGTAGGAGATTGGGCCTAACAAATGTGATAGCAAATTTTCCTGGCTATCTGATGATGTCAAAGTCCAGAAAATCCGGTGAAATCCACCTTAGAAGGAATTTTGTGAAGTCATGTTTTTGACTACTTTTTTATTTGCAGGTTTTCACCGAAACTTTTTATAGCAGTGTGTTCCTTTCATCGAGAGCTTTCATATCATATCTTAAATTTTCAATTATTTTAATTAGAAGGGTAGTTTTAGGCCACTTTATCTAAATTATTCTGCACATGCCAGACACACCAGTTATTCAAGAAAAACTGCTGTCCATTTACTTTTTTCCATGAGTGTACATCAAAAGGAACGTCAGATTGTTCCTGTTCTTTATCTTCATGTTATTGGGAAAAATGAGAACGATTTCGTGGATATTAATGCCAATGCCAATGATAGGAATTGGTGGAATGTCATTCCAATACAGTACCAATAATAGGATTTAGTGAAAAACATTTTGGTAATCGTTTGAGAATCGTCAGCAGAGCTTGAGGCTCCAAACCTCGTGTATTCACAAATGTGCTGTTCCAGTGACGTACACGTACATGTACATTACGATACCACTTGTCCTTTGCCATAGTGGAATTAGTAGGCCTTCGGAACAGGTGTACATCATGTACAACTTGCAACAGCAACTGACTGAGGGTCATCATACCGGGGTGTCTCACTGTTCTGCGACCAAGTTCCCTTGGCGTGAATACTGGCTCGTACTGTTACAGCAGGCCTACGTGTACAAGCCTGGTTTCGGGACACGTTTAGCCAGTGTGTCAACTTTGTTTTTCTGTCAGAATGTTCCCTGTAGGCCTTTATTTACATACATACATGTACATACACACCAGACAATGCTCGACGGGCACGAAGGGTAGAGCTGGGTCTCGTCTGGCTTTATTCCATGCATAAAAATTTAAATCGCAGTCTAGCCCCATATACGACTTTTATGCACTGTAGACATGGTTCAAACTTCAGCATTTTGCAGAAGGGAACGTGTAACGTTTTTCAGTGAAGCCCGGCGTGTGTCAGTGTGACCACGGGCATCTGGAGAGTAAATAGTAAAAGTAGGGTCCAGTCTCCAAGTTGGAGACTGGACCCTACTTTTACTATTTACTCTCCAGATGCCCGTGGTGTGACATTACAATAGATGACGGAATAAGCGGCGACTTGACAATGGGCGACACGCAGAGGAAGAGTGAGTCTGTTTGTGACTGTGGACAGACTTGCAAATTCAAAACATGTTTTGAAAATTATTTTAGATGAAATGTTGCAGAAGAAAGCACATGACATTTCTTCTGCAACAATTCTAAAATATTTTCAACACACTGTCCACACTCTGCAACAATCCCAGAACAAGGGTGTTGCAGATTTGTTGCAACTAAATATTTCTAGAATGTTTTGGAAATGTTGATGGTGTGGACAGGCCTTAAAGCAAATGGCTCGCGGGCTTTGTTGACAGTTGTTTGTTGACATGTCCTCAAATCAAGCGCCGTTTTGAGAAAAAGGCGAAAGAAGGATTTTTAGTTTAATGGGAAATGCATTAGACAGCCAAACTTCGGAGGCGTATTCTGCAAAATCTGCAGCTTCGAAATCAATGTGAATAGTACAAAATGTACATTTGGACCGACTGAATTTGAAAATGTCATTAACCCATTTTAACAAATTTTTAATGGAACCTGGTCCCCAGGTGCACGTTCGCATATTTGCACAGGTTTTGCCTATGACTGGAGCACGGCTTTGCCTGGAGACTAGGTTCACTGTCTATGGGAGGTACCACCAAAAATCAAAACAAACCCCGCGAGCCATTCGCTTTAACTTTTGTAACACAATTTGAAAACATGTTTTGATAATGTTGCAGAGTGTAGACCAACCCCGAAACAAGCTGCAACATTTCCAAAACACTTTTCAAAATAATTTGTCGCAGAAATGTTTTGAAAATGTTGATGGTGTAGACAGGCCTTGAGAAAAAAATCGATTCTGCTTTATGATGTCCATTGATTGAAAGCAGAGGTTCAGCTCGTGTGGTATGGTGGACCCCGCACGCGTCCACCCGCTCGGTTTTTCTCGCTCCGCAAGAAAAGGCCACGGTCAGTGTATTGTGTAGATTGAAATGTGTGATACCTGTAGAGAAAACGAATGTTTGATAGACTGTGCACATGGTAAGTCAGTGGCTTTTGTTGTCGACGACCAGTCAAATGTTTGTAACGCACTTCAAAATACTTCACAGGTCAACTGCTAATGTTTGCCAGCACGGCCTGCACCAATTTTGTTTTGATAAGCATGGCGCACACCTGAGACCAAAATCGTGCGATCACCGACGAGACTGGCGACCACGACGTCGCAGGCAACCATCGCGTGCGAGGTCGCTCGCCGACCACACTTGCGACTATTTCAGTGAACCATCCGCAAACGACTGACGACCTCCGGAAGCGACCTAAGTCGCCGACTATTTTGGCGTCGCATCGGAATCGTTTGCGGACGAAGGCTTCGTCGTTTTTGTATCGGTCGACAAGTCGCAAAGTAAAGCGGGGTTCATTGTCGCACGGATCCGGTCCGTTTTCAGTCCGTTTGTCCCTAGTTTTCCGGATACGACAACGCAAAAGTCAATTTGATAGATTTTTACGGAACTGAATCGGACAAAATCCGTGTGCCAATGAACCCCGCTCTAGTCGGCCTTTGCGACCGAAAATTGAACATGTTGAATTTTGGGTCTCTTGGTGCGACAGGTGTGGCAGGAATCAAAGTCCCCCTGGAATCAAAGTCCGGTCCTATTGTTCAGCGAGGGATTAGAATATATGGCTATGGAGACCATGACCATTCGGATATAACCTTACAATAGCGGGCTATTGTTTGGCGGACTTGCATTTCTAGGACGTTGATTCCTGTCACACCTGTATTTTGACTGGCGACGTACGAACTACAAAAAACCATCACAAAATGTACGAAGTACATCAGGTCCATCCGCCGACAACGTAGTTAGTCCCTGGGGTTGGAGAGTGGCCCGCACGGCGATGGTGGCGCCGGCTGTCGAGAAAAAGTGGCAATACCGGCCTTTAATCCTTCTAATGGCAGAACGAGACTATGATACATGAGACCTGTAAATGGCAGAACGAGACTATGATACATGAGACCTGTAAATGTTTCCTCCGGAATGCGTCAGGGGTTTTAATCGTGTGCGATTTGGCTGCAGTGAAATGCGCTATACAGGGTGGTAAAAAAAACGGACAAGCATACTTCCACCACCCAGAGCCCCAAACTACTGATGGCATTGGATGGAGAATCTTTCTAGAAGAAAGAAGACACCAAGATATCCCGATTCGGTCCAGTGGTTCGAGCTGCAGACCCTATTTTGTAAAGCAGGGTCGAGGTCTTTGGTGAATTGTTCCATAAAGAACAATCAAGAGCATACACAACAGCGTAGCCTTGTAACTGACAAGAGGATTATCATGTGGAAAGGTCAAACAAAAAAATGAAGTACACATACATGTAGAACATGAAAATGAAACTTGAGCATTGTTGCATAACAACTAATCCCCTTTATCTATCATGCTGAATTCGCGGTTCACCGGTAGTTACTAAAGCCTCGCTATTAGTTGCACTTCCACTACAAAAAAGCCGGTATTTGTCCGCTCTTATTCTGCTTCCATTACAGAATAGCCGTGTTTAATAAGTCCGGTTCTATTAAGTGCGGATCTATTTAGTTCGAGTTGCGCTTCCACTACAAAAAGCCGGTATTTGTCCGCTCTTATTCTGCTTCCATTACAGAATTGCCGGGTTTAAAAAGTCCGGTTCTATTAAGTGCGGATCTATTTAGTTCGGATAGCATAGCCGATCATACTCCGAATCTA
>NMRB01000882.1:42890-56873 GCA_002633025.1 Notospermus geniculatus
TAGATTCGGAGTATGATCGGCTACGCTATCCGAACTAAATAGATCCGCACCTAAGGCTGGGTTTACATAGAGCGTGTCGACACACGGAAGACACGCTACGGTACGCGTAGATCAAACGACAGACCAACACGGCGGTTTACATAGGCCTTCCTCGTGCCGCAGTCATTTGACACGGTGCCTCAATTTTTGGCATTATTTCCATTCAGTTTCATGCATTTCCGATGCAAATAAGAAAGAATGTGATATTTGATGAGGAAACATCCTAAAATTCCCAACTACAAACTTCGAAACAACGCAACATCTTCCCGCGAAGTCACCACACGCCAAAAAGAACGAGCATGTTCGTTCTCTTCACACCGTGTTTACACTCCACTATCTACGTAACCCCATGCGTATAGACGAATCCATTGTCAGTTAATCAACACACGCGTATATCAACGTACCGTGTCGAGTAACCGTATTTCGTGTCGCTCTATGTAAACCCAGCCTTAAAGGAGTTCGACGTCCAAGTTACACTCACTCACTGGTTCTCTATCCACGCGACGCCTGCGGTGCTGCCACCTATTGTCGGTGATATGTACTGATGTGAATATCGTGAGTGAGTTGCATTGGACCGGGCACCAGTCTAACGATCACGGGGCGCTACTGGTGCTGCCACCTTTACGAAGGAATAAAACTAGTTTGCCGACCATGTTTGTAAACAAACCGGCTTGTTTACAACTTCGGCGTCTAACTCCTTTAATATCGATGGCCAATTGCCATCCAAGCAAGAGACAAGGCTACGCCTATTGCATTGAACCCCTTGCAGCTATAATAGAGAGCTTCGGCAAGACATTTTCCGTGTACGTGCCAAAAACCCGCGGACGTAATAGGCCGCCTTGGTGCATTTTTATGGTTCGGCATCACGTAATGGTGTAGCGCCTGAAGTCTTCAGGGGCCATATACAGCTCTGGAAAAAATTATTAGACCACCTCTGGTTGACTCAATCATTTTCCATTAAAATAGGGCCCACAAACTCTCCAATTGCTCTGTATCTACTGATTCATTGCGTTGGTTAAATTGCTGTAACTTCACAAGACAATATCAAACATAGAAATTGACTTCCCATAATGATGAAAAAATGGGGCTGCTCGAAGGACCTTGCCAAAAGTTCTGGCTAAACGGAACAACCTGAATTGCATGCAATTACTGTGTATAGTCCGTTCCAGATACCTAAGGCAAATGGTACTAGGTTGAACTCTGCAATGTTACACGACCCTGTTCACTATTTTGACGAGCTATTGCACAATACTTTAACAGGCGAGTTAATGGTATAGAGAATAATGCATGTCACCTTACCTATTGGCTGTGTTTGTGGTCAAGAATTTCAAATGTTTGTAGCACAATGCACCCCCTCTTTCCCGCGCGAAATCCGGATCCGCCGCTGAAGGCCTAGTGATGTCCCCCAACAATACATTTACGGATAAGCGGCACCATTCAATAGGACAGAGACCCACGACCTGATCCTGTGACAAACAATGCACAGCCCGGGGACATCAGGAGGCCTCGAGGGTGGGGACCGACATTAGGCCTAGGTAGGGGTCGTATTCATCGTTAGAACCGTATAATTGGGAGTTTAAGAAACCAAACGATAAACCGTTAACCTTACGACAACGTTATTTTTCATACTGCGAATTCACCAGATTATAATTGCATTTTCGGTACAAAAAATAACGTTGTCGTAAACTTAACGTTTATCGTTTGATTTCTTAAACTCCCTAATGTCGTGTAATGAACGCTACCGGGTATTTCGACGCAGCATGATTAGAACTACCGCCGGTATCAAACAAGGGAGGAAGAAATAAAATTGGAAAAGTAGAAGTGGGAAATTTTGCACTTTAGTGCGAATTTTCCAATTTATCAAATTAGGATAGAATTTTTTCCCATTTTGAGAAATACTGCCCGAAAAATCACACAAGTGCCATGTCATTTTATGAAAATTTCTCAGAATGGGAAAAAATTCTATCCCAATTCGAGAAATTGAAAAATTCCTGCAAATAATAAGTGCCACATTTCCCACTTCTTATTTTCCGCTTTTATTTTAGTCTTACTCCGTTAAACGTAGGCCTAGGCTGAAAAACAGACTCTGTATTTATCAGTGAACCATTCGCCCAGGTAGTTCCCCGGCGAAATAAAACGCGTGTGAATAATTTCTTGGCCTGAAAATGAAGTGCGGCAGGCCTCCCGAGTGGAAATACTATTCTCATTGTAGCAACTGATGAGGTTTTTTCGGTTCGTCGCTCCCCGCTGACGGAGAGTGGATCGTCAGCGTCATCAGCTGGTAGCACTTGGAACAATTTTCGAAATAATTACCACGCGTAGGTGTCGGTGGCTTTAATTCATCTTCAATAGCCTCAGAGGTAAAACCACTTCACACACATCATGATTAGTCTTGGAAGGTACCAGGATATGTTTACACAAGAGCAATGCATCAAAATCAATTTGCGCTGGAGTAACGTTTATTGAGACGTAACATCGGGTGCTGCTGATTTGTGTTCCAGACGGCGGACAATATTCTGCATTGCTAGCCAACATGGAGGTCAAGGGAGATCTGGCATGCCAGAGTTGGTTTCAAAATTTAAATTTTGGCGGCAAAATCGATTTAAATTCAATCATGTGGACATTTTTGTGTCTGTGGAATAAGCAGATACTGTAGCAGACGTGATAATGTAGCACCAGAAAGCAAAATAACGTGTTCTAAGAGCAGAGGGTCCGCGATTTCAGCTGGTGTCCACCCCACAACATTCTCCAGGATTTTGGTCCACGGATTACTTTTTGGGATGTTGCAGCTGGCCGCGACTCTGGTTTCCAAGGCGACGGATTTTAAAGCAGCCTTTACCATGGTGTTGATGGGAGTGATATTGACCCTTGGCCTGCTAGCCAATTTCCTGGGGTATGATGAGTGGTATTGAATCAAAAAGTGAAGTGTTGTGTTCTGTCGTAGTGTACGTAGAAACTCATTTCAGTTTTTAGTTTTTGGGGTGTTTCTAAAACAAGGACGTCTACCCTACTGCCATGATACAGACTGTGCTACCACGGTCTGTGCTTTTTAATAATGCCATCACCTGGTTATCATGATTAGGCCTATGCCAGGCATATGCTTTGAAAAAATGTGTAGCTAGGCACACCGATTTCACATCTCGCACGATCACAGCGCCCCTGGTAGAATCTTCAGCGGCCAGTTCCGTTTTCAACCTCACTATCAGGAGTAAGGCAAATTGAAATATTTCCTCGATCGAGGTTGAAAAACACGTGTTGGTTCCCGACATGCCCGATACCACCGCCAGGGATCCTTCCCCTGGTGGCAGCAATGGGAACCAATGCGCACAATTCAACCTCGATCCAGGAAATTTTTGCCTGGATCTTGGCTGTTAGAGAGGTTGAAAACAGCAATTCAACCTCGATCCGGGAAATTTTTGCCTGGACTCCTGTTACTGAGGTTGAAAATGGAAGTGGCTGTTGAAAATTCTAATAGGGGCGCTGCGATCGTGCGAGATGTGAAATCGGTGTATTGGAACGGTAGGCCCTCTCAGAGGCTCCCTAGTTTCATGATCTACATTGTTGTACCACTACCGACATTATAGAGTCATTTCCCTAGCTCTGGAGAAGTCAGTCTAGGCCTATGTATGAATAATGCCTGTGAGGCAGTGACTAGGCCTAATACTGTAAAGCAGGAACATTTCGCGTGCAGGAAATTTTCGCGAATTTCGCGAGTGTGTGTGAGTCGCGAAAATTTCCTGTCGCGAATATAAATACACGCAAGTGATATAATGGTCCGTGAAAAAAAAACTGAAAAAATGGCAGAGACTCGCGAAAATATCCTGCCGTGAATATGTCCGTAATTCTTGATTCGCGAACATTTCCAGCCGCGAAATTATCTTGCTTTACAGTAGTGTCATAGTAACTCAGGAGTTNTATCCCGCCGTTTTTGTCGTTGGTCAGAACTGTGTCAGGAAGCCCCGCCGAGGGAAGCACATTTTGTGAATGGCGGGAACAGAAAGGAAATTTGGAAGTGATTATAGTGTGCGTTGCGGGCATCTCTCTTGGTACACATAGTTCGCCAGATCACTCGCTCAATCTGCATAAATTATGATGATGATAACCACACCATTCAGATCGATCATAGGCACAACGTGATTACTTTCTCTTATGATGATTTTATTGAAGTTCTACACATTTTTACTCAACATTTTTTTTAAAAATCGTGCTGGTCGGAAAATACTCCTTTTAGGCTGAGTGCCGGTCGGCATTTCTGCGTCCTGGACGGGGCCGTCCGGCGCCGACCAGCATCGGCAGAACCCTGCTTGTGTCGCAACCAAAAGCAAGGAACTCCGCTTCTCCAGATAACTTCCATTGCTTACTGACTACCGTATTGGTTGACACAGATAATCATCAAGTCAGAGTTCTGGTTGTCAAAAGTGATCATTTTCGTCAGTACAACGTCTTGAATAAAAACATCTTCGACTATCCTGTCTCTTGATATAACCCGACATGTCCGCATGAATTCATAGTAAACCCTGCATCACCATAAGTAGTCTCAGGAATGTCTGATCTGTGATTACTTTCTGAGTCAGCTTGGAATTATTTGACACGCGCTATGTGGTGGCTGCTTTGCTTGTCAATTAAGTGTCATACATAGCTCACAATCTTTGAATATTTTTAAGTAAGTGTTGAATATTGAAATGACAGCATGATTGGCTGTACATGTACGAGATGATAACAGTACAATTTGTCTTAATAAAGATGCCCATATGGCATACATGAATGATACAGATCATGGAGCAATGATCTGATGATCGAGATAGTCATGTCAATGAATGTGGAAGCACAGTAGTCTAGTGGCTGTGGTCCCTGGTTAGCAGTCATGGGGTCTTAGGTTCGAATCCCACTATTTGACCGTCATATTGTGCAATGATATTGAGTGCCCGTACAAGATCAATATTATTGCACAATATGGGGCCCAAAATAGGGCCATGAGCTTCTGGCGTGATGGGTGGAAGAAAGATCAGCAATAATATTGCCATTTTGATCCTCGTCATATTGTGCAATAATATTGAACGTGTATGGGCGGCTTTAAGGGAAGCTCTCTGCTGCTGTCATGACTGTAGTCGAAAAAATTTTGTGGGAGAGACAACTCTGGTCACAAGGTGGCTGCAGGCTGCATTGAGCTCCCCACAACAAAGTGGATTGGAAACCATTGAAAAAGTCATGAGAGATTTTGGTATAGCGAAACATGAGGGACATGTTTCAAAATAAACCGCCATCATGAATGTAACACCAATTCCAAGTACGGCCAACAGGTCGAGAATTAAAAAGTTAAAGTTTTGGGTAGTAATCTGGCCAAGGCCACTCCAATTAATTCTGTTTAGCGGGCGAAACTGGTGGAAATCAATTGGGGGGGGGGGAGGAATAAAAATGAAAATTAACGTTGGCCACGATACCCATTTTTGTCGATTCAGAGCAAAATGATAATTAAATTAGGAAAAATACGAATAAAATCAAACCAACACTAACAGGCATGAAATATTCAAAGATTAAAATGCTGTATTTTGAGCTTGGAACATAAGTTTGTCTGATATGATTTTTTCTGGTCTCACTTTACCTCTGGCATTTCGGAGAGGAATTTGAAAATAAAAAATATGAAAAATGAATTTTTATTTTTATTCCATAAATGGCAAATAGAGTGTCGGCTCGCCCGCTGTTGGATAAAAAAATTGCAGTGGCCCAACCTACCGTAGGTTTAAACTTTAACCCAGGTATTCTGAAACTTTTGAATGGAACTCTGACATGTCTGAGGAGCTGCTCGGCAGTAACTTGGTTGGTGAGGTTTTATGTGAACACTGTTGGGAAAACAAGACGATTGAATTGACAACTCGTTCTCCATTGCAATATCATTTGCCGCTGATAAAGATGCCAGACAAGAGCAGTTTGAGTGTTTATCTTTGTTTAATGGCATTTCTGTCAATACTGCATCCGACTTGAGCATCGCTGTTTCTTGTAACATGACATAACTGTTTCTCAAATTGTTTATCAAGAGAAATTCATGAAATTGCACTCAACAACATATAAGGGAGGGTTGGTCAGACGTGTCACTGTCAGATCTGCCATGCCTGCGGCTGGTTGGAGACTGTATCATAGCCAGCTAGAAACCAGTCTTGGACTGTGTCCAAGCTTGGACATCACTAGTCAGTTTACAATGTACTGGCTGTAGACCGTTCTCAAATTGACGTAAACAACAAAGATCTTTGCACTTCTGCCGAAATTTCAACCACAACCTCGGTCTGAAACTGAATAGTGAATGATGTAACGGTAAACGCAGACAACCACACAACACTAACATGACTAACAGCACTGATGTCGAAGACACTGGGCCGAATTTATAAAACATAGCAAAAGCTTACAAGCCAAAGTCCCAAGGCGAAGCTTTTGCTTGTAAAGGAGGAGCACAAGCCAAAGATTTTGCTCACAAGCATATTCATAATCAGTTGCTTAACCTAATGACCTTTTCTTATAAAGCCAAGCAAGATTTTCTGTCTGATGAAGCTAATGCTCGCAAGACAAAGCTTCTGCTAAATCTTATAGGGAGTTGCTTGTTCTATGAAGCAAAAGCGAAACTTTATAAAAACCTCTTCAAGAAAAAGCCCAGAAAAAGCAAATGCTAGTTTTTATGAATTCGGCCCGTTGTGTCAGACTCAACCATTGCTGAATCCATAGATTGCGTCATGTCGGCCGGTTTCAGATCGAGGTTCTGGTTGAGATTTCGGCGGAAGTGTGTGCAGATCTGCAAATTCGAAAATTGTCTATTGTACATGTAGGTAGCACATATAAAGCAAGTCATACAAAACGACAATGAAAACTATGAAATGAAATTTTAAAACATTATAAGCAAATTTTCCTATCAAATCAAACAATTTCTCAGCATGCTGTCTCATACCACCATACTATCCCACTACACTTTCGGAAATAAGCAAACAAGATGTACCTCATTCAAATTTTTCAAATTTTTTAATTCAGAAAAATCAAACAATTCTGCTCAGGCCTAAAAATACGTGTAGGAATGACCGTAGCTCAAGAATTTTGTGTCCTTGTTTTACAAACACCCATTTTTGCATGTACTGTATTTGTTTTTAAGTTGTAGTGAGTTTGTGTTGTGTTTTTGATTATTTGAAGTCATATTTTATTTGCTTTTTAGCTCACCTGTGAGTGAGCTCTTACGATGGTGGACAGTGTCCGTCTTCGTCGTCGTTGTCCGTTAGCAGGGCACGTTTCGTAACCGCTGGAGCTATTGATCTGAAACTTGGTACATGTACATATATACTCCTAGGTCAGATGACCTATGACACCAAGTTTCGGTCTGATTTGATTCTTGGCTTGGCCACCAGATGGCCAAAACTAAAAACACAAAAAGTGCAATAACTCCTGAACTGGATCATCTCCAAATTTTTGTCATAGGTATATCTAATTAGGATACATAACATACATCTACATATAACGGGTTTTTGATTTGACCTACTTTTCAAGGGCGCAGAGGTCAAAGTTGTACAAAAGTAATGAACCTGCCACAGTCCACGATTATTTAAAATCAGACGGGATCAAGAACTTAAGTGTCTCTGCTGTCGTTATGTTTGTGCGTTGGTGACTGGTCATCTATCTCGTAGTGATCCATGCACAACTCAGCTCTTTTGTAAAACTGCCTGTTGAATGAGACTGGCACCTGATGGCATTTTGCCTAACTAGAAGATGAATTACTGTACAAACGTTAACTCTAATTCTTCTACAAAAACACGTGTTATCTTAAACCATATCATGATAGGCTACTGTTGCCAACATGCATGAAAAAACCTTAGTTATTGTTGAAGAAACCGAGAATGGCAACACGTTGGTGTTTTATTTAACATCTGAGTGGCGCTTGGAAAATACCGACTTGTTACAATGTCAGAGAATAAATTGAGTGTGAAACTCGTATTCAATCATGCCAGTGTGGATTTCCTTGAATTCAGATACATTTGTTGTAGAACGGAAGCGTAGGTTGCACCGTTGCACAGTTTCGTTTCCTGGCTTAATAATTCTTCGATACCTGTTTGTTGAAAAATAAAGAAAATTAGCCATGCTTCCAACTGTGTAAAGAAAGTAGTATCCGACATGGTTCATTGCGATCCTAAACGCTAAACCAAAATTTTGCTTCATACCGTTTTATACCATGTATACGTACAGTGGAACTAGGGCTGTAGCTAGCTTTTTTCACTGGGGGGGGGCATTTCAAGCAGATGAGCTCAATGGATGTGTGGGCTTCGCCTTCGGCGCTGAAGACACGAACAATGATGATCTATTATCCCATTTGATTTTGCTGGAAAAAAATATTTTTTGCATAATTTTATACCTGGGGGGACGGGCCTTGCAACCTTACCTTCGGGACTAGTAGTTGTTGTCCTTAATTGAGAGGTGTCCTGATTACAGAGGTCAAAATGAATAGAAATGATCAATTTTGGACTGAATTTTGGTGTCCTTAAAATACTCGAGAGGTGTCCTCCTGGCAGAGGTGTCACCATGGATGGGAGGTTCCATGTATTTTATGTTTTCTCACCCAGCATGGCCCTGCACGTCTTGGTAAATGGTAAATGTCATCTTCCCTAACATTGCTGCATTCCTTCCCCGAAGTGTATTCCCTGTCCTTTTGTTTTGTTTTTATGTTCTTTTCAAAATTTTAAATTAGAATGTTTGTTTGGGCATTTATGAAAATATCCCACCGCCTTCTTCCATTTTGATAAATTATGCAGCATCACTTCGTTTAGAGGACAATTCGTCCCCGGACAATTCATCCCTGGACAATTCATCCCTGGACAATGCATCCCCTGGGCAGGGGCAATTTGTCCCAAGACAATTTGATCATCCCTGGACAATTCATCTCTGCAGACAATACGTCCCCAAGGACAATTGGTCCCAAGACAGTTTGTCCCAGGACATTGTGTCCGCTGTGATGCATGTAATTCAGTCCTTACATGTAGGACGCTTCGTCCCTGCTGACTTTAATGTTTCAATATTTAAAGCCATGACTCTTCATTCTGAATTCAGGTGTCAGGACTCTTCTTTAGTCTTGGGGGTACATCTTTTGGTTTCAATCCATCCAGAATCTGGCTTCAACAAATTCGTGCCTTTGGCTTAGTGAAACAAGTTTTAAAATTCAACATGTTCACTTCAGCGAGGACAACAGACAAGTTTTCGAAAGGGGCAATTGTCAAAGGGGACGAATTGTCCGGGGACGCATTGTCCGTGGGGATGAATTGTCTGGGGACAAATTGTCTGGGGATGCATTGTCCGTGGGGATGAATTGTCTGGGGATGCATTGTCCATGGGGACACAGGAAGTGGGAACGAATTGTTTGGGGACGAATTATCCAGGGATAAATTGGCCATGGGATGAATATGTCAGGGGACGATTTGTCTTAAGTCATGTTTGTAGTGTGAATTCTTGATGTGGTTGGTACTGAGTTGTCTGTATGTGTGATTCATTTCAAATCAAATGTACATTGCATTACAGTCTAGTACTTTGAATATGGACCTTCATTTAGTCCACGGAAACTTTTCTTACAATGTACCGGTACTTAGTAATTACCTTCGTTGTCTGCAATGGGAGACTTTACTGCTGGTAGAGGCCACCACCAGTAAGCCTTCCTAGAATGTCATGAAATATGATGTCACAGAGAAAATAATGCACGCCTTGATGTCATCTATAATGCTTTGGAGGTCCTGGCTACATACATGTTCATCTGTACAGTGTAACTTCAAATTTCGTGACATCTACATGTAGGGCTGCTAGCAGGCAGCCTCTAAAGCCTCATACATCGGCCTTGCGACTGGAAGCAACTATCGGCAATGGCGTTTCCGGCAACGGTTGGCGACTACCTGTGACCAGCAGCAACTGATCACATGCTCAAACAGGCCGATGTACATGTACGTGCACCGGCAACGGTATTGCCGACCGTTGCCACTAGTTCTAGCCAGTTGCTCATGTTTTACTCGTTGCCAACGCCAACGGTTGCTTCCAGTCGTCTTCAGTCGCTTCCAATGTACACGCGCTGGCAATGAATTTCCTCGTTTGTGGAGCACACCTGGTCACGTGAATATGTTTATCGCATGACTCCCGAGTGGTCCGATCGGAAGACATCGACAATTTCCGTGTAGCATTCAGCATGTTCAGTACCATTGCCTGTCCGATGTGCACACTCCAGATTGAAGACTGGATTGTGCCACTTGTTGCCGCAATGACCAGTCGTAACCGATGTGTGCGGAACGCGGACATCAATAGCGACTGTTGCATTCAGTTGCTTCCAGTCGCAAGGCCAATGTACGCTACGCTGAACGGCAGAAAAATCTCCCATAATGATTGCTTTGTCCAGAGAAATCCTCCAAGGTGGTCTCTTGGGAAAAACCATTATTTGCGGATCCCATTTTTTGGTTTTGAGAATTCGCCATGTTCGCTGAACATGACAGAGTGCCCAAGAACCAGGTGGTGTATGTTGAGAAAAGTGTCTGCAAAATAACAACTTATGAATGTTTAGAAAGTAGTTTGAGTAATGAGGAAGCCCCAAAAATGTACTATGTTCTTCATGTTCTTGTGAGTGTCAGTGAGTGCCAAAAATGCTAATATAATACTCTTTGAATCTTCAGAAATGGCAGCATCGTGGCCGATTTCCATCTCATTTACAACAAAAAAGTCGAGACCAAGAAGGTGAAGGAAACGCTGCAGAAGGACTTGACCCAGCTCAAAATAAATGACAAAAAATACTGGAAGTTGGATCCAGATATCAAGGTCAAAGGTAAGAAGTGCTGAGGTACCACTCATCTGGCGCCCAGAACATCCCCGAGAACATCGCAGGGCTTACAGATCCGTACAGTACACACCAAAAACACACATTGAACGCAGCAGAAGATGTCGTGTTTTCCGCCCACATGTAGGGGTCGCACCTCCCGCGTGAAACGCTGCGGCATGGTCCTGCAGTAAAAATGGCTGAACCACTTGTGTAGATAATCGCATCCTCTGAGCATGCTCATCGCATCCTCATGCCATTTTCGCATCCTCATGCCATGTTCACACTGGGCTAATAACTGCATTGAATTTGCAATTTACAAAGCCTCATTCTGCGATAAGTGCAGTCAGCGGAGACGTTCTTGTTGCGCATTCAACCTGCATCAATGAAAGCGCTCTAGCTATCAAGCAACGGAATACTACAGTAATTCAACTATTAGGGGGAAAAGGGCTGTAATGCACTTGGCTGACACTTGGGGTTTATGTCATAGGTAAGGTGCTTCAGATGAGCGAGGGATAGTACGTTTAAGCTGTAGTTCATACTTCGACGCACGACCATCGGCGTTTGACGCGCGATCAAAATCTGGATGCCGACTTCCCGGAGTTGATTCATAGTCCAGCGTACTTCAGCGACGGCAATGCATTATGAAATGACTCAAGTACAAATGTACTTACATGTACAGTCTCGTGAGCGGACGCCGACCAAATCGCGTGACGGGGTTGGCGTCGAACGCAAGATCGCGCGATCGGTCACCGACGATGGTCGCGCATCGAAGTATGAACTAGGTTTTATACTTGTGTTAGACTGGATTGTATTTGTTTTTAGCTTAGTACATTTTTTATGTGGTAGCCATATGCGTTGATCGAGGTGTAGGTGGTAAACTGGCCATAAAGTTGTTGAGCTCAAGGGCTTACCATGGAACCCTTGTTTACAAAACACTCCAGGGTCGAAGAACGCAAATAGGATTGAGGTCTGTATACCAGAAATAGGACGTAGTTGTTCAGGCTGTAGCAAATTTGTGTAAAGTACACTTACGCACCCGTATCAAGCCACTTTTTATGCCCCGACTTCCGAACAGCTGACAATTTTTGCTTTACAATTTGCCTTCGCCCGGAGTCGAACTCGCGCCGGTTGGTTGGTAGTCAAGCGCGGTAACCACTCGACCACCGGGCTCAGACAAGATCATGACCCATGGTCTGTTAGAACTGGAATATTTTACACCCTCTGAAAAGGAAAATCAAATTATGGAAGACTGCTGCCTAACCAAATTTTCTCGAAGCTCAATACAATTACTGCATAATTAGTTGAAATTTTCCGCCCACCCACCTGACTAATTACGAATGGACGGCCACCCGTTTGTTCAGTCTGGCATTCTGATGTGTCTTCAATGACTTGCCTACGCTACAGGTAGCTGCGGTAGCAATAAACACAACGTTCTTTTAAAAAAAACAGTACTCGAATGTGAAGTCAGTGGGTTTTCCGTATGTTGCGGGATGTTTCCTCCCAACATGCCCAACAGTTGATTTTCGACCTTTAACCACTTCGATGCTGAATCCCGGTATCGTGGGATTTCGATGCTGAATCCCGGTATAGTGGGATTTCGATGCTGAATCCCGGTTATATATAGTGGGACTCCGATGCTGAATCCCGATATAGTGGGATGTTGATGCTGAATCCTGGTATAGTGGGATTTCGATGCTGAATCCCGGTATAGTGGGATTTTGATGCTGAATCCCGGTATAGTGGGACTTCGATGCTGAATCCCGGTATAGTGGGACTTCAGTGCTGAATCCCGGTATAGTGGGACTTTGATGCTCAATCCCGGTATAGTGGGAGAGCGCATGATGTTTCAATGCCGAAGGTTAATACAAGTGATGTTATGTCGGTTTATTATGCCTCTGACCTCTGAAGGTTGTGGGGCATGGCATGTGTGTCCAAAATGCAAAATGAGTCTTTCTTCTGCATGAAAATTGCATTTGAAATGTAACAAATTAAAGAAAAACACTACTGAAGTGAAAATAGTGATATTTGAACAAGGTTTTTCTGCAAACTTGAGGGGGATATCCCCTCCTTGAAATTTTTGAGGAGGGGATCATCCCCCCTCTGGCGGAAACACTGGACCGCCCATCTGTGAGGATGGGCGGTCTTAGCAATATATCACATGCCACCTGCCTCCGTTTAACCTCGTTGATTTCTTTATGGCATTCAACTGGATTACATTACAATGTGTGGAATCCTGCTGGAATCTGGTATATGACTGGAGTACGAGGAAAGAAATTTCATTTGGCAATCTTATACAAATTTGTCTACCAATCATATTCTCATTTGCTCCTGTTGTTCAATGTGTGTGGCGGCAGTTTTAACTGCGCCTTTCAACAACACTACACGAGGAGCCAGTGTTCTCCACAGGATTTCTTAAAGTAGGGTGGTACCCTTGATATTCTAGGATTTGTCCACATTACTTCATGTACTTTGCAAATAAGACAGGGTGGTCACCAATTTAGCCCCTTACAGGGTTTCTGCTGGCAGTAGCCAAAGGAGCCAAAAGCTACTTACAATAAACTGGCGATAGAAATAAATGATTGGCTCAAATTTTGTAATGCTATTTCAATTTTAATTCCTGGCATTCAAATGTGATTTTTTCATTTTCAACTTTCAGCATTGTTTTACCTCCCACCACCGAAACCACCGAAACCCAAGTCAAGTTCGACAATCACCGGTGGTGCTACCAGTAAGATAACGCCCAGTGCTACGAAAGAATCAAGCTGGATTTATACTGCTGAGACAACACCACAGAAAACTCAGGAGCCTAAGACCCTGTTTGAGAGTTCTACCTCTATCAAGTCTTCCATGCGTAAGTTATCCTATTTTGTCATCTTAAACTAAAAAAATGAAGTGTCCCCAGTCCCACAACTCCAAAAATGTAAAAAATGAAGTGTCCCCAGTCCCACAACTCCAAAAATGTAAAAAATGAAGTGTTCCCATTTCCACAACTCCAAAAATGTAAAAAATGAAGTGTCCCCAGTCCCACAATTCCAAAACTGTAAAAAAATGAAGTGTCCCCTGTCCCACAACTCCAAAAATGAAAAACATGAAGTGTCCCCAGTCCCATAACTCCAAAAATGTAAAAAATGAAG
>NMRB01000882.1:78390-107261 GCA_002633025.1 Notospermus geniculatus
AGCCGTGGTTACACTACATAGAAATACCCGGGTTTTTTGACACCCGGGTCTAGCCCGGCTCTGAAAAATCCCTCCTGAGGCCCGGTGCCCGCCAACACTACTCAAATTTTGTGAGGGGGGCCTAAATTAAGGTCTCCAAAACCCGTTCGAGCTCGGAGGGGATTATTACACCGCGTTTTTAACAGGTGTGGACAGAAAAAACCCGGGTTCGACACGGGCTTTTTATGTAGTGTAACAAGGGCTTATGAATTATGACACAGAACCAACCACCACTATCGCCTTGTTGTTATGTCATTTGAACGTCATAAGTAGTGCCAATTGTTCGCAAAGGGCTGTTATTATTCCAGGACAGTGCAATGAGACATACGCCCTGCCTGAAAGGGGATTGTGATGTTACCTAATATTACCCCCGGACAGTACAGGTACCAAGACAGTCCCGAATAAGCAACAACTCTATTAGAAACCGCAAATTCATGTCACATTTCCTGACTTTGCATTCCATTGGGTCACAGTTAGATGTGGCTGGACATTACCGGAGATTGTCTGTGTTGATGACCTTACAAAATATCCAAATGATGAAAGTCTACTTCTTCGTATGTGTCGCCTGACTGATCTTCTGTTTTGACAGGGTGATAGCGGTGGTCCGTTAATGTGTCAAGATGAACATGGCCGATGGCGTGTGGTTGGTATCAGCAGCTTCATGGCCAGTGGATGTGACGTCCCATTCCGACCATCTGTGTTCACTGATGTCCTAAAAGAGATGGACTTCATTCAAAATGTGACTTGTAAGTTTACACTCCAAAATTTCACTTTGAATGTGGCATTGTTTGTTTACAGCTCTTTTGTTGTTATGCTGAATCTCTACTGAATATGACTTAAAAGTATATACTTACAGTATAAGCAAAGCCGTCTCCGATATTCTCTAATTTTCTGGGATCTCTACTAGAAATTGCCTGAGCAAGACCCTGCTCAGGGACGGATCCAGGATTTTGGGAAAGAGGGGGCGCATTGAAATTTGCGGTAAATTTCAATGATTTGCTCTAAATTTCAGAATTTCACGGTCGATTTTAAGATTTTTTGGCTGAAAGGGGGGGGGCGCGTGGCGGGTGCGCCCCCTTGAATCCGCGCCTGCTGCTTCGGGTCAAAAATTTGCGAATATCGGGGACGACTTTACTTATGCTGTCATTTTGTGTCTTGTTTTTGTGCTCTATGTTGGATAACTTAGGTATACAGTATGCAGTTTACACTTAAAGCTCCGGAAAAATTATTACACCGCCTGTGAATGATTCACTGATTTTCCACTAACATTGGTCCCACAAATTCTCCATTCTGCTGTGTTGGTTTAAGAAATTTAAAAAACCCAGGCAGTGGGTATTGGTTGCGACACCAAACCCGTGAGGATGGAGCAAAAATTCCGTCCAAACCCGAGGCTCTTCGCCGAGGGTTTGGGCTACATTTTAGCTCCACCCTTGAAGGTTTGGTGTTGCAGACAAGACCCTCTGACTCGGGTTTAATTCCTTAATCACTTGCAGCGAATTGCTCATGTCTAATTCTGTTTTTATTTCACAGCCTGTCAGTTCCGATGTTCCAATAAAAAGTGCCTTTATGATGAGTCACTCATCTGTAATAGAGTCGACAATTGTGGTGATAACAGTGATGAGATTACGCCATGTAGTGAGTATTCTTCAAAAGACAAAAATAGAAGTTTGCATCTGAGACTTCTGTGAAGTATTCTTGTGAAAACTATAGAATAAAAGTCTGCAACCGAGACTTCTATGAAGTATTCTTGTGTAAACTATAGAAAAAGTCTGCAACCAAGACTTATTAAGTATTCTTGTGAAAGCTATAGAATAAGTCTGCAGCTGAGACTTCTATGAAGTATTCTTGTGAAAACTACAGAATAAAAGTCTGCAACCGAGACTTCTATGAAATATTCTTGTGAAAACTATAGAATAAAATTCTGCAACTGAGACTTCTATGAAGTATTCTTGTGAAAACTATAAAATAAAAGTCTGCAACCGAGACTTCTATGAAGCATTCTTTTGAAAACTATAGAATAAAAGTCTGCAACCGAGTCTTCTATGAAGTATTCTTGTGAAAACTATAGAATAAAAGTCTGCAATCGAGACTTCTATGAAGTATTCTTGTGAAAACTATAAAATAAAAGTCTGCAACCGAGACTTCTATGAAGCATTCTTGTGAAAACTATAGAATAAGTCTGCAACTGAGACTTCTATGAAGTATTCTTGTGTAAACTATAGAAAACTATAGAATAAAATTCTGCAACTGAGACTTCTATGAAGTATTCTTGTGAAAACTATAAAATAAAAGTCTGGAACCGAGACTTCTACGAAGCATTCTTGTGAAAACTATAGAATAAAAGTGCAACCGAGACTTCTATGAAGTATTCTTGTGAAAACTATAGAATAAAAGTCTGCAACCGAGACTTCTATGAAGTATTCTTGTGAAAACAATTGAGCTAAAGTTGGCAATTATAACTCCTCTGAAGTGTTGTTTGCAGGAAAAATAGTACAAAAGTGTACAAACAAGGCTTTCTACGAAGTAATATTTGCAAGAACAATGATCTGAAAGTCTGTAACAATATAATTTGTTTCCAAATGATTGCTTCGTATTGGGAACACTGACTGCTGCTCGTTTTGCAAAAATAAGTCAAGTATTGTCAGTGCCTTTGTTAAAATAAGTCAAGTATTGTCAGTACCTTTGTTAAAATAAGTCAAGTATTGTCAGTGCCTTTGTTAAAATTGCTGAAATGAAAGTGAAAATCGTGATTTTTTTCGCCAGATTTCAACATCAATTGTACTTTTGAAGACAAGTTCATGTGTGGTTATACAGAAGATGCAAAGAGACCTTTGAACTGGACTCGACACTACAGGGACACCCCATCTGCTGACACTGGGCCGGGTCTTGATCATACTGGAGCTAGTAAGTATAGAAAGTTTCTCGTTCATGTCAGCATGTTGAGTGATTCCCTACAGGAAGAAGACCTTGAGATATGTGTTTTGAACAAAAATAGTCATGGTGATTATGAGTCACTAGATGTGGGAACTATGATGGCTGCCATGGCAGCCATAATGTTCCACCCCTCAGTACAAGTGCCAGGCAGCCTGCCACTGAATATCTGAATAGGTAGTTAAAATCTCGCCTGTCAAGACGCTTGTTGTACTGAGGGGTGTTTCTGGGAAATTCATGTAGATGAAAGTTCTGAGTGGTTGATCTGAAACAAAGGCGGTGGATGTTGGGTAAAGAAAGAATGCTATCGAAAAACAGGGCTCAACCCAGTGTGACCCTCCACCACAAAACCAGTCAGAAGTCGCTCTGAGTTTGGCAGCTTGGGACCGAATTATCTGTGAATTTCAGTATTGTCTGTCAGTTGTGACGTCTGAAGGCGCTGCTCCACTTGACAGTTTTCTCGCAGAAGTTGGCTCACAATTGGCAATTCACCATTGTTTTGTCCTGTCGGTTTACGCTGGGACCAATGACACAAACAACTGCTCGCAGTTGAGTTGCCCATTGAGAGCCAACTTCTGCGAGAAAACCGTCAAGTGGAGCAGCGCCTTGAGTGATTCTATTTCGTTCTTTATCTCCTGGTGACGTCTCAATACGTTTAGGCTCATTTTCCGGGTGACTTCCGACTGATTTTGTGGTGAAGGGTCACAATCACAGCCCTATTGGTTTTGGCAATGGGGAACTTTCGTGCCGTCAGAGGCCACCACGAGTTAGCGGTCCAAGAACGTCATGAACTTTGACGTCACAGGGCAGAAATGCATGCCACAACGTCATCCATAATGACGTGGATGCCTTGGCTCACGCATGACGTCAAATTTCGTGACGTTCCAGGACCGCTAACAGGCGGCCTCTAACGGCAGGAAAGTCTCCCATTGGTACAGTTTCAAAATATTTCCTGCTAGATCACCTGCTGGATCTGCCATCTGATAAAATTTTGTGAAGAATGGAGTCAAAGATAAAAAAAAATAACCGTAACGTATCTTTTTCAGAATTAATAACCGTAACGTATCTTTTTCAGAATATTACATGTACCTGGAGGCTTCTGATGGAAAAACAGGTGATGACGCCATCTTGTGGTCACCCAAACAATACTCCGGAGGAACTTCATGCCTCCAATTTTACTATCACATGTGGGGAGTAGACATTGGGAAGTTTTCTGTCTACAAAGTCAGCTACAGTCAACAAGACAACCCCCAAGCTAAAGAAATCTGGTCAGCACAAGGAAATCAAGGAAATAAATGGCGTATGGGACAAATGGAAATTGGCACGGGGACGTTCCGGATTGGTTTCAGGGCACAACGAGGGGACGGCGTACTGGGTGACATTGCCATTGATGATATTACATTGTTGCCTGGAAAGTGTCCAGAATTTAGTAAGCATTTTTTGTGTTTTAACCATTTCAGTCTCAGAATGAAATCAGACTTTTTGTAAAAAGCTTGAAATTCTACCAGAGGCAGCTACAACATTTGAAAAAAGAACTAAAATCCCTGTCGGTATAAGTTCAATGTTAGCCAAGTGCTAGTTCTGCCACCAGTTTTCAGGTGGCATTGACGAGCTCCCCGCTCCCAGGGGGGGGGGGGTAACCTTTCATAAATCCATTTGATTTTGGTGTGTTGGTCATATTATTCTGTCAGATGCAGTCAAGTCCTGAAGTCCTTTCAAGGGTGTTCGCTGAGTGTCATAACTTTAAATTTTGGTGTTATTGGAAACATGGACATGTACTGCCGAAAATATGATGTGATTTAGTGAAAACCGTTATGTAATTGGAAAACACAGAATAAAGCACCTAAAATATGAAGTGATTTAGTGAAAATCGTTTTGTAATTGTGAAACATGGATATGTATCTGGCATCCAAAATTGTGATTTAGTGAAAACCGATAATACGTAAATGGGAAACATAGAATGAAACACCAAAAATAAATACATCTGGTATGAAGTGATTTAGTGAAAACTATTTTGTAATTGGGAAACATGGATATGTGGCACCCGAAATATGATATGAGTTAGTGAAAACTGTTGTGTAATTGGGAAACATGGACCTGTGGCACCCAAAATATGATTTGATTTAGTGAAAACTGTTGTGTAATTCAGAAACATGGACATGTGACACCCAAAATATGATTTGATTTAGTGAAAACCGTTCTGTTTATGGTCCTAAAACCACAACCCTTTTGTGAAAATCAAATGTTCCCTTTCAATTTTGTGAAAAAATTCATTCCTTGATTTTTCAGCCTGTGCTGCAGATGAGTACAAATGCCGTGGACGTACACAGTGCATCAATAAGAATCAAGAGTGTGATGTTTCGGTCCAGTGCTCGGATAATTCAGATGAAGACCATTGCAGTAAGTTATGAAACTGGTTTGGGTATTGAAAATTATTTATTCTATGAAGCATGTTCCTGTACCGGTAATGAGAATATGAAATAGAAATCGGGTTTCAAAGGTGAAAGACATTGCTTCCGAACCCACGGACCTTCGCGTGAGGCATCAATCGCCAGCACTAAGGGGCAGCACGCCTTAACCACTAGGCCAAATTCTCATCTTCAAAAAAAGATGGTTCAATGGCCTATGTTAAACAAGGCGTCCATCAGTTCCCTGCGAGTAGTCCAAACAATCTCCGAACCCAAACAGTTTTATGTTATGCGAGGGGTCACATATAAAGGAGATACAAATAAAGAATATGAAATAGAAATCGGGTTTCTAAGGTGAAAGACATTGCTTCCTACCAGATTCGAACCCACGGACCCTCGCATGAGGCGTCAATCGCCAGCACTAAGGGGCAGCACGCCTTAACCACTAGGCCAAATCCCTGTAATAAGAGAGTCTAAATATAAAGAAAGCGTTAGGGGTATCTGTCACACCTCTGAGAGACAGCTAACTGATTCAGTTCATTTGTCCTTACAGCTGTTACGGTTGTTTATTTTGCGGCGTCTAGGCATCACCTGCGAAAGGGTGAGAAAGATGTGATTTGTGCTTGTCCACCATGCTGCGAATTTCTTCATTACCTTCAAACTCTGCACCTTTGCCCTTGGACGCTTTTTGCATGTCCATGGTACATGCCAGCTGAAAAAGTTGACCAATGCCTGGGTTTTATTTTTGCAGGAGACTTTTGTACATCCTTTTAGTTAATACAGAACATTCCAAACTGCTAATGCACAATTTTATTGCCTCTGCCTTCCTTATTCTTATTACAGTACAGGTCACAATTGACATCCCTAAATTCGCGTAGGTTACACGTAAGTCACTCGTAACTTACGCAACAACTCACGAGCTATGTTACGCGTTAACTTACTAGGTGAGTTACGCGAATTTCACTATCTATGCAGTGATTTACGAGGCGAGTTGCGCGATTTTGGCGAGTTACGCGAAACCAAAGCCGTGAGTTACGCGTAAGTTACGGGTAACTTACGAGTAACTTTCACGAAGCCGTAGGGATGTCAGTTGTGACCTGTATGTACTGTATACTGTAATGCTCTCAGGGTATGGGTTGTTTTAAATGTACAGTGTATAAACATGTACGGTGGAACTTCTCTATTAGGTCACCTTCGGTAATGACAGATGGTGTCCTCAATTGAGAGGTGTCCTGATTACAGAGGTGAAAATGAACAGAAATGACCACTTTGGGGCTGAATTTTGGTGTCCTTAATAGAGAGCTGTACTTCTGGCAGAGGTGTCCGCTAAAAGAGGTTGCACTGTAGTTAATAGGAGGTTTCGCAAGCGCCCGGTTAGGCCATACAACGACGTTTATCTATTGTTTGGGTATACCTATACAATAGATAAACGTCGTCGTCGGGCCTAACCGGGCGCTTGTGAAACCTCCCTATTGTTGAAACCAGTGGACGTATTCTGCACAAAATATAATCATCCCCAAAGCATGATTCGCCCTAACTTCAACATGGGCAAAGTGCCAGGCCTGTGCAACAAACACCATAAAGTGAACACGATTAAACCACAAACTACAATATTTACCAGTTGACTGAGCACAACCTTGGCGTGTTTGCTATACACCCTTTCAGAAATACGGCGCTCAGTGTTCAGTGATGACGTCTAAAGGCGGTGACAGACTAGCGCGTGCGTCCGAGCGCGTAAGCGAAGCAGCAAAAAACGCAGGACCGTGACAGACTAGTGCGTTCCTCGCGCGGGCGCGCGTATTGTACGAAATCACACATCTGAAAATTGTTGAATAGGGCATTTGAATTCAAAGCCTCACTTTCTGTATTGATTTCCATATAAGGTCAGCGTAGTGAGCGCGCATTGCGTAAAAATCGCTCGGCCAGTTGATCGAGTCCGAAACAACGCGTAGCCTCACTTCGCACACGCTGTAGTCTGTCACGTATGAAGGAAATGCATAGAAAGTGATCGAGAGCAGCAAACGCGTCGCTTACGGAACGCGCCGCGTGCGCGCTAGTCTGTCACCGCCTTAAGGGGGATTCTTTAGCCCCTTGCATTGCCGTACAAAAGGGACGGTCACGGTTAACCAGAATTTTTGAATTCTTTTGATGACGTGCAGCTGGCCGCGGAATTTCTGGAAAGGTGTATAGGCTGTTCAATCATGTGACCCTAACATCATTAGGTAACTGCGACATGGATTATTTACCACTGACTTGTGCACATTTCCAAGCTTAGCACTTTGCCCATGTTGAAGTTTGGGTGAATCATACTTTACTTTATTTCAAGGTTGAATTGATGCGAGACTCAATTTATCACCTGTTTTGGAGTTGACATGGTTGATGATCCGTTTACTTTTTCAGACTGGTCAGTAAGCTGTGATTTTGAAGCACCAACAATGTGTGGCTGGATGAACTACCATCCTCGGTATCCTAACTATATTTGGCGTTGGCACTCCGGCAGTTCACCAAAGAACGCAAGAGGTCCGCGGTTCGACCATACGCTACAGAATGAAAAAGGTAAAGATATCTAGGGCCATATTCATAAAGGGTGTTTAGCCTAATCACAAGCCTGAAAATAAGTGGGTGGACAAGAACATTGTCCAGCACCAAACTGTCATTTGTCAGGCACGAGGCAGTTGCTGCCTGACATAATGTCATGCACCAATTCCAAGTCTGTACATAGATAATCCATTACATGTCAGGCAGTTAATCCCAAGTTTCTGGCACAAAACAAACTCTGTCTGCCACTTGTCAGGTGCCTATAAAAAAACATTATTTTCAGGCTTGTAATCAGCATACAAATTCTGCATTACGCAGGTTAAAGGCAAGATACAGAATAGCACAAAATTGACACACAAAATGATAATAAGCAAGAAGTCAATCTCCAGAATTCACGAATTTTTGACGCCAACCGGGGTCTTTTTCAAGTGGAACTTGAAAAAGTTCCACTTGTGCCTGATCTCTGGCATTTACCCACAAGATGATCACACGCGTCTAACTTTCCTGCGTCTCAGTGTGTGAGGACAAAAGAAAGTGTTGGACAAATTCTCGACAAGCCTGCCTGATCGTTCTACATTTCCTTTGTCCTCTTGAACTTAGACGCATGACAGTTGGACGCGTGTGATTATCCTGCGGGTATACGCCTCTGGTGAAGCACCATACAGACATCAGACAATAGTTTTCTAGGCCTTTAACCTGTGTAATGCAGAATTTGTATGCTGATTAGGCCAAACTTGGAATTCGAAAGGTAAAAATATATACTGTGTGTTATTCCATGGTTTCTTATACTACAAACCTGTGCAACCACCCTTTCTTTTTCAGGCCATTACGTCTACCTTGATGCAAAAGATGGCAAGGACGGCCAAAATGCCTTCCTGTTGTCCCACAAACACACGACCAAGTATGCCTTCTGGTGCGTAGAGTTCTATTACCACATGCTCGGGCCACCGGGACTTGATCAGGCGCAAGAGTTAATCTTCTACCTCTACGGCAGCAAGTGGTATAATATTTGGTCCGCGAGGCAAAATACTGGAGACAAATGGCGAATGGTGCGATTGGACCTGACGGGGAATGGAACGTATCATATTGGCTTCCAGGGTGTCAAGAAAAGCAGTGAAGATGATAACATGGGTGACGTCGCTATAGACGACATCGAGACATACGATGGGAAATGCCCACCATTCAGTAAGTTTGCCGGAATATTTTTCAAAATTTTTTTCTGGTATAGTCCGGCAACATCTTGGCGCGACCCGATGGAATGCGGAAGTCATGTAATGTGGCAGAGCTTTGCGGTTTTTAATCATGCCTGTTGACCATTTGTGGTCGTTCCCCGATTGTTCGCACTGTGGACCGGTTATTCAAGAGCCGCGTGTGATTAAGGCCACACTTTTTTTATTCTTTGGTTTACGGGCCCGCCGACGTGGCAAAATGCCATTCCGAAAAAAAAATAAAATTGGGAAAATCAGTTTCTTTTATTGCCTCCGAAGTTCAAATGAGGTCTTCTAAGAAAAAAACGAATAAATGGAGTCATTTTTATTCTCGCCGACCTTGGATTAGCAGTCAGGACAGCTAAAAATAAATAAAACCAACACTATTTCCCAGCAACAAGGACGGAAAGAAGCAGAAAAGAGGCATTTATAAAGAATTTATTTGGTTTTTTATTTCCTCCGATTTGTCTAACTTGTCATTCTAAAGCTGAAAATGAAAAAAGTGAACTTAACCTAAGTTTTTTTTAATTTTTATTCCGTCCTCCGTANGGGGCATTCTAGGCCTATTCCATAACGTGAGACCTGCTTCATCAATAACTTCACAAATGTCATATGTCAGCTGAGCGCATCGCCCATGGGCGACTTGTTAATCATGCCTGTTGACCATTTGTGGTCGTTCCCCGATTGTTCGCACTGTGGACCGGTTATTCAAGAGCCGCGTGTGATTAAAGATCCGTAGAAAATCCAACTATCAATTTCCTAACTTCGGCATTCCATTGGGTCGCGCTTAGATGTTGCCGGACTATACTGATACACTGCTTACTAAAGTATAATTCACCCTAACTTCAACATGGGCAAAGTGCCAAGCTTGGAAATGTGCACAAGTCAGTGGTAAATAATCCATGTCGCAGTTACCTAATGATGTTAGGATCACTTGAACAGCCTATAGCAAACGCTCCAAGGTTGTGCTCAGTCAGCTGGTAAATATTGTGGTTTGTGGTTTAATGATTGTGTTCACTTTATGGTGTCTGTTGCACAGGCATGGCACTTTGCCCATGTTGAATTACACTTTACAGGATAAATGTAGGGACACAATGCAATGGTGAGCGTGTTGTCGCTTAAAGCCCAGGAGAGAAATTAACTGAGCAAAATGTCATTTGAGGATTTTGACTCAGTCAATTTCCTCTCTCGTTTGCGGCAGGCTCAATCATTTTGCTACCACAGACCAGTTTACCGGTCCATGACGTCGTGACGCTGCCTTGATGTCACAAACGGAATGCACTAGTATCACATACAGAATGCATTAGCGTCATGTACAAAAATGCACGAATTGACATCGTTATGACGTCATAATGACGTGATGTCTGGTACTAAAGTGGTTATAATGCTAGTGAGATATGAGATGATGTGGGATGTCATGAAGAAGTCTCTGTATCTGTTATTGCTGTTATTTGTCAAGTGATGTGTTCGAATAAAGTCCGGCAACATCTAAGTGTGACCCAATGGAATGTGGAAGTTAGGAAATACATGTATATTAGTTGGATTTTCCACGGATCTTTAATCACACGCAACTCTTGAATAACCGACAGTGGTGCCCAATAGTGGGAAACGGATCGTCAGCAGTTACGCAGGTCGAATGCATAATTGAAAACCGCAAATTCCTGTCTCATTTCCTGACTTCCGCATTCCATTGGGTCGTGCTCGGGTGTTGCCGGACTTTAGATAATCTTTGGGATATTGTCATAGTAATTATAATGAAACTTTTTTTGTAGAGGCCAGGGGCCATATTCATAAAACCTTGCTAGGCCTAGTTACTTGCTAAAGTGCCTAGTTTGTACAGGCCAATGTACACAACTTGCAACCAACTAAGCTGGCAAGGGTTTATGAATATGGCCCCTGAACTGAAACCAATGCACTAGTGTCATGTACTAAAATGCATTACGTTGCATCATACTTTCGTCATAATGGTGCAGATTATGGTAGATTTGAGCGAATATGACGCAGGACACAAAGATAGTGACGTGGGGCCTGTTTCATGAGGTGACTTTAAGCGAATGGTACCTTTAACCAAATGGAAAATGCATTGAGTTAATGGTACCATTAGCTTAAAGTCACTTTATGAAACAGGCCCGTGGTCTATGGAATTTAGGGGGAAATCTTTTGAAGGAAACACGCATAATATACTTCAATTTATAAAATAAATGATCTCGACTTCATTTAACAGCGTGTCCGGCAGGTCAGGTGAAGTGTTCTCAGAATTTGGAGTGCATCAACGAGACCCAAGTCTGTGACGGTTTTGGCGATTGTTGGGACGGCGAAGATGAAGCTGATTGCACCAAATTTTCTTCAGCTGTCGATGGAAGTGGAAAAGGTAAGAAAAAAGTTCCTGTGTTGTAGACAATACCGTATTTTTCGGGCTATTAGGCGCAGCTTTTTTTCATGAAGAAGGATCTAAAATTGGGGGTGTGCCTTATAGGGTGGTGCGCCTTATCTGCAGATAGAGTCCAAAAATTTGATCAGAAGTCTCACAACAAGCCAATTAGCTTGTCACAACAAGCTAATTAATCATACAACCAGGTCAGTTTGATGCATATACACAATGCAGACTGACCAGCCAATACATTGTATGTGTGTAATGTGTGCACTGAAGCATTGCTGTGGTTCACCTGATGACTGCATCTTATAGGGAGGTGCACCTTATAGGGCAGTGCGTCTTATGTATGGATTTCGTCAAGGGTTTAGGGTGAAATTAGGGGGTGCCCCTTATAGTCAGGTGCGCCCTATAGTCGCGAAAATGGTAGTTCAGCAGTACAGAGGATTCGGTGAAGAATGTGCAGAACTGTCGCTACTTTGAGGAGCTGTGAGCGGTTCTTCCTTTTTTCGACATCTCATACCTGTTGCGCTGCATCAAGTGCATCTTGACACAACGTCTTTGCATTAATTTGTGCTGTTTTGATGACTTCCATAGACCTTCTCACAGTGCCGACCTCAGAGCTTCGTACTTGTACGTTTTGACCGTATTTTGTATGAAAATTGCATTGGTCTACCCGTAATACGGCCGTCTCTGAGTATCGTAGGCCCGGTGGTTAGAGACCATTGTACGGCGAAAATGTGTGAAATACGCATTACGTCGAGCCTTTATACGGTCATGAAACTAGTGGCGCCAGCGTGGGACATGGTGGTACAGATTGTAGCTGCACTACCTCGTCTTGCTCAAAGCCGGTCAGCATGTCACTCGCTTCAAGGCATTGGATAATTGAGTGAATTGAGCGAGACTCCTCTCTCTCGCCCGCAAATAGCAAAAATGTCGGTGCAAGGATTTGACAAGATATGGTATTCTACACAAAACTTTGAGGAAAATCCCCAAAATCATGTTTATTTTTTAACTGTACACACAAAGCAGGGCAAAATCCCCAAACATTTGGTCAAATTCCAAATTTTACACTATCACTGGGAAAATTCCCACAGTTTTGGAGAATAGTACAATTGTACACTGAAAAAAATTCAAAGTATGAAGCCCTGCGACCTGTGGGATAAAAAGGCATGCAGGTTCCTCATTAGGGCCACCATAAACAGTCCAATTTTTCATCGAAAATTCCGAATGGTAAATACATTCTTCTGTTACAGCTGTCAACTTGGATTGTAACTTTGATCAACAGAATAAGTGCCTTTATACCGAAGAGACAAACCCTTTCGCGGGTTTGTCTTGGAAGCTGTGGAAAGACTCGACACCAACATTGTACACAGGCCCGTCCCATGACAACACCACCCCTAAAGGAAAGGGTTACTACCTGTACCTTGAGGCATCGGCTAATACACGTAAAAACGCCAAGCTTAGGTCACCGGTGGTGCAAATGGCAAAGTCCCATTGTTTGCGATTTCATTATCATATGTATGGCAAGGAGATGGGCTCTCTTCAGGTATGTACATGTGGTTTATATTAAAAGGTTTGAATTTGAGACCAATTATAGTCCGGCGCAGCCTTCGTGCGACCCAATGGAATTCGGAAATGCGAAATCTGACAACAGCTTTCGGCTACCTAATTACGCCATCTACCCCCGTGTTACCAACGACGATCGCCTGCACATGACTGGGCACTATTTACAGTCTATTCGCAATTCATTACATTCTACGGCCATTCTACAGCGTTTACACACTAGTAAAGGACTCATGAGAGATATGCTGCCTGTAATTTTCGTTTTTACGTGTAAAAGTGGAGCAGAGTATAATTTGATCACGCTGTCCAATCGGTTATTCAAGAATCGTCTGTTGAATAAGATTTGTGGTCAGCCTGTGGTTTGTGGTAAGCCTACTTCCGCATTCCACTGGGTCGCGCGAAGGTTGCGCCGGACTTTAACCCAGTAGAGCCCATGCTACCATAAACCGCCCTGCCGTGAGCTGCCTAGAAGACCACACCCACTTTTTGACAAAACCCCCATTACATAATGTAGAAATCAAGATAATCAGTTAATGCCGGGAGCATCACAAACCCCGGGTGTGCCCCCTGGATCCGTGCCGCTGTTCAAAAGCATTGTGTTCTACTATTGTCTTCTACTATTCCGTCTTATATCCCAGGTGTACGCCATTGATCCTGCTCATCCAAATTTGCGTCTGGCGTATTGGTCTCTTGCTGGGAACCAGAAGAATAAATGGCGCTACGCACAATTAACAATACCCGCATCGGGGCCAAGTCCGAGTCGGCGCCAGATTATTTTCGATGGAACCATTGGTTCGAACCTGCATAGTGATATTGCCATTGACGACATCTTGGTTCGCGAGAATGAGTGCCCTGAATACAGTAAGTTCTCTTCAATAAGTCACTCACTTGTATTTTGAACTACATGTACTCTACTATTGTGGCTAGATTTGAGGCTTGTGGGGGATCTGGAATTCTTGCATCTGCATGTTGTACCATTTTATTTTATACCAAAGAGAAGAACAGCACAAAAATTGACACACAAAATATGATAAATAAAAAGGCAATTTCCAGAGTGTTTGCGAATTTTCGACCCCAACCGGGGTCTTCTTCAGGCTGGTACTTTACAATCCGAAACTCTACACCAGCTCAGCTCAGTCTGGTCTAGAGTTTCGGATTGTAAAGTACCAGCCTGAAGAAGACCCCGGCTGGGGTCGAAAATTCGCAAACACTCTGGAAATTGCCTTTTTATTTATCATTTTATTTTATACAGTACAGATCACAATTGACATCCCTAAATTCGTGTAAGTTACGTGTAATTACACACAACCTACGAGTTATGTTACGCGTAACTCAGGGTCTTGTATCTGCATTGACTTAATGCGTAACTTACATGTTACACATTTCACGCAGTAATACATGTGTAGCTGCGTGCCAGAAGATGTCAAGTTACACGTAATTTTCGGGTAAGTTAGGCATAACTTTACACAAAGCCGTTGGGCTGTCAATTGTGATCTGTACTGTTCTGTAGAATGTAAACTGGGCTTCGTAACTGCAGTTTGACAACACTGTTCACTGGTTCCATTAGACGATATCACTCCAAAAGAGCGCAGCATCTGACGGTAGCTACAGCGTCACGACGTCCCGTACTACATTCCATGACATCTTGACTTGAGACGACGTCATGATCGCTGAAACAAGTGGAGTTTTTTCGAGTCACGCCACAGCATTCAGAATGGGGTACGGGACGTCGTGACGCTGCAGGTCTAGCTAGCTACCGTCAGGTGCTGCACTCTTCTTTTGGAGTGATAGAGTCTATTGTTGGCTACAAACTGCCTTTCTTGTCGGTCAGGTTTTAGTAGTTCTACTTAGGTTACTCATCGGTAACGTCATGCTCTGGCTTGTAACCCTGACCTTGATTGAAGGAAAAATTACATTATGACGGATTATTCTATTACAGTACAGGTCACAATTGACATCCCTAAATTCGCGTAAGTTATGCGTAAGTCACTCGTAACTTACGCAACAACTCATGAGCTATGTTACGTGCAACTTACGAGGAGAGTTACGCGAATTTCGCTAGCTACGCAGTGATTTACGAGTCGAGGTACGCGATTTTGGCGAGTTACGCGAAACCAAAGCCGTGAGTTACTCGTAAGTAACTTACGCGAAGCCGTAAGGATGTCAATTGTGACCTGTACTGTAAGTTAAAACCTTTATCATTTTCAGAGTGTCCCAACAATGAATATACCTGCAAAAACAACTCCAAGTGTATCCCGATGGCCCAGGTCTGCGATTCTACCAACGACTGCTATGACTATGATGATGAGAAGAAATGTGGTATGTAGTCATGGTAGTGTGCATGCGCAGGGGCGTAGGCTGGGGGGTGCACTGGGTGCACATGCACCCCCCACCCCCCGCAGCAGTAAGAGAGTTTCGCTCTGGGCAAACAGAAAAAAATCAACCTCGTAATCATGTAAATTTTGGCTTAGAATAGTGCTGAAATCACGTCTCAGAGCATCTAGATTCCAAAATTTTCTGGGGGAGGACCCCCACACCCCCCTCCACATACAGCTTCTTACTCTTCAGCATACTATGAAACTTCATGCGTACGCTAGCTCCGGGAGGATTTCCGCTTCACAAAAATGTGCACCTCCCCAGGCTCGCACCAGCCTACACCCTTCATGCGTCTCTATTTGTATTTAGTGCAGCCAATGTAATGTGTCTCGATGTGCATTGCATCATTATACAGTAAACTCGAGTTTAAACCACCGGTTCATTATGTCCATAAGCACACCCACAATCGAAATGGGAGTGAATAAAAAACAACAAGTGTTATGCTGAATGGCTGGAATCGGCGGCTCAAGGCCTAGGGTGGCCTGGATTGAAACGCAACTGATTAAAGGGAGACATGCGAAAAATATTGCCCGGCGGGCACAAGTTGTCTGAGTTGTAGCGTCGTCTGTTAATACACGGTGACACTACGCTATATCACAGGCCCCTGTAGAGCTATTAGTGAGCTTAGAACAAGTATGTAACCGAAAACACTAGTTTGTAAAAAACACATCCCGAGCTCACGAATTTATGAGCTCGTGGTGTGTTTTAGATATGTGTTGTGTTTTTTTAGATACGTTTGGCTAGAAAGGTGTTCGAAACTCACTGATAGCTCTACAGGCGCCTGTGATATCGCGTAGTGTCACCATGTATTAACAGACGGCGCTACAACTCAGACAACAATATTTTTCGCATGTCTCCCTTTAATTGAAGCCTAAAATCCTCTTCCACCCTGTATGAGGCCACAAACAGAATTGGATCAGACAAGGGTCAGTTTCACCCTAGGCCTTATAACCAACTATTCATTCCAGTGTGGGGTTGTGATTGGAGTAGCGATTCCACCCATTCGGCATAATACTTGTTATGTTTTATTCACTCCCATTTCGATTGTGGGGTGTGCTTATGAACAACATAATGAACCGGTGTTTTAAACTCGAGTTTACTGTATAAACTTATCTTCCCATTTCAGAGTGTCGACAGAATGAGTTTCAGTGCACTATGGGCATGTGTATCCTGGACATCAAACGTTGTGATCTGAAAAAGGATTGTCCAGACGACAGTGATGAGAAAAACTGCAGTAAGTAGAATGGCTTTGCATATAACAAATGTCCTATAATTCAAGCCTTTAGCCAGTGTTTATTATTACTAAGCAGCAGTTTATTTATAATCTCTTTCAGCTAATTCTTGCCCTATTTCCAAAATTTTCACTTAATTCCATCCTACATGTATTTTGGGCGTGGTGTTTTTGCCGTGTGTGATTTTCTACACTGCAGTTGATCCCTTTCCCAAATTTCCTATTCAGTTTCTTTTTTCAAATGCATTTAGGTCATAGTAAATGACTGCCGTATTTGTATTTTCCTCTCAAAACAGACTGCAACTCAGTGGAAGACGACTTTTCATTGGGTCATTGGGGAAACAAGAGCTTTGGACCTGTGCCCAAAATTTGATATCCTTTAGGAAAATCAGTGTAATAGGGTTATTTGGAAAACGAGAGCCATGGACATGTGCCCAAAATTCGATATCATTTAGTAATTCAATGTGAGGGTTATTGGGAAAACAAGAGCCATGCACATGTGCCCAAAAGTAGATATCCTTTCGGAAAATCAATATAATAGGGTTATTGGGAAAATGAGCCATGGATATGTGCCCAAAATTCGATATTCTTCAGTAAAATCAATGTGAGGGTTATTGGGAAAATGAGAGCCATGGACAAGTGCCAAAAAAAATTCGATATCATTTAGTAAAATCAGTGTTAGGGTTATTGGGAAAACGGAATTATGGATATGTGCCCAAAATTTGCCCAGTTAGGAATTGGTTGAGTAAAAATGGAACTGTTGACAAACTCCTGCAGTGACACATTAACATTTTGAAACGTCCTTTCATCTGTCCAAAGCATCATTTAGGCCTGAATGATATGAAAGTACTTACATCTACAACTAGGCTTGTGAGTGTTACACTTATTTGTGAAAATTGCTTCGAAATTTCTTGAATTGTACATGTATTTTTAGCTCACCCGTGAGCTTTAGTCGTCAGTCAGCGTCCGTCGTCTGTCGTCCGTCGTCGTTGTCCGTTAGCAGGGCACGTTTCGTAACTGCTGGAGCTATTGATCTGAAACTTGGTACATATATACCCCTAGGTCAGATGACCTACGACACCAAGTTTCGGTCTGATTGGATTCTTGGGTTGGCCTCTAGGTGGCGTAAACCAAAAACACAAAAAGTGCAATAACTCCTTAACTAATGACTGGATCATCTCCAAATTTTTATCATAGGTGTATCTAATTAGGATACATAACATATGTAACGGGTTTTTGATTTGACCTACTTTTCAAGGTCACGGAGGTCAAAGTTCGACAAAAGTAACGAACCTGCCACAGTTCTTAATTATTTCACCGAGAGTCTTCATATCTTGCATAAACGTGTATAAGAGGGATACCTTCAAAAACACCGAGTTTCGGCCCGATCGGACATCCAATATGGCCGCCAGGTGGCGTAACCTGAAAATCATCCAAGTGCTAAAACTCAGGAACAGCTTGACCCAGAGTGCTCAAAATTGATATTTACCTCCCTCTTGATGACCTTTACAAGAATGTCAAATTTCGGCCTGATTAAATTTCCAATATGGCCGCCAGGTGGCGTAACCCAAAAATCATCAAATGTGCTATAACTCAGGAACGACTTGACCCAGAGCGCTCAAATGTGCTATGTGGCTCCCTCTAGATGACCTTTATGTGCATGTGAAGTTTTGGCCCGATCGGACATCCAATATGGCCACCAGTTGGCATAACCCCAAAATCATTGAAGTCCTGCAACTTGGGGATGACTTGACCCAGATTGCTCATAACTGACATGTACATGTACCTCTCTCTGTCATTACACTACGGGTGAGCACATGGTCCATGGACCATTTCATCTTGTAAGTCATTGAAATGAACCGTGTATTCAAAGTAAAGTTGAACATGCATTCCCTGGTGACTGGCAACTGGGAGGATCTAGCTGGAACTGGAGGCGACTGATCAGTCACCAGAAACGGTCAATGTACGCATCCTTGCAACTCGCTGGAACTGAGATTTTTACCAGTCACTGCGAGTTGCCCATGTTCAACTTTCTAGAAACTAGTTGTACCCAGTTTCGTTCAGTTGCTGCGATGTACGCGGTCACGACATGATGACTGATTGGATCCTCCTAGTTTTACTGAGTTGCTGAATTTGCAATGTGCGCGCAGCACCAGCAACTGATCAGATCAGTTACTTCCAGTCGCAAGTGAAAAGTACGCCTGGCTTTAAGGTATCGAAGTTAAAATCATTGATTTTTGCTATTTTCATGCTAAAACTGGAACTGAATTATCCCGGCATTGTCCTGTACCGATAGAAGTGGGCTGCGAATCATCCAGATTTATATCATCTAGAAATTGTTATATTGCAGCCGCTATTATTTGTTGCTAATGTATACACTTGGTCTAATTTGCAAACGAAATATGTACAAATGTATTGCTATTAAAAGGTAGGCCTAGTCAAGAAGTAAGTTTGTATTTCCACCAGACCAATGGGCTACGAAAACGCACATATTTTAAGATTCGAGGCAATGTTTCAGTTTGCCAACCAAGTGAATTCCAATGCAAGACCCCGATGTATCCCGACGTCCCCCAATGTATCCCCCGACACCAGCGATGTGACAATAAAGCTGATTGCCCTGATCATAGTGATGAGTTGTACTGCCGTAAGTTAACAATAGATGGCGTTCATGGGTGATCACTGTGGCATGTTTTTTGGTTTCGTGTATTTTATGTTTCTTTTGCAGTCAATTGTGGATTGTTTGTATGTTTTGATTTATTCCTTGCATGTTTTGTGAAATTATTCAGTGCCCTGCATGAAGTGATGATGGAAATGGCGCACATAGTGCACACTCTTATCTATTTTGGAGTTTGGTATGGTGAAAAATATCTGGTTGGCGAAGTGGTAATAAAAATGATCAAATGGGGCTGTGTTTTGCTGTCATGGCTGCAAACACATAGGCCCGGTTGCACCAGTCATGCTTACAATGGGGAGCGCCAATTGGTCACGTGAGACTGATAGAGCAGAGGTGACACCTATAGGGGCTCATTGTTCGAGAGATGCGGTTCACCAAGCACGGTCAATCACACCTTGAATCGTCATGAATAATAGGTGGCGTCGGTGTACTATCAGTTCAAACCCACGCGTATATTCTCGCGTGGTCTGCGTGATCGGGGTTCCCTATTGAGCAAGAAGGCTTAAAAGTTGAGTATGTCCCCTCTTGCACCAAATATTCACGTTCTTGAGTATGATTTTGAGCATGAGAATAGCTGGTGCAATGCAATTTGAGGTGGAGAATGACTTTGAGGTTAGCTTTAGCACGAGGTCCACCTTACGACTGGTGCAACCGGGCCATAGAGCTACAAGGTATATCATATGGACACGCCAGGTTAACAAAGGCTACACAAAGGGTCTGCGACTGTGAAGCCATTGCTACGGCATGACTGTGTGATTCTGTGTATCCAAAGGCAAATAGAGTGGTGTTCGTCAGGTGCTCGACGTGGTGCCCCATAAAATTAGCAGCTCAAACTTTCATTTCACTCTCTGACAGGGCATGCTGAGTTAATTCAGTGTTATATCAAGGATTTCAGAAGGGCATGGTGAAAACTTTGTGAAAAGGGCACTTTTCATTCGCGACATTTCTTATAACGGAATTTGAAAAGCTAAGAAGTTAAAAAAGGTCTCAATAACTCCAGTCAACAGCCAATTTAAGCCAGTTTCTAAGGTGATATGACCAAAAGGGACCATGACAAAGGGTCTGGGGATACTAAAAACTTTTTAAAAAAAAATTTTTTTAGGGGCATGGCGCTCTAGGGGGTTAAAAAGGGCACAATGACACCCCCTTTTGGAGGCATGGCGCGGCGCCACTCTAAAATGGCCTAGATATAACACTGTGATTTAGGTGTACATGTAGTTTGCCTGGAAAATCTGTCATTTCTTTTGCCTAATTTTGCAGCTGTTTTTGTTTTGCTATGACTTGCATGCGTTTTGTCTTTGTGTATCTCCAGCATGTAAACCAATGGAAGTGGTGTGTAAAGACGGCAAGGGGTGTGTCCTACGCGACTGGCTTTGTGATCGTCAACCTGATTGCAGCGATGGGTCAGATGAAATGAATTGTTGTATGTTTATTATTTCGACAAATTCGTCTCTCTCTTCCTTTTCCTCCTCTTTCTCTAAAGGCCCATTTTTTCCATTGCAGCATTTCCACCGCAGTTTTTTGGCGAGTGGTGGAGTTTTCACAAGGTTTTAGAGAGTCCTTTGATGGTCTAACAATGGGGAACCCACCCTGCAGTTTATCCCGGCAGGTCGGGGCTGCGAGCGGTTGTACTGAAACAACGTCACTGAGGTCATTTAAGGTGTTGACGTTGCGTCATGAAAAAGTGATCTGTAAATTTTTCTACAGGAAATATGACACAAAAGACGTTGCTTTTATCGCCATCGTATCTCTTCATTTTAAGAAAAAAAGGAATGAGATTAAAAGAAAATTTCATCTGCTACACCATGATGTAAGTTTTACTCTCGGGCGCCCAACACAAATGGTTTATTTTCACGCCAGAAATAAATGGAAATAACGTTAGAAAAAAGCGACTTCGGTACAACTGCTCGCAGCGCCACGTCGTGACATTTGTGTGCGGGTTCCTCATTTGGCGTGTTTATCATCCCAATGCCAGTGAAAACCGCACCACTTGCGGCAAACCGTGACGGAAATCACTGTAATCGAAACGGTAGTGTCCGTAGATGTAGGTAGTGTATGTCACAGTATATTACTTTACATTTCAATGCTCTTTTCTTTGCTTGTCATATTTTCTTGTAACTTTTGAGTCTGTTTCGTGTGTTCATCTCGGCACGTTAATTTCCTTGTTTGCTCCTGAAGTGTAACGCTGCGTGCAAACTGCAAGCGAACTGACAAAGCGGCACGACGCAAATTATGCTCAGCGATGTGGCGAAAATATTTAAGTACTCTGGAAGCATTGGCGTGTACAAATTGAGGGCGATCAGCGCTGGCAGTCGCGCGACAGGATCTTGATTGTACATTTTGTTGCACGAACTTCCACAGGATGTACGTGGAACGCCTGATAAAGCGCTGTGTTGGCAAGAATTTGCTAAGTCTTTGCTGGTCTTCGCCTCGCCATGTTCGCCGCTTCGCTTGGCCAGTTGAGTTTGCATGTAGTGTGCATGCAGCCTATTTTTATTTGTATTAAAGCCCCACTGTATTGAATGTGAAAAACGCAAATCATCGCCGCGATTCTCGCACGACGTCACGACGTCAGCGTTGTGTAAAATGTATTACGCTCTGTCAGAATACATTGGAGCTCTCCCTTGCAGTTTTTTCCAATCCGTGCTGAAAACTAGGCCTTGATTCTGTGAAGTGCGTATCAGGCAAGCATTTTGGGGACCTTCACGAGGCTATGGGACCTCTATGTGCACTCTCCTAATTTTTTGAAAATATCGTAAAATTCAATACTGTGGGGCTTTAAAGTTATCCCTGGGGTACCAAAAGCCAGAAATGTAATTGCTGATTGGTTAATTGCTTCATAATTGATTCGTAATTGCTGATTGGTTAAGTCAGCTGACCAATCATGATGCCTGTAATATCTTTTACCCGCTGATGTTCTTCTTGAAACAAAAATATTTATTCTATTTTCCAGCAACATGCAGCAGTGATCAATTTATCTGTAAAGATTACTCGTGTGTCTCGATGACGGCTCGCTGTAATGGCGTGAAGGAATGTCCAGATGGATCTGATGAACATGATTGTGGTAGGTCGATGTTTTGCTTTGATCATGTTCATGCAGGATATCCCCTCAAGTCTGATTTGATTTGAAAAATTTGCATTATTTCAAAACCTAAGAATATGAAATAGAAACGGGTTTCTAAGGTGAAAGTCATTGCGTCCTTCTACCAGATTCGAACCCACAGACCCTCGCATAAGGCATCAGTCGCTAGCACTAAGGGGCAGCGCGCCTTAACCACTAGGCCAAATCCCCATCTACAAAAAAGATGGTTCAATGACCCATGTTAAACGAGGCGTCCATCAGTACCCTGCGAGTAGCCCAAACAATCTCCGAACCCAAACAGTTTTATGTTATGCGAGGGGTCACATAAAGGAGATACAAATAATGAATATGAAATAGAAACGGGTTTCTATGGTGAAAGTCATTGCATCCTTCTACGCAAAAACTATAAGCTAAGAATAAACTATACGATAACAGTAAACCATGACTTAAACCCGTATTAAGTCACACAGGATAATATGAAATAGGATGAATCAAAATCACTCCAGGAGATAAAGAAATAAATGTAATCACTCAGATTTTACCAAAGACAGACAGGAAGCCTAGGCGTATTGAAATTGATAAAATGTTGGTCTCAACCTGCCAACTTCAGAGCGACTTAGTATTGTTTTTGCGGTGACGGGTCACATTTCGCTACGCACGAGAGGAAATTGGCCGAGTAAAAATCCTCAAATGACATTTTGCTCAGCTAATTTCTCTCGTGAGCGGCAGGCTTTTTCTCAATCGATCTGTTGCTATTTCAGTTAAGAGTGGTGTCACGGATCATATTGTGCGGGCGTATCACGGTGGCCAGTTTATGACGATATGTGCAGCTGGTTGGCAAACGTCACTCAATGACCAGCTCTGTAAGATGCTTGGACACAAGTAAGTGGCACTCTTTTGAAAATTTTGTCAATATTTTCATTGTTTTGACATGCTATCCAAAAAATTATTGTTTGGGAGTGCAAGCACCAACTGAGGGCATTAATAAGGCCATTTAGACGACCAAGCCAAAAAAACACATTCAGATTCGATCCGATCGACCCACATTCTGGACCGGATGTGTTCCAAGTTTTGGGGTAGCGTTTATACACGCATGTAAATCTGGTCACATTCCGACTGCAAATTACCCTTGTGGAGCTCTCCACAGCAAGTGCAGTCAGTGGAGGAACAAAACCACATCAATGCGCATCCATGCAGGTAGGATGAATGCGGATTCGGGTCTTATTTGCATTTAGACGAGAATTTTAATCTGGTCGTATGTGGTCTAATGCAGTCGAATGTGGATTTGGGACCAGCAGAATCAGTAGGACCACATTGGACTGCATTGGGTAGCGTTTACACGCAATAGTTTTGAACCACAATCGGATTCGATCGGATCGCCTGTGTATTTTTGCCTGTCGTCTAAACGGCCCTATAGCCTTGTATTTGTATGTATTTGTATGTTTCCATCAGGGCCGAACCATAGGAATATTGGCCCTAAGAGGCCATATCAATCTGGCTTTTCTCAGTCTTTAATTTCTGTTGTTGTCTATCTCGTTTCAGGTCTAGCGTACGTTCAGGGAAGAGGAAGCTTGGCCAAGGGAAATATCTGTCTCTCACAGCATACGTGCCATCCAAAGGAATTTTAGGCAGTCTAATCTCAAAGTAAGTTGGAAAAACATGATGCGTTAGTGCTGACCCTGTGCCCACCATGCACATCCAAATTTTTCTCAAATATTTTGAATATGGTAAATTAAAAACTTAGGTGCAATGTGCAGATTTTCTGAATATTGTTCAATAAAAACACACATGCAGGTCAAAACAAAGCAGTAGGGCCTGTGTTGGGATTTCAAGAAAGTCAGGTCCCATGATAAATTTGACTGTATGCAATGGACATTCGTTTCTGGCAAAGGAAACTGCTGTTATGATGTATTGGTATTCCAAAAATTGGAACAGATATGACTCGTGTTTAGGAAGCTTTTGTTGTATTGATGTGCAGGTATTTGTGATGAAATCTTGTTACCATTTCAGAAATACCTGTGACAACCAAGACATACTTACTATCGAGTGTGTAAAGAAAGGTAAGCTTACCTTAGGTGTAATGAACATGGTCAAATTTTTCATCAAACTAGCTGAGTGTGCTCAATACATTATAGGCTTAATTGTGCAAGTTCATGTGGTTCTATGTATCGAAAGCCATATAGGCCCTGAATTTGAATTTGAAAAAAAATAATGTGAAAAATTTCACCAACCCATGGCCAGGCCCGTGTTCAGTCCAGGGCAGGAATGCCTTTTTGCTGCGTAATTATGGTTGCGAATCTTGTATTCAGTCAATCTTCAAAACCAGTTCTTAAAATATAGGTACATGTAATTCACATCAGAATTACAGGCAAATAGTGGCACATAGCCTTTACATCATGTAAAGTATGATTCACCCTAANAGCATGGTAAAGATCAAAGTGACTATATTCGAAGGAAGCTCTGTCAGCTGGCCAGGTTCCTTATTCATTTTCGAAAAGAATACGGTGAATCCTGTACTCTGGAAAAAGCATTGGGACCGACCAATTTCCCTTTGGTCATTGCAGCAGTGAAGGCTTTGGCTGGTTACACTAGTGAGTCAGCAACATATGCAAAGCCATCTTTGGCCCTTGAAACAGGACACTGTTTGAATAGAGCTGCTGAGATTCTTCAAGGAGCTGCTTTGATGAGTGGTGACCGTTCCAAGGTTAAAGCGGCTAAAGACTTCCTCCGTCTCGCTGATCTCAAATGGAATGAATGTGTTTCAGCATCTGCACTATTCACGATGGAAAGTTCAACAAGCCAAAATTACTGCCACTAGGGGCTGATGTGCAAAAGCTGCATAAGTAGGCCTACATGGAAAAGAATGCCAAGGCATACACTGAGAAACTCGATGCTTCGGAGACGTGCACAGCAGATTGTTGGTTGGGACTGTGCAAGGTAACACTCGCACAGGTGATAGTGTTCAACCGTCGACACACTGGAGAAGCAAGTAAGCTTACTGTGAAGACCTACGAAGATGCACTTAAGGCCGCAGAATCTCAAAGTAGTAGTGACCTCGTTGAAGGTTTATCGCCATTTGAACAGAAACTAGCAAGCTCGTTTATGCGGATTGAAACCAGGGGCAAAAAAGGACGTGGTGTGCCAATTCTTCTGACGTCTGCAATGAAAGAGCAAATTGAGTTGCTTATTGCCAAACGTTCGACTGTTGCTGTTGCTGCAGACAACCCATATGTATTTGCCAGGGCCTTCTACTCTGCGAAAACACCAATACGAGGAAATGACTGTTTATTCCAGATGTCCCGATCCTGTGGTGCAGAGTTTCCAGAAGCACTGACCTCTACTTCTCTTCGCAAGCACATTGCAACCATGAGTCAAATTCTGAATCTGAAAGACAACGATTTGGATATGTTGGCTAGATATATGGGACATGACATCAAGATCCACCGGGAGTACTACAGGCTTCCAGAAAGTACACTGCAGTTTGCAAAGGTCAGCCGTATATTGCTAGCAATTGAAAGTGGGAATATGGCAGAATTTAAAGGAAAAACCTTAGACGAAATCAGCCTAGATCCACAGAGTAAGTAATTTACATTATCACATCCTTCTGTATGTTCATCAATGGACAGAGTAGTGTAGGGAAATTCCAGGTCAAAACAACATACGGAAGACCAGAGATTATTGGTCTTCCCTGGAAAAGTCCACCAGTCTATTCATAGGGGCCCAAATGTGATATTTTGGTCAATGAAATATGATCATTAGGACTAAGCTTAGACACTAGGCAACTGATTATTTTGTCTCAGAAGAATATTGAGCTGAAAAATGTTTATTGTCATGAGTAGTTCACTGTGACCCTAGGATATTGTATTCACTTTGAGGGAAGAATGAACAAGGGCGTCAGGGCCCAGCAGCTGCAAGTCATGCACTTTATTTTTTTGTGTTTTCCTGCAAATTGAAACTTAAAGCCAAACCGAGTCTGTGTCGCCATTGGCGATTTTGGCGAGTGTGTTTAAAATCCTGGATCTGCCCTGATGCCACTATCAGACCCAGCAGGGAAAATGAATGTTGCAGTGTGGCATAACAGAATGCTAACAAAGTGCTTTCAGATTCATTCAAGATATTAAGTGCACTGTCCAACAGTATTGTTTCAAGACATAGATTGAAGGGGACAATTAGAGAGAAGGCTTGAGTAAGATGGTTTGATCTTTGCTGTATTGTTTTAATGTTTTAGACATTGACAGACTTTAAGTAACAATTTTTTCCCTTCTTTTTCTATTTTGTTTCAGTACAAGACTAGGAAGTTGATGGCGAGGTTCGTGACGTTGGGCTAAGTGGCAGTCACACTGAAAATTCGGGTAAGCAATGCGGGAGTTGTTGTTTTGTGATTTAGACAGGCCTGCTGTCTTGCATTTCCAATTGATATTCTACAAATGGCTAGAAAAACTGAATGCACTTGTGCAGAGGGCAACAACAATGATTAGTACTGATGACCTTATTCTTCTGTCTGCATTATTGGTGTTGGTACATCTGTTTGAGGTTTTGTAACTTGGTATTTTTTTTGTTGATTTATGACTTGAATCATCATTCATTGATCCTTGTTCTAATTTTTCAGCTTCTGGAAGTGATTCTGAGAACGACATTTCGTCCAGTAAATCAAAACGGACATCCGCAGAAGTGACCTGTGAGTATTACATATTGTTATTTCATTCAGATTCGCAGACTGGTCGTGCCCTATCCTGGTGTTCAGTCTGGTCCTGTCTCCAATATTAAGACCAGATTGGCTGCCATGTTAATGATGTAATGTCGGTCAGATGGCATTTTCAGTCATAAAGTTCCTTGTTCTAATTTTTCAGCCTCTGGAAGTGATTCTGAGAACGACATTTCGTCCAGTAAATCAAAACGCACATCCGCAAAAGTGAACTGTGAGTACCGGTATTAAATATTGTTATTTCAATCAGAATCGCAGACTGGTCGTGCCCTATCCTGGTGTTCAGTCTGGTCCTGTCTCCAATATTAAGACCAAATTGGCTGCCATGTTAATGATGTAATGTCGGTCAGATATGGCACGCCAAAGTGGAATTTATTCAACCCTGTGAAAAACATGTCAACATTTGAGAAATACCCGACAACAATTTTCAAACATGTGTCAACTTCCAAAAAACATTGACAACATTTTCAAACACATGTCAACACTGAAAATACGTCTATCTTGTGAAAAAAATCGTTCAACATCTTGAAAAAAAATTTTCAACATCTTGAAAAAAATCTTTCAACATCTTGAAAAATTTCGTTCAACATCTTGAAAAAAATTTTTCAACATCTTGAAAAAAAATTTTCAACATCTTGACAATTTTTTTTCAAGATCTTGAAAAAAAATTTTCAACATCTTGAAAAAAATCTTTCAACATCTTGAACATTTTTTGTCAACATCTTGAATTTTTTTTTTTTTATAGTATTTTTATTTTATATATAGCGAGAACACTGCCTTACAGAGGGCCTCTACATGTCCTGCGGCAGCTCAGGATAGGAGGCCACATTTTGGTGTCAAAGCTATACATACGTTTTTGTTATATACATAGATATGTACATGATAGGAAAGGAGAGGACAAATTTTGTGATAGAGGGAAGACGAAGAAGACGGGAAAAAAAGGGGAAAAATAAATAAAAAAGAGAAGAAAAAAAAGAAACAAGGGGAAATAAATAAAAAGACAGATTTACTACTAAAATGCAAGATCGGGCTTGGTGTTCATAGAGATGTGTAGTCAAAATCAAATTCTTTTCTAAAAGTTTCAGATTTTCCACATATTTCAAACTTCTTCCCCTCATTTTTAGCTCACTCGTGAGCTATAGCCATCACGCGGTGTCCATCGTCGTCGTCGTCGTCCGTTAGCAGGGCACGTTTTGTAACCGCTGGGGCTATTGATCTGAAACTTGGTGCACATATACCCCTAGGTCAAATGACCTATGACACCCAATTTCGGTCCGATCTGATTCCTGGCTTGGCCACCAGGGGGATAAACTGAAAACCTTTAAAGTGCAGTTTCGCCTTAACCGTTGATCGGGTCATCACCAAATTTTTATGGTGGGTACATCTTATGAGGATGCACGACATATCACCCGGGTTTTTGATTTGACCTAATTTTCAAGGTCACAGAGGTCAAAGTTCGAAATTTCATTGTCGGGTGGCACGTTTCGTGGCCATTTGTCCTGGATTGTTCAAATTGGGTGTGATGATGTATCTAGGTACCCTGTATGTCTGTGGCAGATTTCGGTCCGATCGGACTTCAAGTACGGCCACCAGGTGGCTATCTTGGAAATTGAGCATTGGACCATAGCTCAATAACTATTGGGGCTAGAATGTTCTGAACTTGAACAAATATGTATCTTTGTAGCCTTCATGTGTACAGCAAATTTCAGCGTGATCGGACTTCACAGACCGCTGCCAGGCAG
>NMRB01000882.1:116808-152297 GCA_002633025.1 Notospermus geniculatus
CAAAGATTAAACGATTCTATCAGAACTTATGTTTATTGTATTTTAGGGGCGCAAGCTGAAACTAGAACTGCTATAACTGGAAGTTTTGGAACTGAGCTAGATGCACAGAAACAATTTCTTAAACTACTGAATGATTCTATTGATAAACACGCAGATGTTTCAACTTCTATTGAAAGATATCAAAAAGCAATAACTGATACTCATGTTAGATTAGATTATGTTATTGGCCCAGGACTTTACATAATTAGTTCAGATATGGTTTTAAAAGTTGGTAATATCGAAAATTATAACAATAACATTCAGATTGCAACTCAAAATATGGCACCTGGGAGAAATAACATTAATAAAGAAAAAAGAAGATTACCGCAATTAATGGAAGGTTCACCAGTTAAAACATTTAGAACAAAAGTGAAAGATATAGCTCACCAAGATGAAGTAGTCACAGATAAGTCAGAACCAGTTCCCCCAGAACCAGATAATAAAGAACCGAACATAACCACCAAAGATACAACTCACCAAGACATAAAGTTTGCTTTATATGGTGTAACTAGTGCATTAGTTGGTGTTGCGCTATATTTACGTTAAATAAATGGCTGAAGGAGGAACTGAAGAGTTTGATTTTGGAATACCTGATCCTAATAATCTTTTGCATGAATTATTTCCTAGTAGACAGCAAACTACTGACTATAGTACTGAGTACAACACTGGAGAAAATTTAGAAACCAATGATAATTTTAATCCCTATGCCCGAGAAAGAGATATTGCTTTAGAGCAAAGAAAAATGGATAATAAATATATTGCTGATCGACTTGAAATGGCTATCAAACCTTCAGAACGGCAATATACAGAAACAGGCTTAGATTTATTATCACCTAGAGTAACTGAGAAAGATGATGATCTTTATTTAGAATGGGAAGGGAAAGAATTAAAGATAACTGATGATGAAACCGGGCAATTACTTACATACAGTGATATAAAAAATAAACATGGGAAAGCTGTTTCTTCATACATAAAAACTACTATTAAAACACCAAAACCAACATCTGAATCCAATCAACTGAAATGGCACCTATGGATAATGAGCCTTCTAAAACTCAGCCTCAACCAATAAACACAGCAGAAACTAGTTTTATAGAAAGAATTGATCAAGCACCAAACACAAATAAATTAGTAAAAAGTCTTATAGATGCTTCTGATGAAGAGTTAGAAATATTAGGATTAACAGAACAACATACTAGAGAAATTAGAGGAATACTTAAATTTGTTAATCATGCCTTACTTAGAGAAGTTGAAAGAGATATGAAGATAGGAGAATTAGAGGTGGAACTGTCAAACTTAAATAAGAAGAACCAAGAACTGATAATTAACCTTGAAAACTTACAAAGTGATTATGCACAATCTAAGCAATTTAATGAAGAGGAACAAGAGGAAATAAGAAAACAAATAAGAAAAGTAGAGAAGGAAAAAGGTGAACTGATTGAAGAAATAAAAGTAGAAAGAGATAAGTTATGGGAAATATACAATGAGAAAGAATCTCAAATAAGCAGGATGAAAAATTTAATTACTGATGGATTAAAAGACCCAAATTCTAAAATATCACTAAAAGATAGAATTAAGTTACTCTTTAAAATTGAAGGTTTAACAGTTGGTGCAATTATAGCCTCAATTACAATGTTTTTCACAACTTTAGGTTTATCCATCAGTAATAGTCTAAAAGGTTCAATACCGTCTCCCCCATCACCAACTCCAACTCCGTCTCCGTCTCCAGAACCGCCATCCCCAACTCCGTCTCCAGAACCAGATATTCCTAATAAAGTAAAAGCAGGTCTAAAGAAATTTGCAGAATGGTTAAAAGAGTTAGCTAAGAAGTCACTTTCAGCTTTACCAGGGGTAATTGGTTCGATAGTTTCATTTATCTTTAAATCAGCCGGAGCAGTTGTTGGTTTTCTAGCAGAACATTTAATTATACTCGGTTTCATTATTGTTAGTTCTATAGTTTACGGAATGATGAGTCTGGTGAGCAGAGGTGTTAGTTATATCAAAAAATAAACGTTAAATAAATGGCAACAGGAACAATTCTAAACACAAATAGAAATCTTAGAATTGGCAGAGGTTTAAAAGCTGAAAGACAGCATCATGTTATTTGTAATAATCCATCTGGGGCAAGTTCAAAAGAAACATTATACATAAGAATACCGAGATTAACAGGAAATACTTTCTTTGTCCCAGGAACATTTTACTTATCAGCTGATGTTGATCTTATTGGGCACGCAGATAATTATGTTGTTAATAATTTAGGTAGAAATCTAATCTCAAAACTAGTTGTAAAATGGGGAACTGAAACAATCTTTCAACTTGATAATTATAACTTATACACAACTTTCAAAGATCTATGGTTGAGTGAGAAAGAAAGAAGTAATTTAGTATTTCAAGGAATTCAAGCTAAGCAATTAAGACAATTAAGGTCAGGAGTTGCTGAAGGACGTATTCAAGGTGAAACAACTGCACAGAAAACACTTAAGACTGTATTTGATAAGAAATATATGATACCTTTAGATTTTGAATTATTATCAACTCATGCTCCATTGTATAAATTTCCAATAAAAGAAGATATTATTTTTGAAATAACTTTAGCACCAAAAGAAGATATAATTGTTACTGGTACAGTAGCAAATATGAATTACGAGTTAAAAAATATTTCTTTAGAATATGACACAGTGACAAATGAAACATTAGCTAATCAATTAAGTGGTATCTATAACGCAGGATTTTCCCTTCTTTACGATTGGGTTGATCACTTTAAAACTGTTCATGTTGATTCAGCAGATACTTTAATTAATGAAAATATCAATTTCCCTAGAAGGTCAATAAAAGGTGTTTTACTTTTATTTATCACAGATCATACTGCTGGTACAAGAGATTCTGAGAAATTTGAAAACCCTGGTATAACTAATCTTAAGATTACAATAGAAGGTATAGCAAATAAAGTATTTCCTGTGGGAATGAGAACTTTGGACCACTGGATAGAAATTAAGAAACACTTTATGAGTGAGAATGCCAAAAAGACAGATGATTGTTATATGACCTTAGAAAAATATTATGGTGATTCGAATCACTATGGTTTATGGATTGATTTAAGAACTACTGAAGATAATACTTTACATGGTTCTGGTAAAAAACTACAAAACACAAAAGATGGTATACAATTAGCTATAACAAAAACATCTGGTAAAGGGCCTTATAAAATGCACATTTTTATTGTTTCTGATGCGCAAGTAAATATAAGTCAGTCGAGCCCAGAATGACAGAAACTGACTAGTTTCTAGCACCCGTCTTATCAGCCACTTCATATCAAATCACATTTAATGGCTGTATCCAGGTCAGCTGTGACAAGGTGTCTGCTGCCAGTAATTATGGCCACCTGTTTTTGTTTCTTCCTGGAATGTGTACATTACAAGGCCAATTTCTGTGCGAGTCTCTGCATACAGCCACATGTTTTAGCTTCATTGGGGTTGGTTCTAAACCTGGCACTGGCACTGGCACTGGCATCATTCTTTGGCCAGAAATCATGAAAAAAAGGTATATTCATGTTACAGTTATTATTTTGGAAGATAATAGGGCCATAACCAGTTTAACACGGAGCAGTTATGTTGAATGTTTTTTGAAAACGGTGTTTTTTTAATTAGCCCAGAAGCCGCCCAGCCATTCTGATGATCCTGGTCGGCAGCGTACTCCCTCACGATGGATGGTGTGATACTCGCTCAGTCTGGGTCAGGGGCGGATCCAGGATATTGCCTACAGGGTTGGGGTGGGGGTGCAGACAGGGCTAAAAAGGCAGTACCCTGATGGAAAGGCCCAGGCCTCCTCTCTCCTCTGGTCCCCAGCAGTGAGCGCTGAAGGCGCGACCCGAAATATCGGTGGAGGTCCGGGCCCCAGGGAAAATTTTAGAAAATAGGGGTGTTTTTACGCCATTTCCCGGTACATGAGAGCAAAATTGGACACTCTAACCATGTAAGTGTGGTTCATTGATTTATTGAACTGGGACTTTTTGGTACTAAATGCAGTCAAATGCCGAGAATGCCAAAATTTGTATTTCGGGGGGGGGGGAGTTGCCGCCCGCTCCCCCTTCCTACGGCCCTGCAGGGGTCAACTAGTTGCCGTTAAATGACACCGAAAGAATGTAGGCTAGATAAGTAGCTTTTGCTGGAAAGGGCACTTTGAACGAAATAGACACTCTGTGCTGAAGAAGGCACTCTCTGCGGAAAGAGCACCCTATGCCGAAAAAGGGCAATCTGGCCCGTAAGGGGTGGCACCCTCTGCTCTCCCCTCCCCGATCCGCCCGTGCTGGGCTAGTCCGAGTAAACCGCGAGTGGTGACGTTCTGGAGAAAAAGAAGCTCCCTCACCAGGCACGAGTAAGCTCGAGTAAGCGTTTCCTTAAGTAATACAACTAAAGTCTGGTGGACAGCATCTTCGATAATCGAAGGCTGATCTGCTCACCACTACGTTACATCGCACATCACCCTTCAAGTCGGTGGCGTATCTTGGCACGATGCCAACTTTACCGGGCGACCAATCATATTGCACTTTATATCGTGTCTTCGGCCAACACTCTTTGTACCACGATTCAAATTTTACAACACCGATTCTGATTGGCCTCTTCTTCTCGAGGCGGCAGATACGCCGTGGACCGGTCAATTTCTCGAAGGGTGATGTGCGGTGTAACGCAGTGGATAGCAGATCGGCCTTCGATCATCGAAGATGGTGGACAGGCACGTGGCAGCCATGTTTAAGATGGTCCGTGTTCTGACAGAAATCCCCTCACTTGTGTTGAGGTGGCTCCTGATCTAGCAGAGATCCCCTTTAAGTGAAGTCACGAACAGTGATGGTGTTGAGATTGTCCCTGTTGTGACAGAGTTACCATGTCTGGAGACCAATGCCAAACAGGGGCCAGTGCCAGTGCCAGTGCCAGTGCCAGCGTGCCCGTGCCAGGTTTAGAAACAACCAGCTTCAGGTCGTGAATACACAAAATGGCCTTCTCTTCCTAACTGTCATCTTCAAACTAAGGCAATACTCTAAAGTCCCTCAGGAGCTATTGAGGCAGTACTGTACGCCTACAGTTCTACAGGCGCTGCTGTACTGAGTCATGTAAATATCATGGAGTCCCTGACGACTCCCTCTGATTTCACTTGTTGCTCTTGCCTCTGATTCAGACATCAATGCCCGTGTATCCCACACAACCAGAGATCCCCTTTAAGTGAAGTCACGAACAGTGATGGTGTTGAGATGGTCCCTGTTGTGACAGAGTTACCATGTCTGGAGACCAATGCAAAACAGGGGCCAGTGCCAGTGCCAGTGCCAGTGCCAGTGCCAGCGTGCCCGTGCCAGGTTTAGAAACAACCAGCTTCAGGTCGTGAATACACAAAATGGCCTTCTCTTCCTAACTGTCATCTTCAAACTAAGGCAATACTCTAAAGTCCCTCAGGAGCTATTGAGGCAGTACTGTAGGCCTACAGTTCTACAGGCGCTGCTGTACTGAGTGATGCAAATATCATGGAGTCCCTGACGACTCCCTCTGATTTTACTTGTTGCTCTTGCCTCTGATTCAGACATCAATGCCCGTGTATCCCACACAACCAATGGTAGGCATACTGTTCTGTGCCTCTGCACTACACATAGCAAACATCACCAGAGCAATAAACAGTAATGCATTCCACGGCCTTTTGACCTGTAGACACGTGTCAACCTTTTTCAAGTAACATGAGCCATTTCTGGGTGATAAGCGACCTGCTAGTTTCAAGCCAGCTCTTGGCATTCTGGGCTCGACTGACATCTGATGATTAATAATCATCTCACTAAGATTTTTATTAATCATCAGATGTTGCTTAATTCCGAATTCTGTCACATCTGATGATTAATAAACGTCTCACTGAGATGTTTAATAATCATCAGATGTAGCATAATTCGAATTAACCAACATCTGATGATTAATAATCATCTCACTGAGATGTTTAATAAACATCAGATGTGACAAAATTCGGAATTATGCTATCAACTGACAGCACTCTCTAGCGGTAGCTTCGGGAACAAAAATGAGACACCCCTTACAATGACCGCAATGTAATATTGCGTTCGAACGTGATAAATTTATTTTTTAAATGGCCCTAATACGCTTCCGTAGAAGATGTTGCTTAATTCGAATTATGCGACATCTGATGTTTATTAAACATCTCAGTGAGATGATTATTAATCATCAGATGTTGGTTAATTCGAAGTATGCTACATCTGATGATTATTAAACATCTCAGTGAGATGATTATTAATCATCAGATGTTGGTTAATTCGAATTATGCTACATCTGATGATTATTAAACATCTCAGTGAGATGATTATTAATCATCAGATGTTGGTTAATTCGAATTATGCTACATCTGATGATTATTAAACATCTCACTGAGATGTTTATTAATCATCAGATGTGACAGAATTCGGAATTAAGCAACATCTGATGATTATTAAACATCTCAGTGAGATGATTATTAATCATCAGATGTTGGTTAATTCGAATTATGCGACATCTGATGATTATTAAACATCTCAGTGAGATGATTATTAATCATCAGATGTTACTTAATTCCGAATTATGCGACATCTGATGTTTATTAAATATCTCAGTGAGATGTTTATTAATCATCAGATGTGACATAATTCAAATAATAATGACATGAATGGAACTTCATACTCGTCACAGAGATGTGCGAATCGCCATGACAAGTAAATTGTGTCATGAATGACGTAATTCGTCAGGCTGACTAAAGCATCTCATCAATATTCGCAGACAAGTTGCGGTGACAAGAATTTTTTAAGAGTGTTGCCTTTTTTCATTCAGGTGCAATGGCTGAGCTGGATGAGCTCACTGGATGAGCTCACTGAACAAGAGCACAGGCTCCTAGTGATCCCACCGGTAAGTTTAATGTGCATTTAGGAAAATTCATGCTATTTTATTACAGACGTATGTTTTATATAACATTGCTTCTGCATTCAGGTTGACGGCTTCACCCCGTCGAATGATGGAGACGGGCGTTATTTTGAGGCACTTGCCGCTGATGAATTGGACGCCATAATGCATGTGGCCGAAGCCGAAGGTGGCGAAGAAACGATTGTTGATGATGGTGAAATGGTGAGTTTACATGTGTTTTTGCTTCTATATCCACAAAGTAAAGCGCAATGATGAATCAGCAATTTTTGTATGATATCTCACTGACTCGCCGTTATTCTGATTTGTATTATAACGCTCTGATTTACAGAATGTAACACAGGAGGGCCAACCACTTCAAAATGGCGGCGGTGGCGAAATGCTGGAAGGACCTCAAGGCGAAATGCAGGAAGGACGTCAAGACGAAATGCAGGAACGACCTCAAGAGGAAATGCAGGAAGGACCTCAAGAAATTATATCTCCATCAAGTTCATCAGTCAAATCGCCGAGATATCGGCCAGTGGGTGGGCTCCACAAACCCTGTCTGTGTGTGAATATGACCGAATCTGTATCAAAATACAAAACGCGCCTATCAAGTGGTTCCAAAAAACTGTGACACGGGCATGCGAAACAACATTGACATTTTTCTGGGTTGCGACAAAGTCGCTGCGTTCAACATACTCCACTCGGGTAGAATTCTCGTTTATGTTTCTGATGTATTTCAGAGGAGCCTGATAGCCTAGTGGTTATCACGTCCGCTTAGCAAGCGGCAGGTCCCGGGTTCGAATCCAGCCCGGGCCATATGGGATTTCATTCCCGGCTCTTCACGTCCGTCGCATGGGACAGTAAGCCGTGGTGCCTTGTACCTTGTGTCTTTGCAAGGGCAAGTAAAATACCCCATCCAAGTGAGGAACATGAGTAGCTTGTGATGGCCTCCTCCGTACTTACCAGGGCCAATAATGCTATAGCGTCGGCCCTGACGGAAAAATGAAATACATGTTTCTGATGAACCGGACATCCTTCGTGTCGTCCGTCAGGAGTTCAAAAAAAAACTATCCGGATCATGCACAATTTCGACCTGCGACATATCGGGGCGCTGCCAAAGTTTTCCCCAAAAATTATTCAGGAGGGATTTTTGAACTGCCCGCATACCACTATTCTTGGCGACCTTGGCCTCATCCAGGAGAATTCCTTCCTTTTCTTTGTAGGCTTTGATGTATTCTGCCTTCTGCTCCGGTGTTGTGCAGTTGACCGGCCATCCACTTGCTTCTTGGTTGAGTTTGAGGAATGTATCTTCTAAATAACGTGTCCGATGTTTCTTTGAAGTGCTAAACCTCATGGACAGCTGTCACGCGGTAGCCGAGACGTAGCGCCAGAAGCAGCTCCACTGCAACCCCCTACCGGACAGGCACCTCTGTTCGTCAGTATGGTTACATTCTGCCTGGCTTTCATTTTCAGCACAGGTTCTACAGAGTGGGAAAAACAGTTTCCCGTTGCACCTGTATGGCAGAAGAGGGTGAAACAATCCCCTTGGTGGCAGAATGTCACACTCTAGCTACGTCTACACGGAGCATTTTAGCTCCAGTTAACGGTCTACACGGGGCCTTGTCTCGAGCTAAGTTGTCTCGAGACAACTTTGTCTCGGGTTAACTTGACCCCAGTAGGGTAGGGGGGTTAAGATAACCCGAGACAAAGTTGTCTCGCGACAGTTGTCGTGTAGACGCGCTCGCCTGTCTGTCTCGGGACAAAGGCCTATATTGGTTCCGTATTTATCAATGTGTGCATTGATAAATACGGCATGAATGACGTAATGGAATGGACGTCACATGGCACGTAGTGTTGAAAACACCGTCACGTCATGCATCCGTGTAGACGCTCCGTTACTTGTCTCGGGTTATTTTGTCTCGAGACAAAGTTGACCCGATACAAATTAGTCTCTTGTGTAGACGTAGCTTTAATGAGTCCTTCGTACACCCTGATGTCCGGATTAATGTTTTCTGTAATTACCTCTGCATGACCGACAGGATATGATGCATACTTGTTGACATAGGGGTATAAACTGCACACGTCCAAATAATGAATAGATTCTCCCTCTTCCGCCTTGTGGTAGAGTTTGGTGGCATTGGTGCGACCACCATAAGCCCAGTTTATACTTCGACGCTCGACCATCGCCGGCGACCGACGCGCTATCTTGCATTCGACGCCGACCCCCATCGTGCGATTTGGTCGGCGTCCGGTCGCGAAGCGGTAATTACATCAGTCATTTCATAACACTACAGGTCGCCGTCGGTAAAGTACGCTGGACTCTGAATCAATAACGCGAAGTTGGCGTCCAGATTTGGTCGTGCGTCGGGCGCCGAAGGGTTTGCGTCGAAGTATAAACTAGGCTATAGAAGGCATCACGCGGATCAAGCGGATCACGAACTTAGCACTTTTGCGTAAATGCCTTCATGGCATTATTGGTACGAGGCTGCCTCTCGTATATACTCACATTCCCAGATGGAAATCAGCTTCGTTCCACTGCCCTTAAAGGGACGAGGAAAATTGTTTCTAGCTTCGGTTATTACAGAATGTTAGATCCTTCATGATAAATTCCCACCGTCAATTCACTTTTTCAATTAAGTGTTAATTACTCACACCCAGACAAATCGATTATTGCCTGACCATGGAGGAGTCGCTATTTGAGCAACTGCTCAGCAGGTGTCTCCTATGGTCATTTGCCTACGTCACTGGGAATCTGGTCTAGGGACTAGTCTTGTAATTCTATTGTGTGGTCTGAGTCTAAAATTAGCAACAGTATAGTGAACAGGTGATTGCTCACATGCACACAATGAAAAGGTTTAGGTATGAAGTGGAATGACAAATAACTTATAGCCATACCAACCGGTTCCTATTTTTGCGTACAAAGGTCGGACAAACATTAGATTACTGACAAGGCCAAGTTGTTCGCGGTTGGCTATATTTGGAATGTCTAGTGCAAGACAACCCCAACATGATTTGAGAAGTGTGTCCCAGGGCGACGGAAAAGTTTTTATTTATGGCATAAAACGAGGGAAGTTTTGATAAGATTATTTTAACCTCCCTTATTATATTAAGAAACTAAGGTACATGTAAAAACAGTGAGGTGGATCAGGGATGATTCTTGAAAGTATCCATGAGTAGGAAAGAGATGAGGGGCAATGGGGACCAAAGAAAGAATGTCAGTGAATTGCTCTGGGCTGTGTCAACTACATTTTAAAATATCAAGCTTATCAATGCAACAAACTATCCGTCGTCTCCCTGTTCCCAAGTCATCCGTCTGGATGAGCTAAACTGAGCCAAAACGGAACTGAAGATTGACAGTTATGACGCGAGGTGCGTTTTGAAAAGACAGGTGTGAAAGGAATGCGAGTCCTTGGAATACAGGTCCAAATTACAATAATCAGCANGTTCCTCCTTTAGACTGAATGGCTTCTTACACGCCTCCTCGTACCACTGCATGAAAGCCTTTCGGCCCTCAGGTGACATACCGTCGGGGTCATAGTACTTTGCCTCTGGGTGTGGCCCTATGTATCTTTGGTTTTCAACGGTGTGCATCAGATGGGGAAAATATCCCTTACGCAACTCCTTCAGCCCAAATGTTACTGGAAAGTTCCTCAATGCAGTACCCACAAAGTTGAACGAATCAATAACTTGATGGGCCGTATTCATAAAGGGCGTTTAAGACTTACACGCGTGTAACTTCACTGAATGCACACACTTCCACCATACATTTGACGAAGTTACACGCGTCTAAGTCTTAAACACCCTTTATGAATACGGCCCGTTGTGTTTCACTTCAAGGGACATGAATTTCATCCTGGAAGTTATCACCCGTGGCCAAATGTCATTCTTGTGCATCCAGTCGATAACAAAGTACGAATCGTATGCTTTAAAGTTATGACAGATTGCAATGCCATTTTGCTTTACGATCCACGTGCAAAAATCATCAATGCATGTCGGGCCATCAAACACGATCTCCTTGCAGTTAGCACAGAAATCCTTCTTAGGTTTTGTAAAACACTCACTGCAAACATCATGGCAGACGATCAGGGCGGATATGTGCTGATTGTTATCCCCGAGTATGGTTTCATAATCAAACACAAAAAAAAACGTTTTTCCGACTTGCCATTTTACCAGCATCCGCTGCTAAGTTGACTGGCTCCCCGTCTATTTCAGCAAACATGGATTCATCAGCGTCATCTGCTGTAGCTCCACGTTCGTCGCCTCCACGTACATCTTCCACGGTTTCATGTAACACAGACGACCATCAGTGACATAATAACGGCACACGCGGCAATAGCGTTCCCCGCACTTGTGAGGATCTTTTCGTTTGCTGGTATCCACCACTTTACCACAGGACTTGCACTTCTTTAGTTTGCCACATTTTGACACACCGCCACATTTTGTACGCTTTGTCCCACGGGTGATGTATTGTAGCTGAAAGGGTAAATGTCGTCCTGGGTATATACAAAGATTTACCCAGGATCTCAATCTTCACTAAAACAATACCCTGGGTGTAGTTTCGGTAGCCGAACATCACCCAGCATCTGCAATCAGTGCCGAGGAACGAGTCCTATTTAGAAATCCCGTGGAATCTCGCGGTCTCGCACCGCGGTACTTGTTGAGTGTAGCTGTTCATGACATTCCTCAGGCGGTCACATGACCAGGGGCGAGACAACCTCGAATGCAGGTGTCACATTACGATCCTGGGTGATGTTCGGCTACCGAAAGTACACCCAGGGTATTGTTTTAGTGAAGATTGAGATCCTGGGTAATCTTTGTATATACCCAGGACGACATTTACCCTTTCAGCTGTATTGTGCAGGCGATACAATTTTGTGGTTGGCGAAGCAGTCTTGATTGGGGAACGAACGATTGCAGTCATTGCACTTCACCCACTTTTCTTCCGCAGCGGGGCAGTTGTCTCTCAGACAAGCAGGGCAGACATGGATACATTTGTGTTGAGCCTTGTTGTCATACCCCATTTCACATTTTCTGCAGTAGTAGGAATAGTTCCAGGCATGCCAGAAGGCCGCCGGGCTGGTGATCACATCAAAATGTCCATTTGAAAAAAATATTGTAATACGTTTTGCATTATCCAGCGGACCAATGTTTTAGTAGTATGAAGACCAGTTTACTAGTATGAAGACCAGTATTTCTGCAATGGATGTGAGTAGACAGCAATCTGATATTCCGGAAGGACAGCTTGGAACGTTTTGAATTCCTCATCCCCGCAAGGCCCCTCTGGCACACTGCTGAGTGTATGCAGGTCTTTAGCCCGCTTTGTTTGCTCCTTCGATGCCTGCCGTACCTTCCGTCAAAGAATAAATTTGTGAGGATCAGTCTCGATCTCCTACTCTCTGGGAGTGGTTCCCCAATCGGGAAAAGTTCAACTACAATTCTGCATAAACATAGCTGGAATAGATACCACATACCTGATTTAACAACGATGTTGAGGGCAATTAAAGGGGGAATAACCGAATTGGACAGGTGGGTGCGCAAATTAGAGAACTGATCAGAATGAGAGAGCAAGGTTCAAACTTTCTATCAAAAGGGGAAATAAACCAAATTTTAGAGTTCCTGTGTACTGGTGAGTAATTTCAGTATGCAAGCTATGTTCTGATATGAGCACTCTTCTTCCCAGTTGTGTCTGGGGTTTTTTTCGTATATGGGGTGAAGTTCAATAGGTGAGCATTCTTTTTGCACTGTTTCACTTGCACTTACACAATTTGTACAATTTTCTTTGTACGAAATAAACATATATATATATAACTATTTGTCACTTTTCGGTAGGCCGTTGGCCTTTGCCTTGGCTACGACAAGTGCCCCGGCAAAACACAACCTGTCGTCCTCATTTCATACACGAATGACACACTTCAAGTCTCTCAGTTTTTTCTCCAGTGGCTTTGAAGCGCCATCATCCCATCCTGCTCCTTGTGGCATCCGTACATGAATGAAATGTACGACCAAGTTCTGGTCGAGCGTAAATTCGTCATCTGCACCTGGGGACGAGGTTCCATTAAGTTTGTTAAAATGGGTTAATGACATTTTCAAATTCAGTCGGTCAAAATGTACATTTTGTACTATTCACATTGATTTCGAAGCGGCAGATTTTGCAGAATCCGCCTCCGAAGTTTGGTTGTCTAATGCATTTCCCATTAAACTAAAATCCTTCTTTCGCCTTTTTCTCAGAACGGCGCTTGATTTGAGGACATGTCAACAAACAACTGTCAACAAACTCCGCGAGCCATTCGCTTTAATCCAGGATGCTGGATCGTAATCCCGACGATGTCATGGGGATCGACATCCCGCATCAGTTCCTCCAGCAGATCCTGTAGCACCCGTCGTAATTGGCGAACGGTGACCCGAAAATCTTCGTCGACATTTTCACCTTGCATTCGAATGGTCAAGTCGCGGCCTAGTGTATTAAATTTCTTTATCACTCTCGTTGTGTCCTTCACAATAGCGAGGTTGCGCACTTTTCCGACTCCGACTCGGACTTCAACTACCAGAATGAATTGCAGTCCGCTGTAGACATCCTTAATAAAAACGACTTCATAGACGTTTGCAAATCGTAGAATGCCATAACTTTGTGGCAGAATTATTTTGACCTGTAATCGGAAGTGCAACTACATCGCAAATATTATAGTCGTGTTTCAAGTCGTAACGACTAGGCTTACGACTTCAACGACTTCAATATTCATTATTTATCGGCATTTCCCATTTGTAAGGCCAAATTTTTCTGCCTTCAATTTATGGATGTTTGACGAAATGAAAACGTCTATCAAATCGTTTTTGTCAAGGATGTCCACAGCGCACTGCAGTTCATTCTCGTAGTTGAAGTCGGAGTCGGAAAGGTGCGCAACCTCGCTAATATGGAAGCCGGAACTGGAGCGTCATTCTGTAATTAGAGAGTATCAGATGTAGGCATATCCTAGCATTAAGAAAATCTTGCATTTCTCATGCTCCGTTAAGTAAGGAAAATGAACTCACCATTTCTTCATCGCCGTCGTTTTCAGGCCCTCCTGTTGTATTGCATCCTGTAAATCAGAGCATAATTATTGAAGTCAGAATAACGATGAGTTAGTGCGATACCCTAGCATTAAGAAAATATACCATTTCTCATGGCCGGTTAAGTAAGGAAAATGAACTCACCATTTCTTCATCATCGTGAGCAGCCACTTGCTCGTCTTGAGGTCCTTCCTGCAATTCGTCTTGAGGTCCTTCCTGCATTTCGCCTTGAGGTCCTTCCTGCATTTCGTCTTGAGGTCCTTCCTGCATTTCGTCTTGACGTCCTTCCTGCATTTCGCCTTGAGGTCCTTCCAGCATTTCGCCACCGCCGCCATTTTGAAGTGGTTGGCCCTCCTGTGTTGCATTCTGTAAATCAGAGCGTTATAATCCAAGTCAGAATAACGGCGAGTCAGTGAGATATCATACAAAAATTGCTGATTCATCATTGCGCTTTACTTTGTGGATATAGAAGTAAAAAACACATGTAAACCCACCATTTCACCATCATCAACAATCGTTTCTTCGCCACCTTCGGCTTCGGGCACATGCATTATGGCGTCCAATGAGGAACCCGCCTGCCGGAAATCCCGACAGGTCGGCGCTGCGAGCAGTGCGACCGAAACGACGTCATTGACGTCGTTTTGAGTGTTGACGTTGCGTCATGAAAACATGAGCTGTACATTTTTGTGCAGGAAAATGAGATAAAGACGTTGCTGAAATCGTCATCTATCTCTTCATTTTAAGGAAAAAAGCATTGCAAAATTGCAGACATTTTCATCTGCTACAAGATGGTGTAAATTTTGATGCCAGGCGACCGAAACAAAAGGGTTATTTTCACGCCAGAAATAAATGGAAATAACGTTAGAAAAAAGAAACTTCGCAGCGCTCACAGCGCCACGTCGTGACGTTAGTTCCTCCGGTTCCCCATTCATCAGCGGCAAGTGCCTCAAGATAACGCCCGTCTTCATCATCCGACGGGGTGAAGCCGTCAATCTGAATGCAGAAGCAATGTTTAATAAAACATAGATCTGTAAAAAATAGCATGAATTTTCCTAAATGCACATTAAACTTACCGGTGGGATCATTAGGAGCCTGTGCTCTTGTTCAGTGAGCTCATCCAGAAATCTACCATCCTGGGTTGGAGACACGTCGTCCGCCATTGTACCTGAATGAAAAAAAAAAAAATTTATTAGCTCTATTTCAGTCGGCACGGTAAAATTTATTAGAATATATGGCGACGTACTGCATACATCGTATCAAATACCAGCAATAGCAAATTCGAAAATGGGATTTTATAGCAACACATACCTTAAGGGCTCCGCAGACTGGCGATTTTTCGAACGATTTTCTAGGCGACCGCCCTTGCGACCACAGAGGCGACTGAACATATTTTTAGTTTTTTTAGTTTTTGTTGACTCGTTTGCGACAAATGCTTATTTGGAAGATCAGTGATGTCGTGGATAACATCACTGGTCGACCTCAAAGGTAATTATTGCAGGCGACGTAGTAGTCGCATCGGTAGTCGCCCCTATTTTAGTCGCCAGTGTGCGGAGCCCTTTACTTGAGTCCTGAAGAAATCCAATCGGTATAAGGGCTCTAATGCACGCGGGCGAGTCCTGTGATTTTCCAGAGGCAGTAAAAATACGGCGCAGATAATAGAACGAAGTGGATGAAGTGAAGTCTGTGCTGGCAAGAATATATAAGTACCAAGAATATACAACTCCGAATATGTGCCAAAAAGTGAGTTTACTAATTTGCCTCTGGTGATCTTGTAACTGAAGGAATCTTAATTTGTGAAGGATTTTTGTGTAGATAAGATCTTTACGAACATGAAATGGTCCATGGACCATGTGCTCACCTGGGTGAACGTACCAGAAAAACAAATGACAAATGTTAAATCGAAATGTTCCAAGGTCATGTATCCTCGTTAGATGCACCTGATAAAAATTTGGAGACAATCCAGTTACAGTTCAGGAGTTGTTGGACTTTGAGCTTTGGTTTTGGCCACCTGGTGGCCAAGCGGAGAATTGAATCGGACCGAAAGGTGGTGTCATAGGTCGTCTGACATAGGGGTGTATATGTACCAAGTTTCAAGTCAATAGCCCNATCAAATTTCAGATCAATAGCTCCAGCGGTTACGAAACGTGCCCTGCTAACGGAACACGACGGACGACGACGACGCCGCCGCCGACGACGACGGACGCAGACCCCCGACAAGAGCTCACCCCAGGTGAGCTAAAAATGACACCTCCCATAGTTATATACACTCAGAAATAACCGAGCTACAGAGCATTTTTGAATGGACCATATTTTCGACAAATTGATATTGTACTTGATCTCAGGATCGGGCACTCTGACCTGTACAGCAAATCCATGGTTTCACCAAAATCATTTTTTTTGTATGCCAGCAATATGCCTGAAACTTTACATAAGAATATTGATGATATTCTGAATAATACAATTCAGTCAACAACCGTTAAATCTAAACAGTGGTTATTTCATTAGAAGGCCTATAATTACCATACGCCCTCTATTATCAGAAAAAGTAACTTAATGCCCAACCCTTTGATTGATTACTCAGTTGTACATTCTTGGTACTTATATATTCTTGGTGCTAGTCATAAGCAAGTCTGCGTGTTTTCAGGGGTTGTCTTATTTTATACCTTCAATGCCCATACCTGTTGTCACGAAAAAGGTGATAAGACAGGAAATCACCATGTTATCGCAAAACGTCAGGAAGAAAAAATAAACAAAATACGTAAACATCGAATAGGATGTTCCCACATTAAAACAGGACTTGCTCAGACCTGTCGCCACACCAAAGGGATATAAGCAAGGGAAAATCTCTATGTTATCATGACGCGTTGGATTAATCAGTAATAAATAAACATGAAACAGGATGTTTCCAAATCAAGAGGGCTTGCACAGGCCTGTTTTCACACCAAAGGTTTTAATGGTGTCTATCCACGCGAGTTCTCTCACACGAATTGGCTCTCAATGTGCACCTCATCTGCGAACGGTTGTTTGTGCATTGACTCTTTAATCCGTGAGGAAAACAAACAATGGTAAATTGCCCAACCAACTTCTGCGAGAAAAGCTATCCCATGGATAGGCACCTTAAGCCAGGAGAAATCCCCATTTAAAAGGCACACTGGAGGGCCGTAGCTAGCTTTTTTTCCTAGGGGGGCATTTTAAGCAGACGAGCTCTACAGATGTGGGCAGCGCCAAAGGGCGTCGGTATTGCGGGGGGTCTGGGGTCTGGCCTCCCCGAGAAAAAATTTGAAAATTAGACGCTCTGAGATGCAATTTGAGGTCAATTTCCGGCACTCTGAGACACGAACAATATTGATCTTTTATCCCATTTGATTTTGCTGAAAAAATTTTTTTTTTAACAATTGGCCTGGGGGGGGGCATTTGCCCCCCTGTCCCTATGCTAGCTACGGGCCTGTACTGCAACAGTAACGACAAATATATCATATGACAGTGAAATCATCAAGATCGCAAAGCGTAGGGTTGAAGATGCACTGCAAGAAAGATTACTGATTTTACTGGGAAGCGATCGCCACATTGAACTTAAAGGCCCGATAGTGGACTAGTATGAAGACGCTGAATGTGACAATTGCCTCATGACGACAGACGTCACTACCATCTGCACAGGAATGGAATATGGAACATACTGGACATCAACGATTTTGCGTCCGCACACAGGTGTCGTTGCAGGTGCAACTGTTTGACCCAGAACCTACGCGAATACCTCGACCCGATGCCATGGTACAACATCCATGAAGAAAAGGACGATGGTTATTCCTCGGTTTAAACCGCCCAGATTCAAGAGCAAGAACAAAGCCCGCCCTTCGGGGCACCAAAATTGCTAAAAAGAGACCAACCACTCAGAATCACTCACTTGCAGATATATCCACGCCATCTTGGCTAACCCTAACCCTCACTATCTCACTCTTAACAGATAACCCTAACCCAAACCCTATTGTCCACCTATATCCTGGTCGTCCAAAATTTCGGACGACTCTTATCACCCGTCCAGAAAACTCGTCCAAAAATTCCGTCCAAGTAGGGGTGCAGAACTACACAGGAAGAAAAAACGATCTCATCTCGAGATAAAATGAATCTCCAACTCTTGCCCTAAACTGAGTTTCTTTTGCAACTCGAATAGACATAACTGGGTCTCCACTTGAGATGACATTGTCTCCAACTGGTTAAAATGATTCCTAGCTGTCTCCACCCAATTGTCTGTTGTCTCGAATCAAATAAACAAGTGATGTCGCCATATAAAAAAAAACGTTTCACACCCAGTGGGTTTCGAACCCAGGACCCTCTGATCGCAAGTCGGACACCAGAACCACCACACCACCGAGCTCCTCATGAGCAGATTTTGGTTCCCCTCGGTTTCTTTCCAGTTTTCTCCAGCTGATGCCCTGTCCCATCGACTGGAGAACTGCGAAAACTCAAAATGAGTAGACTTTGTCTCCACTTCAGAATGAGACTCCAGTTGCAGTTATCTCCAGTCGATGCCATCTGGTGCTCACCAGTCTATCTGGCCTAACGGCCATCTAGCCTGGTTCGAATCCATCACATTTCCCGTTTCTGAGGGGGCGAGAGCCTCGGCCAATCATCGGGGCGCGAAGGAAAATCGACGTGCCAATCAAAATCCATGTTACAAATTCGAGCGTGAAGAGCAAAGAAAGTGTCCAACGGTGATTTGTTTCCCGAGTTCTGATTGGCTCGGAGGCGGGGTCAAGTAGGGGTCAGGTTCATTAATAATTTATGCATTAACGGAAAAGATGACATGATTCGGACAAGGCTAAAGACGCAGTCGATAGCCTTGTTTGGACAAGATGGTCGATGCAAGAAAACTGGTAAAGCCTTAGAAAACTGGTACTCATTTCTGTGTTCGAGTACCAAAGAAACTCATTTTAGGGACAAAATAGCAGGCTAGAGACTCATTTTAACTCGAGCTGAGATCTTTTTTTTCTGTGTACTGTCCAGTACGCTATCTTAGATCACTTCACCAATCGATTCATTGCCAGATTCAGACATTTTGGAAGGTTGTGAGGTGAAATATAATCCATTAATGGAAGCAGCCTGTTCGGGATCCATGTCGTCTGCTTGCCCTTGGATGTTTCAGCACACGCGCCATCTATCCTTTTTTGGTTGAACTACGGTCATTGTGTTCGGNCACTAATCAATCACCATTCAGTGTATCACCAGGCTACTCACACTTCATACTCTGCCACAGAGGTGAGCACAATGGCCCTGGCCATTTCATTAAGCAGTGTTTTTTTTCCCGCCGACGCATTTTTTTCAAAAGCTCCTTGTTTTTCCAAGCGGCAAGCAAAATCGCGAAAGATCATCGTGTTTTCCCCTGAACCCTGGCATACTCAGCAGCTTTACAACAGATAAAACCTTGGATTCAGTGTTCTGACTGCCTGCAAAGCCTTTTTTTATTTCTCCTACCTGCCGAGTTGACAATAATTGTCCGTGAATACCACCGCAAATAAAAATTGGTGAGTAAGGCCTCTTTTTTTTAATTTTTTTATTTCCCCCTCCCTACCTACCTAAATGGTGATGACAATCCGTAATCCAAAAAATAAAATAAGCGTGGCCTTAGTAGTAGCTACAAGTAATTATTTACAGTAATTACTCCTGTTTTATTCATATAGTCAGCAGTAAATACTTCAAAAACTGGAGTAAAAGTTATTACTTACCGGTATTTTTATTCATATCACCCAATGTCTGTGAAAACAGCTCCGCTCGCCGCAAACCGTGGACGTGGCAGAATCCGTTGTATGGAAATGGGCCTGTACTTTGGTTACAGTTAGCCAACATGGCTACTATTTACCAAGGTCCCTATCTATAATACGCCGGCATGGTACGTTGTCAACTGCTGGTCAATTTATTTTTCCCAGATCTGGTGCTAATGTGAATCAGCTGAGTGCCTGTTTCGATGTGATGGATGGTTCGGAGACACCTCTCATTGCAGCTACTAGAAAATGGTAAGTTTAGTGACTCATCGCCAAGAAAGCCGTTCTAGGTCTCATCGCCAAGAAAGCCGTTCTAGGTCTCATCGGCAAGAAAGCCGTTCTAGGTCTCATCGGCAAGAAAGCCGTTCTAGGTCTCATATTGGCAAGAAAGCCGTTCTAGGTCTGCTGAGTCAAGTCTGTCTGGATCATGATCTGTCAGAATCAGAACCTAAGTCTTTTGGAATATTGAATTGAAAGCTGAATGCTAAACAACATGGCACACACAGCACCGAGCGAATGTGTCATGCAGGAGGAAACCAGTGTTCGGTTGGGGTGAGTCGCCCTACGGTACTATCACATGAAGAGCTAGTTCGAATGGGGAATGAACCTATTGCCTCCTTGGGCGCTGATGTTTCCACTCTGCGCCAATGTCAGTGTAAAGTATGATTCACCCTAACTTTAACATGGGCAAAGTGCCCATAAATAATCCAAGGGTGTGCTCAGTCAGCTGGTAAATATTGTAGTTTGTGATTTGTGGTTTAATCCTTGTGTTCACTTTATGGCGTAGTCAGACCCTTGGGTNATGAAGGCCTCATCTTATTTCAGTGCCAGTACAGAAGTTGTCGCTTGTCTCATTAAAGCTGGTGCTCGTCTGAATGTAGTCGATGGTGTGGCACAACAGTCAGCTCTTTCCTATGCCTGTATTGTCCCTCCCAGTGACCCAAGAGCGACCACCGCACTCGAGATAGCCAAACTGCTTCTGGAACATGGCGCTGAGGTTTGTTACACATGGCTTGTTTTTGTTGGTTGGCAGTTTTCAGATAGATAACTTCAAATGCCTGACATTGTCTAATCATGTGCAATGATTTTAATTGTGGCTCAGGTCAAGGTCAGGGAAACAGACGTTGAATGAGTGAGACAGCAGGCAGTAATGCTTAAATGATGTTGCATATGACATTTTAGGGCTGGTATTATCAGTGATTCAGTCGCCATGGTTTTATTGTAGGTGAATGGAGCCCCCGGAGAGCGGACGCCTCCACTTCACCTGGCTGTGAACCAGGGAGACAACTTAATGATGGTCAAATTGCTGGTGTCATACGGAGCTGATGTAAGCGTCCATTCGTAGATTGTTTACAAGATTGGACTGGATGGTGTATGCATCTCTGTAATTGCACGAGCTTACAAGTGTGTTTACAGTCTTGCATGTGGTTGAACTTGGCATCCTAGTACATTACATGTCACCAGATGATCAAATGCACTCACTGAAAATGAAGTGTACTGAGATGAGGCGAGTCTATTGACTTGGGCAGGTTGTTCAAAACACAGTCTTGTTTGGCATTATCTCTAACGTGGAACTGAAATCTGCTTAAATGAAGATAACGCCAAGAAAGGACCTATGTCAAGTTAGTGAGAAACGCTGTTTTGAGCAACCAGGCCCGGTGCTGTCTGGAACTAACATGCACGTTGCTGTATTTTACCTGGCCTTCCTTACTGCTATCACTAATTAGCTGCTGATTGGAGATCACGGATTCCCTGCACGGATTTAAATTTAAATCACCAGCATGCTTTCTTGTCTAGTTTTGTTTTGTCAATGATTCCTGTAGCTGAGAATAGTTTTCGTTTTCTCACCAGGTGAACGCCGCTGATTCTGACTTCCGTGTGCCTCTCCACAAAGTGAAGGACACGAGAGTGGCCGAGTTCTTGGTTAATAACGGAGCTTGTCTCATGCCACAGACTCGCCATTGGCTTCAACCAATCGAAGAAATCTTAGCATCATGTGATCGACAGCTTGCTCCACATCAGATGCAGATTGTGCGGTTGATGATTCGTCACGGAGCGAGTCTGAATGTCAAGGTCATACCAGAAGTCTGCTGGTTTCCTTACATAGAAAACATCCAAATGTTNAGTCACCCCCTGGTAATGTGTTCAGGGGACCCCCCTGAGTCGCACTAGGGTGGGTGGTCTTTGAGATTTTTTTGCAAGACGCCGAAAAATTGACTTTGAAGTTCAGGACACTGACTTTATCATTGAACCCAAGAACTGACACATGATGAGCGTTGTACAGAAGAATGGGACCCGATGTACAGCTAACTTTTGAACGGTTGGATTTACACCCCATAAATGTATTACCAATAGATAGAAACATGACGCTTCAGCCAGGTCCCTAATTAGGGCTAACTTTTTACAGCAGCTGGTCCCCCTATTTTTGCCCTTTGCCCCCTGGGTATTGGTATGAATGAAGCAAGTGTTTCCTGATTGGCTGTGCTGGTGCTGTCAATCATACTGTATGGACCCACTGTCTTTGAGGTGCAATGGTATAGTTTTGTGGGACTGTAGTGATTAACTGTAAAATGCGATCGAATAGTGTCAAAGTCCTTGAATACCAGGGATTTCATGTTGAATGAAGGTTGACTTGGACTTTATTAAGTCGCTCCGAACTTGGCAGGTTGAGACCAACGTTTTGTCAATTTCAGTAGGCCCACGCTTTTGTCTACCTTTTGTAAAAATCTGAGCAATTACCTTTCTTCTTTAATAGCTGCACTTCCACTACAAAAAAGCCGGTATTTGTCCGTTCTTATTCTGCTTCCATTACAGAATTTCCGTGTTTAATAAGTCCGGTTCTATTAAGTGCGGATCTGTTAAGCTCGGATAGCATAGCCGATCATACTCCGAATCTAAATTAGATGCGGATCAAAAATGGTGTTTCTCTAGTGGAATGGCAATAAGTCCGGATCTATTTGTAGTATTATGACCGGCTACAGGTGGCTTAAGATCGCTTGCGACATTGCGCATGCTCGAAAGTACCAGAACAATACGCGGTTCATTCCACGTATCGCCATCAGTAGCCGAACTTACTAACCTCAAATCCAGTAGTGGAAGCGCAAGCCGTGAAATATCCAGTCTTATTTTAGATGCGGTACTATTAAGACCTGATCTAAAAGATATAATGGAAGCGCAGCTTATATCCCGGGGGTTATTTTAGTTCATCATGGGTCATATCTTGTGCGACTTAATACCTGATTTGATGTGATGGGTCACAGATAGGCATATACCAGAAATGGAGGGCATGGAGCTAGTGACATTTCCAACAAAATTTAGTTTGTTTGCTTACCTTCCACTCGGAGTATTTTTATCACTGTCATAAATTGCCGGACAGCACAGAGTTTTAGCTTTTACATAGTTTCTGAGACAGACTGTTTATTTCTTATTGACTAAAGGCAAAAGTACAGTGGCCCATACATGCCATGTATATATTTTATCCACATTACAAAATTCTGAACATTATTGTATTTTTTCCTCCAATTTCCAACTGGGTGTAAAACATTTTCACCCGGGTGTAAAACATTTTCACCTGTGTGTAAAACATTTCCACCCGGGTGGAAAACATTTCCACCCAGGTGGAAAACATTTCGAACCGGGTGTTAAACATTTCCACCCGGGTGGAAAACATTTTCGCCCGGGTGGAAAACATTTTCACCCAGGTGAAAAACATTGTTTTACATTTTCACCCGGGTGGAAATGTTTTCCACCTGGATGGAAATGTTTAACACCCGGGTGGAAATGTTTAACACTCGGGTGGAAATGTTTTACACCCGGGTGGAAATGTTTTACACCTGGGTGGAAATGTTTTACACCCGGGTGGGAATGTTTTACACCCGGGTGGAAATGTTTTACACCCGGGTGAAAATGTTTTCCACCCGGGTGGAAATGTTTTCCACCCGGGTGGAAATTATAGAAATAAATGCAATAATGTTCAGAATTTTGTAATGCGGATAAAAATATATGCATGGCATGTATGGGCCACCGTACAAAAGACATTGAAATTTATGATCATCTTTCATCCTTTTCTATTTAGAAAGTGAATTTCAAACCATAGGAATGAAGATCGGCTTGATTCACTGACTTCCATGCATTGGCAAAAATCTGTCCCATACGACACCTCTTGAATTGTCCCCTACGACACCAGACTTTTATTTGCCTCATGCTGTATAGGAAGTGAAGAATGAAATGTCAGCCTATCACTGCGCTAGGATATTTATTGGGCCTCGCCATGCATATAACATTTGGGATACCTCAGCCAATTCACATACTTTGCAGCATTTTCCTGACCTACCCAAAAGTCATGTCCGCAATAGTGTCCCATACGACACCAAGCATTTTCTTAATTAATTTGGTTACCAAGCATTAGTGTTTCCTCGAAGTTGAACTCCCAGCAAGTAGAACTCCTAACAACAAATATCTTTATCCCCATTTTCGGCTATTCTGTACCGCTTTCAGTGGTTCCAAGAGAAATTTTCACTTTTTTCAGGGGGAAGCCCGCCTAGACCCATATCCGGCTTCGCCCTCCAGACTCGATCAATTTTGCCCCCCTAAGCCATAAAAGCTAGCTACGCCCCTGAATTATTGCGCGGGGAAAATTATGGAAGAATTCAGCGATATGTCGGATGCGCAGGGGCGTAGGCTGGTCCCTGTTGTCAGGCTTGGGTTGGGGATGGGGGTGCGTGGGTGGGGCTGCACTCAGTTGGTAAGTGGAACTCCACTGCAGAAAAAAACGGAAAGTAACGTTCTGCATGCTTTTGACTAAATTGAAAGACTAAGTTGGCTAAATTCAATTTGACTAAATTGACTAAATTCAAAGAGTCGGACTTTTCTTGTACTATCTTCCTGAGACTACTTACTAGTAGATTGTATGTGTGGTGAACATGCAGGGGCATGGCACTGCAACGTGTGACAGCTGAACGGTGAAAAAAGGGGTCTGTAATTTTTTAACACTTCTTACAAGCGGAGCACTCTGAAACTTTTGGGGGGGGGGTGCGCGTGCAACCAGTGCACCCCCCCTCAGCCTACTCCCCTGGTGAAGGTTCGATCACCGGTTGAACTCATCTTCATGTGATGGAGAAGCAGCTACTATCGTTGGTAACACATTATTTCCCCGGACACTGCGGTTTCCTCCTGCTATAATTACTGACCAAAAACCCTTTGCAGCGAATGATACTGGATTTGGCTCTCGTGTCCATTCAATACTTTTATCGCCTGGAAATCGTTTTCATAGGTTGATATTGCCTCAAACTACAGTTCCCTGATGATACACTTTCCATTGTTTGATCAAATCAATAAACACATAATATAATCAATGCAATCGAACTTTCTATATATATATATCAACGCGATTATGACTAATTTTCACAAAAGAAACGTCGTTTATTAGAACAACTCTTTTAATCATCAACAGAACAATCTGATGTTGGTAATGCGTCAAACTAAAGGGAACATGAACATGTAACGTTGGATACAAATCATGACTGCACGAACTCCACAAAACGGAATCCGAATGGAAGCAAGTATGTCCGTTCAAGCCTTATAAGATACAAGTTACATGTATTTTCACCATCAGCTAGCTTATTAGGGCATATCACCTATTGGCAATATTTCAAACTCTTCATGTAATTGAACAGTGGCCGAGGATAGGTCCTTCTCGTCACCTTGGCAGCACACTGTCTGTGTAACCCGTCTGTGGAAACCATACTTTTGTCATGGCAGATGCCATACAAGTGCAGTTCCATCATTTGCAAACCACTCACTTATACCCGGACAATCAGTTGCAGGCACGGTCAGTTTCCTCAACACGCGAAATATTTTGACTTGTCGCTACTGTGTCCGTAAATAAGTGAGATGAAGTGTCGCAGTCAGCATCATTTTTTAGCCAATCATGGAAGTGGTATACAATTCGAGTTTCTGATGCTGTGTACATGTACAGTCAGAGGCATGGGCCTACATGTGCATGTCTTTTTCTTCTGAGCAATCGGTTGCAGTCGAGTGTTGATTGGTCAGGAAGGATGGTCATCAGATACGGGGGTTCACATTATTACTGCCCATGAGACAAATGTTACTAAGAATCTTATACTTTTCTGCGTAAGCACCTTATCTTTCTTAGTAAGATATAAGAAAATAGAGGTATCACTCAGATGCGTATTGGGGTGTAGACACGGGCGCGGATTGGGGTGTCACACTGATCCGGACAGGGCTTTTTTCGCCCAGTGTACGATTTTTCTTACTACGGCGGATTCTCGTCTTTAATTGATTACAGACTACTGTACGAATGGCAGGTATAATGATAATCTAAAGTAACAACGCGGTGTAGATAGCCTGCAGTATTAAGGACCTGATTTACTAGAGCAGTGGGGCCCAGAAAAGGAGAGTAGGCCTAGGAATGAAGCCAGTTTACATTAACAAGTGATAAGCATAGACATGATGAGTGATAAGCATAGACCAGAAAATGGGCACACCTTTTTGGCATTGTTGTGCACAGTGGTTCAATGATCAGTCTCATGAAATAAGGGATGTCTGTTTCAATAACTATGAGAATCAAATCACACTTGAAACATTCACTATAGTTATTGAAAAGAGGTTGCCATTGTTGCACGCCAAGGCCCTTAAGAATGAAGGATTTCAAGGTCCATAGCCGTCTTCGTGGAAGTCCCTCGATCATTGAACAATACCACCAGGCCCCGGTAATTTCCTTCTTTCATAGGCCTAGGCCTACCCCGTTTGGGTCCTAAAATGCACAATACGGAGGTTTAGAAATCAAACGATATACGTTAACGTTAACGACAACGTTATTTTTGTACCGGAAATGCCATATAAAATCTGGTGAACGTGTAGTATGAAAAATAACGTTGTCGTAAAGTTTATGATTATCGTTTGATTTCTAAACCTACCTATTGCAATGAGGAGAGCCAGGTGTCAGTAAATCATGCCAGACCACCAGTAAATCAGGTCCTGACTGTAATAACACTTCAATAACTCTGTATTTTCATGTATTATTATTATTATACCATATATTTGAGTGCCCTTTCCATGTTAAACTAGACTCGGGACCCAGTCGTTGTGTCGCTCCGGCCGCCGCACTACACTCCACAAACGACTGGGAAAGCAGGCCACAAAATCAGCGGCTAGCGTACCGACAACAACAACGGATGTGAATGAGTTCAGCCAATCAGGAACTGCGTCTTCAACGGCCGTCGTCTGCTCTTTGCAAGATGTCAAATCAGCTGATTATATCGCAACTTTCTTCGAGGTCAAGGACGGTATCCTGGTGCCTAATTCGATGCTGTGTGCGATAAGCAGTACTTACGGATAAAAAAATATCCTGCTAGTGACTTTGAAAGGTTTCTAGACGGGCGAGAGGCTCTGGTAAATTTCATCAATAACAACCAATCAAAAGTGTGCCAGATTTCCCCTAGTAGATTGCTTTCGGGCAATTTCATTGGTCGAGATGGTCGTTGTGGTCGTCGGTACGCTAGCCGCTGATTTTGCAGCCTGCTTTCCCAGTCGTTTGTGGAGTGTAGTGCGGCGGCCGGAGCGACACAACGACTGGGTCCCGAGTCTAATTTAAACATGCTCAAAGGCACTTTACAATAAATGTAATGATAAATGATAGTAAAAAAGAAAAGATATTTAAAAGAAAAGTGATAAAACATTGATAGAGAGATTACAAGACTATCTAAAACATTGGATAAATAAATGCACTGAGTGATATAGATACTATGTGGTCCTAAAACATTATGCATAAGTCTGTCTATAAAAATACGTTTTTAGCTGTTTCTTAAACTGACTGAGGGAGTTGAATGAACGTAAGGGAAGTGGAAGAGTGTTCCATAGTTTTGGTCCTGCTACATAAAATGACCGGTCTCCTGCCTTGGTCTTACTCATTGGAACAACGAGCTTATTTTGATCAATGGAACGCAGTGATCTAGTAGGCCTGTAAGGTACAAGCATGTCGCTGACATATGACGGTGACATGTTGTGGAGGGCACGAAATACATGGAGCAGGACTTTAAAATCAATTCGACATTGAATTGGAAGCCAGTGGAGATCAGCAAGTACTGGTGCAGTGGAGCAAGTACTGGAGTTTTGGATTCGTTGCAGTCTCTGAATTTGGCACTGAGGAACACCAGTGAGAAGAGCATTAATTGCAATAATCGAGACGGGAGGTCACAAGAGCTGAATCGGTTAATGTCGTCCTGGGTACACCTCATTATTACCCTGGGTATTTTGGGTAATCCTTTTTGTTACCCAGGACAATCCTGGGTATAAATAAGGTACCTTAACATTACCCAGTTTGAAATGCGTGCCATTTTCCACCTGCAGATATACCGCAACCTTTGGCGCAGGTGGAAATTGGGGCGGGTTTTTAAACTGGGTAATGTTAAGGTACCTTAATTGTACCCAGGACGATCCTGGGTAACAAAAAGGATTACCCAGGATTACCCTGGGTAATAATGAGGTGTACCCAGGACGACATTAACCGATTCAGCGTCACAAGACCATTGACAAGGGCCTTGGTGGCAAAGTCCGTGAGGCAACGCCTCAGGCGCCCGATTCTTCTCAGATGGAAATAACACGACTTGGTGATACTGCTCACCTGATTTTGAAGAGTCAAGTTCTCATCAGATATTACACCAAGGTTGCGCACCGACTTGCTGGGCTCCACACAGATACCATCAATACACAGACTAGCATCGCCACCACTCCTACAGTTCTTGGCACCAAAGAAAATCACCTCTGTCTTGTCAGTATTCAGTTTTAAATGATTCATATTCATCCATTTGTGAATATCAACAAGGCAGGCCTGAAGCTTAGCGATAGCATTTTGACAACCAAGTGAGTCACGCTTCCTAAAGAAGACATAAAGCTGGCTATCGTCAGCGTAAAAATGATAATCTAGGTGATGACTTCTGATGAGGTCACCCAGGGGTTTGGTGTACATTATGTACAGCTTAGGGCCAAGGACCGACCCCTGGGGGACCCCAAAGAGTAGCGGAAACCAATCTGAGATGTGACCTTCTACCGTAACACATTGATAGCGGTTCTCAAGATAAGAGCCAAACCACTTTAATGCTGTATCTGTGATCCCATAGGTTTGTTCTAGTCGATTGAGTAATGCCCTATGGTCCAGTGTATCAAACGCAGCACTTAGGTCAAGCAGGACCAAGACGCCAGCATCACCCCTATCAAGAGACCTAAGAATGTCAGATTGAACTCTAAGTAACGCCGTTTCAGTAGAGTGATGCTTAGTGTATGCACTCTGAAACTTCTCAAAGAGTGAATTATCCTGCAAGTAGGTGTCAAGTCTGTGGCTGACTACCCTCTCTAAAAGTTTGGACAGGAATGATAAGTTAGAAACAGGGCGATAGTTTTTCATGACTTCTGGGTCCAATCCCGACTTCTTCAGAATAGGGGTGATGCGGGCGAACTTAAGGCGATCAGGCACAATGCCATTCACTAAAGAAGCATTTACGATGTCTGTGACCAAGGGTAAAAGCTCATCGATAGTGTCTTTCATGAGCCATGTTGGCAAGGGGTCCAGACCACAAGTCTTGTTTGGACTGGACAAGATGATTTTACGAATTTCATCTTGTGATGCGAGTTCGAAACTTGTAAGATGCGAAGTAACAGGATCAAGTTCGTCAGGTTCAATGTAATTCACACTGGAGTCGTTGCCTATAATGTCGCTTCGAATTTTCGTAATTTTCTCAACAAAAAAGGAGCCGAATTGGTTTGCAAGATCCTCTGGACAGTCATGCTGTGGAAGTGTTGGGGTGAAATGACAGCCTCCAAGGCGGTTGATGACTGCATTAATCTTACGAGAATCACGGCCACAGTCAGCAATTTTTCCATGAAAATATGACCTCCTAGTCTCGACTAACAGCGTATTCACTTGTTGACATTGCGCCCTAAACATTTGTCGGTGCACTTCAAGCCCAGCACTGCACCATAATAATAATAATAATAATAATAATAATAATAATAATAATATTTTCATGTACAGTTAATATTGTAAAAATCACCTGTAACTTTCAACACACTGATCTTTTATTAAGAAGGAATAAAGGTATACAGTATATATATAATATTTTCAAGACAGAAGACGCACAAAAGTCAACACAACGTATAATAATGAATAGGAAGTCAACTTCCAGAAATTCGCAAATTTTCGACCCCAACCTGGGTCTTCTTCCGGCTGGCCCTTTTCCACACTAGATTAGTCTCTTCTGAAATCTAGTGTGGAAAAGTGCCAGCCTGAAGAAGACCCCGGTTGGGGTCGAAAATTTGCGAATTTCTGGAAGTTGACTTCCTATTCATTATTAATATTTTCAAGAAATGTCTTACAAAGAAAAATCTTATAAGAATCTTATTAGAGAAGTATCAGTAAAATTATTCCACTAACTGATATCTTACTAATAAAAGGTAAAAATTGTAAACATTGAAGGTACAACAATAAAGTATTGATACATTATCGTTAATCTATCCTGTATGGAACAATACATGTGCAGATTAGGCTACTGAAAGCCGAATACGTGATCTGTCATGGGGACCACAGAAGACATTTAAAATCTTCGCGGATGGCGCTCCTGTAAGGAGAAACAAATTCACTTGCTGGTCGTCCCAGGCCCTTGAAGAAAGGAACATCACGAAGCCCTTGGCAATATTTTGTGGCTGTTGTGGGTGGACTCGAGGGCAAGTCGTTTCGCCAGTTATTCCAAAAACCCAAGTTATCTGACAAAAACCTAGGTTTTCTGGACAAACACCATGTTTTTCCTGACAAAAACCAAGATTTTCTGATATAACCTGCATTATCAGGAAAAGGTTTTTCAAATTTCTATCTCTGCAAAGTCTAAGTCTTTTTTACAACGAACAACTAAGGCTATCTCAAATAACCTGCATTATCGTCACATTTTACAAAACTAAGATTCTCTCTCTTCAAAACTACAATAAGCTTATTTTTGTACACAGAAACTACACGCCCCGTATTCTGGAAGCCTCCTTAACTCTAAGGTCCGCTTTAAGCTATTGTATTCTGCTCTGCAAACACTAGCTAAAGATAAACCTTAGAATTAAGAAGCTTCTACAATATGGCCCCTGGATTTTTTTAACGGCAGAAACTACAATCCATTTCTATTGACATACTGTACAACAATCCCAGGGGCCATGAAGGTCCTCTATGTAGAACAGCTATTTTTTTTTTACAAAAACCTAGTATCTGTGGACAAAACTAATTTTTGTGGGAAAAAACTAGTTTTTGAAGAAAGAAAAACTTAGTTTTTTGTACAGAAGCTAGTTTTTGTGATAATAAGGAGGTTATTTCTGATAAACCTGGTTTTTGTCGACAAAATTTGTTTTTTATAAGAAAAACTTTGTTTTTGAAAAGAGAGGAACTTGTTTTTTTATAAAATAAGTTAGGTAAATAAACATGAACTAGGTTTTTGGAGTAAGTAGACAAACAGCTTACCATACTATACTCATACAAGTTGCATGTAGGCCTATCCTAGCGGGAGGTTGCTTGGGGAGACGGGTTTGTACAGACGATCTCGTTTTGCCTACAGTATTTGAAAAACGTGTGCGTCAATATTTCTGCTGAAGGCTGAGAAAATTATCAAGACGAAAATATTCTACCGTAACCGCGTATTTGCATAATATAAACTCACGTTTTGGCTATTTGACGAGGAACTGTCGTGAGTCAGTCCATTTCTTTATTCATTTTTTTATTTAACCTAAGGAACGGCATGTTATCAATAAGTCAAAGGAACACTTTTAAAGCAGGTGCAAGTGGTGACAAATGTCAGGCATTCAACGGCAGGCGTATTTCAGAAGGATAGTTTCTGATTGGCAGATCCTTGAACCTGATCTTGGCTATCAGTATGTTACGACGATTCTGACATGTACTATAAGTTGCCTTCAGTTGAAAAAGTGTTCAACTGTTGACGTCCTCCCTCATGTTGCTGATTTCGTTTGCCAGCTGAGTAAGAAACAAGGGTTATCTATGGAGAAGAAGGAGGCCGTCAGACATCAAGGCTACCGGATGTACCAAAGAAAGGTTGGTATTTAAAGGGAGACTCCACTCATTGTAAGCTTTTGAATTTTTATCAATCCATAGAGACTAATGTCATGAATTGTGATGTCACTAGTGTCAATAGGCTGAGACCTTTGTAGTGAATGAGCTAATGCCGTGACTGCCTAATCCTATTGGTTGCTCCTTCATAAATATGCATTGAGCACATATGACATCACATGTGCTGTACAGTGGTCCCCTTGGGATTCAATTAAAACACTTAAAATAATGAGTTTGCTGATTTTTAAAAAATCTGACATGTTGCAGATATCAATGAATTTGAATGTATTAAGGATATTTCAAAAATTCAAAATTTTCAAAATGAGTGGAATCTCCCTTTAATATCCCGAAGTTTCAGTGTTGGATAGATGAGCTTGGAGACCGTGAATGTTGACTATCAAAGAATCAAACATAAAGGTTCAACTTACATATTTAGTATTTGGGTCATTCCACGCCAAGCCAACACACTTTTTTTCGGGCCCTCTTCGATTTGGCTGATATTTGGCATATATGGGGGCCTATGGGAGAAAACACCACATATAAATTTTCCGGTCAGTGTCTCTATTTTGGGGGACTTTGAGCATTTTGAAAGTTTTGGGTGTTTTCGTGAAGTATGTGACCCCTGTAGCGAAAAATGCAAATGACTCCGTTCAAACTCAACAGATTTCTTTCAATTTGGCAGCACTGGAAAGATATCCAAAATAGAAGCACAAAAAACGTCACACAAAATGATGGTAGCACATTAAGTCGTCTCCAAATCTTGCAAATTTTCGACCCCAATCGGGGTCTTCCTCAGGCACTTTCTAGTAGAGATTACAGAAAAGACTGAGGTGGATCCCAAATGTAGATCTAAAGTTTCCTGTACAAACACGAAGGTGTGAACAGTTCAGGTTGAATAGAAACAAGACCCCATTGTTGGGTGCTGGAGGTGATTACAAAGAGAAGACATATATAAAAAGATAGAGTCTGTAATTATAGATCCATAGCGTCATTTGGAACCTTGTTTACATAAATGTAACGTGCATCATATTTTCAATCTCCGAGAATCAAATAGTGACAAGCGGTATACTACCCAAGCTGCACACCAGAAGAAAGAGGATTGCTCAGAGATTCTCTTCAATCACATTTTGATGCAAAACACATTCAGTACAAAGTGATATCGTGCGCAGAAAGTCCCAAACAGGTTGGAAAGTTTCGCATTTTCAACTTCACAGCTGCACAAAAGCGCGTAGTGCAAAACTTTCTTCCAGAAACGATATTCATATGAAAGCGCCTGGCAGTCCGAACTCATTTTGGTACAGACATAAAAAATCAAAGACGTGATACTCTAGAAATTAATGATTTTCATGTCAAAATTTCGTCAATTTCAAGCCCGCTCATGGTCCTCCAGCAACATGACGTGACAGCGTCACAACACTGTGCGCCACGTGACTTCCACTCCACGACGACGTCATTCATGCCGTTTTGACAGTATGCGCACATGTTCATGATATTGGGCCTCAAGAACAAAAAGAAAACATTTTGTTTCACACAAATCATGTTAAAAGTATGATTTCTTTCCATTTGGCCCAATTGACGCTATGGATCTACAGTAGAAGCGTGATTAGGCTGTGAGAAGAGTTTTATAAATTATGGTTTGTGTAATTTATAATGAGTAAACGTACGACATGAACATAAAAAGAGGCAATGCAGGTACCCCTGCACCCTCCAATAACCTGAGTATGACATGAAGATAAAGAGAGGTAATGAGGTACCCCTGCACCCTCCAATAGCCATGATGAGTATGGCATCAGTAAAAGATGAATCGAAGGAAAAATGGGTAAAGTGCTACTACTAGTTACAGAATCTATCTTTTTATACAGGTCTTCTCTTTGTGATCACCTCCAGCACCCAACAATGGGGCCTTGTTTCTATTCAACCTGAACTTTTCACACCTTCCTGTTTGTACAGGATACTTTAGATCTACATATGGGATCCAGCTCAGTCTTTTCTGTAATCTCTACTAGAAAGTGCCAGAGGAAGACCCTGGTTGCGGTCGAAAATTTGTTAGATTTGGAGACGACTTTATGTGTTAGCACCACTGGAAAGAGGAGAAAATACCCTTTCAGTGCTATGTAATTTCGTGATATTTTGCCCGGTGACCCGTATCTAGGTCAGGTCATGTGAACTCAATTATCAGAAAACTGTATTCTCTGATTTTCGTAAAAAATGCCATGTCGTTAGAATATCTTAATGGCAAGCCTCCATACAAAAATCAGCCTAGGCAATTGAAGATTGTGGACTTGAGGCCGATTTTAGAGAACACGGTCGTACGTAGCTTGACGTTTTCAAATTTACTTCGAATATGAAAGTGTGTTGCGAAGTCATTATAAACCCAACCAGAAAATACATCAGAACTGTCAATGTATCAGCGTTAAACGAAGTTGTTTGCATTTTCTCTACAAGGGTCACATACTTCAAGAAAACACCCCAAAATTTCAAAATGCTCTAGGTCCCCCAAAATAGAAGTATTGACCTGAAAATTTATATGTCATATTTTCTCCCATAGGCCCCCATATATGCCATATATCAGCTAAATCGAAGAGGGTCTGGAAAAAAGTGTGTTGGTTCAGCATGGAATGGCCCATTTTATGAATGAGAAAAGTATCCCTTCAAACTTCAAGAGATTTTCTGACGCTTGCAAATGATGGGCAAGATCCCTCTGTATGTTTAATGCAAATTACCAGTATTTTATTGAATTCTGAAAAGTTGACAGAACTGAATTAATGAGAACCCCACTTAAACGATGGATGTGGCAGGGTCATCTATCTACATTTTTACAGGCTTATGTACATTTGCACGTGAAGCATTAATGACGATGGATCAAGCTCTGTTATCCTCAGACTATGAAATTCAATGCATCAAGTGGAGAGATTCATGCACTCCGCCACCATAATTTTTTTAAAAAGTTCCTGACTATTACGTCAAGCAAAATTCAGGCAGTTAGAGACACCTGGTGAGAATACTTGGAGTGTATCCCTCGGTTACTACATCGTTGGCAGTAAAACCTCTTATGTTTGATTCATTTATGCTATCATTGATCAAGTTGAATGCCAGTGGTTCGTCAACTCCGCACAAGCAAAGTCAACACGAAAAATCCGATCATATGAAAATCAAACGAATTTAGCAAACGTCGGCTCTATACACCCCGCTGTCATGAATGTAGAGATTGTGGACTTCTTTATCCAATGAATCATACAACCCGCTGAATAGTATAGCCTCGTTTCCAATCATATGCACCTGCACTTCTCACAGGGAGATTCTCGTCCGCTGCATTGTGTCTCACAGGTCGGCGCTAGGCGGCGCTGGATATGCACCCACCAACCTGTGTCCGCACGAGCCGCATCACGCCGAATTTGGCGTGTTTCTAAATACGCAAGCCGAATCACAACTAGAAGTGGGTAATCACGTGATCTACTGCGCCACGAAAGTAAACCCTAGGAAAATAGCGATATGAGGCTTATTTCTTGCAGACTTTGCCAATAATTGACTGATTTTTAGCTCACCTGTGAGCTCTTACAATGGTGCAGCGTCCGTCGTCCGTCGTCGTCGTCGTCCGTCGTCCGTTAGCAG
>NMRB01000882.1:152458-175247 GCA_002633025.1 Notospermus geniculatus
GGACATCCAATATGGCCGCCAGGTGGCATAAACTGAAAATCATTGAAGTCCTACAACTTGGGAATGACTTACCCAGATTGCTCATATAACTGATATACCTCTCTCTGTCATTACACTATTATGTCCAAACGGGTGAGCACATGGTCCATGGACCATTTCATTCATTTCTGATGAGAAATTGTCACAGACATGACATTGTTGAGAAGAAAAGGGTGATATTTGGGATATCACCCCGGCAGCTATTCACTGTGCTGTGTAGTGTGACGACGCACTATTATACGCAGCTGTCAGTGGCTAACATGACATGTACAGCATATCTCACACAAAATAGGCCTATGTATGTCATAATCATGACGGATAATGTGATAGCCACACACGGAGACATCCTTGGTAGGCCTATTTGAGGAGATTCTGCAATTTATAAACTTGAAGCGAGGAATTGCCCGCCATCTTGAAAATGCAACAAGTAGTCCCAAAATTTCCCATGACGCGTTGCGCGCGCGGTGACAGGTCAGTGCGAGGTACGAGCGCTACCTGTCGTGACAATGTCGTCCGCTGCTGTAGCGGAGAGCGCATCGAAATATTGCGAGATCTCGGAGCGAGGGCGACGAGAACCAAGGTGTGAATAATCAAAAGTGAAAAAGGGCTTTCTGAACCTTTCACAATCAGCACCTGATGTGATAGTTACTTTAGCCAGGTCGATCGAAATTTAGGCTTTGTCGACGACTCAGGATTGTGCCGCCATTGATTCGAAATAAATTTAACGCATATAGCCAGATTAGTTTTCATGACTGCAAGCCTTTGCTAATGGTATGGTTTACCGAGAAACCGGTCCCATGGACGCGATGTATTGTCTACAGTCCAAATATAACTGAAAACACGTATCGGGTTTTGCACAATTCCACTCTCTTCTTCCCTGACAGTGGATTTGAAGGTAACTCAAAACTACTGACTGGTTTAGAGTATCATTATTTATTCATATTGTTATACACTGAGAAAGGTCAGAATGGGGTCTCAAAAAAAGCTACAATTACATTGTACAATTTTCTGAATGGCACGCGTATGCGGCAAATACTTCTACCAAAAGAGGGGAGATGCGTTGAGTATCTTTTTGGCCCTTTTCAAGCAGAGCGTAAAATCTCGATCACATTTGACATGACTGAAGTTGCAATTTGGTGTTACGTGCCACGTGTAGAGATTACATCTGTGACAATATACAAATCTTTCTGTGAATATATTGATAACGAAATGATTTGCACTCTACTAGCCAACTCCTCAATTATTTATGATCAAAAAGGCAAGAGATATTCATTTTTCTCTTTCATTTTTCAATCCGATGGCATCGTTTTACGAACCATTGGTATCTATGAACGTTTAACTGTCGTGGAATGCGTCATATTTCGTAAACTTGGAATTGGCATTCGACAAAGAGTTACTTTGTCACTTCCAGTTGGTTCTGGTGCTCTGTATATGAACAGGAAAACTGGGGCAATGTTAATGCGTGTGCCTAACTCGTCCTCTCTATTTGTTTGGGCTGTTCCACCCCCCATGCCTTCGAAAATGCTTCTATTGAGTCCTACTGACGTTATCACAAAAAGATACATAGATATACAAGCAAAATCAGGCTTCGACAGCAAAATATCATTTGAAAACAAACGAACAATGTTGGACAAACATTTCAAAATATGGGCAACTCGTAAGAAAAATAATCGTTACGACATAGTCGATGTTTACAAAGCGTTGATGGGATAATTTTATGCTAGGTCGATTATTGCTACAACCCGAGCGAGTAGGAACACAGATGCCCCCATGGTAAACAGTGTGGCACCATGGGGGCATCTGTGTTCCTCTGCATATTCTAGAGATATACATGTGCCCCCCAAAAGTCCTGGTATGGCCAAACCAGGCAACCTCAGATCCTAGAATTATCCGGATCCTGATAGAGATTTTTCTTACACGAAATAATAAAAGTGTTTACTATTATTTTTGTAAGAAAATCCTGCATCAGGATCCTGGGGAAACTAGATTCTCAGGTTGCCTGGTTTGCCCTGGACATTTTTACTGGGACAACCTGTGTACAAGTACGTTGTTATTTGCCTGACGGCATTTCGTTGCATGTATTCATTTGCAGCGGCTTTTATGGTGTTCCCTTGGTGTTGCTCATGTACACGTAATCAATATTTATCTGTCATTAAGGATCGATCACGCAAAAGAAAGTGTACAAGATGCTCGTACTGTTGCTACTCAGTTATAACGACAGTTTATTCCGAGATCAGCGGTTCGCCTCTTCCACTCATATGACTGACGTTATGGGCGGTTATGTCCGCAGAAATTAGACGTGCAGAGAAGTTATTTGTAAATATAAAATGTTCGTTTTGTGCCAAAACATATATTTCTCTGTAAAGTCATACGTACAAAACATACAAAACCTGGTTATTTTTGGCAAAATGTGTGTGTTATCCAAAAACGAGCAGAATTTTCGCAAAATAGGTATAAGTTTGTTGATAAACACGAAGGTTTTACCCGATTTTTAGCTCACCTGGTGAGCTCTTGTCGTGGGTCTGCGTCCGTCATCGTCCGTCGTCGTTGTCCGTTAGCAGGGCACGTTTCGTAACCGCTGGAGCTATTGATCTGAAACTTGGTACATATATACCCCTAGGTCAGATGACCTACGACGCCAAGTTTCGGTCCGGTTCGACTCTTAGCTTGGCCACCAGGTGGCGGAAACCAAAAACACAAAAAGTGCAATAAGTCCTGAACTCATGACTTGATCACCTCCACATTTTTATCATAGGTGTATCTACAGAGGGTACATTACATATTTAACGGGTTTTTGATTTGACGTACTTTTCAAGGTCACAGAGGTCAAAGTTCAAAATTTTGCCTTTCGGTGGCACATTTCGTAACCGCGGGGGCTATTGAGCTGAAACTTGGTACATATATACCCCTACCTCAGATGACCTATGACACCAAGTTTCGGTCCGATTCGACTCTTAGCTTGGCCACCAGGTGGCAGAAACCTAAAACACGAAAAGTGCAATAACTCCTGAACTAATGACTGGATCACCTCCAAATTTTTGTCATAGGTGTATCTACTGAGGGTACATTACATATATGACGGCATTTTTATTTGACCTACTTTTCAAGGTCACAGAGGTCAAAGTTCAAAATTTTGCCTTTTTGGTGGTACATTTCGTAACCGCGGGTGCTATTGACCTGAAACTTGGTACATATATATCCCTATGTCAGATGACCTACGACACCAAGTTTCGGTCCGATTAGATTTTTTTTTTTTTTTATAAATCTGTTATTAACATTTTATGAGAGGCCTACAGTTCTCCCGGCCACTAGGAGTTACACGGGTATTTCTTTATTCTTTTTTTTTTTTAAACCTCCGATTAGATTCTTGGGTTGGCCACCAGGTGGCCAAAACCAAAGCTCAAAGTCCAGTAACTGTTCACTGGATTGTCTCCAAATTTTTATCACAGGTGCATCTAATGAGGATACATGACATATGTAAAGGGATTTTGATTTGACCTACCTTTCAGGGTCACAGAGGTCAAGTTCAAAATTTTGCCATTTTGGTGGCACGTTTTGTGGCTATTTGGCCCTATTCTAACTTGGTGTGATCATCTATCTACTAGGTATCCTCTATGTGTACAGCAAATTTTGCCCAATTGGAATGCAANTTTTCCGCGCCCGCTTGCTGCCCGCGCGGTATTGCATCATCAGTTCCTTTCAATTCCCCTGAATTCCGACCGAAGACCAACTCCCGCGTCTGTGCCCGTTTCGCAGAAACACAGTACCCGCACCCGCGCCCGTCACCGCATCCGCGTCCGCAAACGCCTCGTGGAAACGCAGCTTAAAGGCCGGCGTCCACATTTGCGTACTACGCTGCGTGATGCGTTAAATCTTTTGTTATTTTCCGCCGCTCTGCTTCCAAACAATGGGCGGAGCCTCATAACGCAGCGTAAACCGCGCATGTGGACACGGGCCTTAAAGTTGCCTGTCCACGAGGCGTTTGCGGACGCAGTTTCGGTGGCGGGAGCGGGTGCGAGTGAAACAGCTAAAGGGAAATATGTTGGATCGATTTTCTACCCGCACCCGCCTCTTTTTCCACGCCCGCAAACGCCTCGTGGAAAAGCAGTTTAGCTGTTCCCAGGATGCGTGTGCGGCTGTGGAGCGGGTGGACGGGCGCAGACGCGGATGCGTTTTTTTCGAATCGGTCATGTAGCCATTTTTTCCGCGTCTGCTTGCTGCGCGCGCGGTAGTGCATCATTATTTTCTGGGAATTCCCGTTATAATGAAGAAATGATGGAAGTTCAAACAGGCTCCGCCAATCGAAGACCCAAACCCGAGCGAAAACGCCCACGTCTGTGGCCGTTTCGTTGCACCACAATGACCGCATCCGCACCCGCGCCCGTCCACTCCTCCGCGTCCGCACACGCCTCGTGGAAAAGCAGCCTGAGGCCGATTTTGCACGAGGCGTGTGGGAATAAAGAAATGTTGGAAGTTACACTGGAAATAAAGAAATTCACCACCCATGTGGACGAGTGACCGTAAACTGAAAGAAAACAGCTACGGCCATGTTTACCATGATCTAGATCAGACATCTAAACTGAGTAGACTATGCTGCAATGATGTAAATGAGTTTAAGATCACCTTTATTTTCAGTTTTTATTCAATAGAATAATAATCACTTGATTGTTTACATTCAGTTACACTTACAATTTATTTATATGAATTTTGTTACATGCTGGCCACTGTGTGTGTACAGTAAATGTAGGCTTTCAGTTGAGCTTGCAAAGTTGGCTAAGGTGACAAACAGTTGGCAATAACACCCTAATCACACATGAACGAACACAATGTGAGACGATTGTTCTTTAAGCTGTGGCAGGAATATAGTGTCATATACATACATGTTTTTCACATTTGGTCTGACAATTTCAATAACGGGACCACCTCACCTAGTGGACCACCTGCTCCAGTCCCGTGGCTGGTCCATACCGAGGTTCCACTGAACTGGTTTACCACTTCACCATAGGAGGGTGACTTCAAGCCGAGAATGCTATGGCATTTTCTACACGACGAAGGTTCAGGCAGAGGTTCAGGCTATATTCTTCATCTCCATTACCAACATTTCATGTTTAGTCTGTTCGACATTATTGTTTTGCTCTTATTTCAGTACTTCTTTTTAAATATTCTTCATTAAACAGGATAACGAGATTATAACATACAAACATTGTAAGACGATTCCGATTATCCCGCCAATAAAGATTAGGGAAAAGAATCAGTTGGGATATGATACAATTAATGGAAGATTTGTTCTGTTTCTATTTCCAAACAGGACACCGTATTGTAAAATACTGGTCTATCACTTGACCAGAGGAGGGGTGCCTTCAACCCGGCATTTTGTACATGACGAAAGTTCTGGCAGGAGACTTAGGCTTTATTCTTCATATCAATTACCTGCATTTTATGTTCTGTTCGACAATTAATGAGCACAATATCAAAGAGTATGTCCTCTATGATACGAGGACAGGGACATTCCCTGGAAAAGTTATCATTCCTCGGACAGACATTTGCTTTACGGACAATGAAAACCAAGTACAACTTGGATTTCGAGGAAAGTTGTTAGTATTTTGTAAGCGCCTTGAAAACTACTATGACACTAGGACCATCTACGATACATCCGAAGTGAGTGAAAATGTCTCTTTTAACCTGTACCTTATTAATGGGATTAAGGTTACGTTTGTGACGTCGGATTTTGCATTCAAGTTATGCCGTGACTTGCAGACCCTAGTCTCTAACTCCAATCGCCTCTTTATCGAAGTTTTCTTGGAGTCCAATAACTACAAACCAGAGATGCACATGATACATGACAGGGCAATGCTTAGTGGCATTTGGGGTTTAATTTTCCTGTTCAACCCATTGTCTCACTTGATTATCGTCCTTGCTTTGCCGGGGCCTCGTGGACTAGGATTCAGACGACTTTATGAGCCACAACATGGCCTAGTAAAGAAGGGGTCTGGAAAGGATGGGCTAAAAGAAATACGTTCATTTATTCACCCTCAAACTGGAGATATGGACGGGACACATTTCAGTTTTTACCCTTTAGATGGCTTCCTTCAACATCTCATAAATTCTCAGAGGAAAAAGGGCAGCATAATAGGATACTTCAGGCTGGTCAAACTTCACATGGAGGATAACGTTGGCTAGAGTAACATCCTGTTTCTAAGTGATGCGGCATCCAAAGGCAGCGGAACCAGGGTGTGCTGACCAATGTTGGGTTGAAAGTTGCGGAGGTAGCAATGTGGAGTATATGAAAGTTGCGGAGGTAGCAATGTGGAGTATATGTATAATGTATTTTGGGTGTAGGATGAATTGTACAGTATGGAGTCGGTTAAGCTGTCTCTGGTACTCCCTTAGAGTGATTCAGTTCTTATCTTCGTGGTAGGTCGCAGCAAGTTATCATTGATGGAAATATGCCCACTCATTCTCAGTTGAAATAGATCGATTGCACGCCGTTTCCGATCTTTTCCGACCACCGTTGTCAACGCAACAATGATTCCCGATCTCCGTTCGGGCATTGTTGTGCGTCATCTCGAGAACGAAGTTTCGCGCATGCGCTCGGGCTGGGTCCTGAAGCAATTTCGGGATGGACATGTAAACAAACCGAAACGCGGCGAAAAACTCGATTTCGTACACGTATTACGATCACTAACATATAAAATGGTGAAAGTATGCATTGTTAAAAACTGTGGGGCACACTTTGGACAATCAAATATCGTGCGGTTCTTCAGAATACCGGCAGAAGAGGGCCGAGGAGAAGCATGGCAACGCTGTCACTCAAAAACGACAAGGTCATTTATTTTCGGACCCAGCCTACTGCGCATGCGGGGAGTTTCTAATTTTAGATTCCCGACCGAGATCGGTAGCCTTGACGACGGCGGTCGGGAAAGATCGGAAACGGCGTGCAATCGATCTATACGGTGTTCCACAAGGGTCCATTCTCGGCCCATTCTTTTCTGTGTATATACACGTCCTGTTGGTTCTATTATCAAGCCTTTCGATATCCTTTACCATCTTTACGCGGATGACAGTCAACTGTATATCTTCTTTACCATTCCTGAACTTGATCGAAGCTGTGCTAGGATATCCCACTGTGTCAGCAACCTAAATGACTGGTTGGTAGACAACTTCCTAATGTGCAATGGTAAAAAAACAGAGGCACTATTCATCTGCTCACAACGTCTCAGCAAAGATATAACCTTTCCATTCATTCCTCTGAGACTGCCAGGAACCTTGGGGTGTTGTTCGATAATCAGTTCTCTTTTCGGCAGCATATCAATACCTGCGTGCAGACTACTAACTACCATACACTCTTAGCCGAAAAGGTTCTTTGGTGCCACACCAGGAGAACCCTCTGATTTAAGAACCCTCGGGTTGTTTAAGAACCCCTAGAGGTTCCAGTTAGAACCTTTCCCTCAGAAAAGGGTTCTAACTGGAACCTTTATGGGTTCTTTGGTGACAGGAAGGTTCTACATGGAACCCTTTTGGGTTCTTTACAGAAGGTTCTATATAGAACCTTGGGGTTCCTCTGGTGTAGCACAAAGAACCCCTAAAGAACCTTTTTGGCTAAGAGTGTATCAGGAACATTGGAAAGATTAGGAAATATTTATCTTTCAATGCCACCAGATTATATGTCCAAGTCCTCGTAACATCTCGCCTTGATTTCTGCAATTCCCTCCTTTCTGGATTGCCGCTTTCTACCATTCATCCATTACAAAAGGTTCAAAACACTGCAGCTCGTCTGGTCACCAAAGGAAGAAAACGCACGTCAATCACCCCCATCTTGAAATCATTACACTGGCTTCCGATTGAGTATCGTGTGAAATATAAAGTCCTTCTTCTCACTTACAAGTGTCTTCATGATCTGACCCAAGTGTCTTCATGATCTGACTCCTAAGTATCTGTCTGACATATTGACCCTGCATTCCACCCCACGTACCCTCCGCTCATCAACCAAATTTCTCCTGCATTGTCCAAGGGCTAGACTTCAGTCCTTCGGCTCCCGTTCATTCTCTGTTTGTGCCCCTCATCTGTGGAATACATGTAAGCTGCCAGACCAGGTCCGTAACTGTACCAGCATGGAAATCTACAAAAAGCAGCTGAAACACCTTCTTTTCACTCAGGCCTTTGATGAATGACTATCTTTCTCCATATAATTTCTCTTGTACAGCGATTTGAGCGACCATGATATTGGTTGGATACTGCGCTTTATTAAGTACCGTGATATATATATAAGGTGGGTGGGTGATAGCCTACGGCTGGTAATCAGTGCAAGTGTGACAGGGAAATACATGTACTCACATCTCTACCGTGATCCCCGGAAGTTGGCAGGGTGTCCCTTTTCAAATTCTATAACAGTCTCGCGCACACCAATATAGACCACTATGCATTCCTCCATTCGAATTCGATGCTGCGTTGTGCTCAACTAAATTTCAAACTAAATTCAAATGCCGTGATTCCTATTTATAGACTGACCAATCAGAGACAATCCGGGTACGACGTTGATTATGTAGGTCAACCTCGCACCAATCGATGCCTGCTTCTGATTGGTCAAGTCAACCGACTTTTGAAATATAATTTGAAAAGGGACACCCTACCGACTTCCGGGGCTCAAGGTAGAGATGGGAGTATGTGTCCATCCCACACAGGAAAATAAAGCGGTCCCCACCCTTTGGATCCGCGCCTGGGTATCAAAGTCACAGTCTTATGTAGAACAGATATACCTACCAAAAAATTTTAACAGCCATTGTATATCTTTTTGTGCAACCTTATTCACTATTTGACCTGCTTGGCTCCTACTACATTTAGCAACTCAGCCTAAATGTGACAGAGGATTTTACCATTGATTGGAGGATAGGACAACTTTGAAATGTACAAAATGTTCAAATGGATAAGAGGACCAGGATCAGCCTCGGTGCGTTTCCACTGGTTATGATTAGGTTGGACAGAACACGGTCTTGGTTCCAGATTCCGCTTCCAGGGATGGGATACTAGCTGCGCTTCCATTACAGCTTTTAGATCCGGTCTTAATAGTACCGCATCTAAAATAAGACCGGATATTTCACGGCTTGCGCTTCCACTACTGGATTTGAGATTAGTATGATCGGCTACAGATGGCGATACGTGGAATGAACCGCGTATTGTTCTGGTACTTTCGAGCATGCGCAATGTCGCAAGCGATCTTAAGCCACCTGTAACCGATCATAGTACTGCAAATAGATCCGGACTTATTGCCATTCCACTACAGAAACACCATTGTTGATCCGCATCTAATTTAGATTCGGAGTACATGTATGATCAGCTATGCCATCCGAGCTGAATAGATCCGCACTTAATAGAACCGGACTTATTAAACACGGAAATTCTGTAATGGAAGCAGAATAAGAACGGACAAATACCGGCTTTTTTGTAGTAGAAGCGCAACTACTGAGGCATACCTCATGCATGGATTCTTAGCCAAAAAATAATCTTACACAATGAAGGCCTTTCGCTGCGATAAAAGGGATGGAATATGTTTTGGATGTTAGACCATTTCGTCACATTGCGTGATTGTCGCATTTCTTGACACCGACCCGCGTGGTCTTTCACAAGAAATTGACAGTCGACAGTAGATTCATCATAGAAAGACAAGATTACCACAACTTTTCCCAATGCCATCGACTTATGCAGCATTGATTTCCATGATCCAAACATTTTCGCTTATGTATCGTTAGACATTAAACCCTCACAGTATTGAATTGTACGACATTTTCAAAGTATTAGGACTGTGGAGGCAGAGGTCTCATAGCCTCGTGATGGTCCCCAAAATGCTTGCCTGATACGTACTTCAAAGAATCAAGACCTAGTTTTCGAGTCACAACGAAAAAACTGCAGGCGGAGCTCTAATGCATTCAGATAGAGTATAGTACATTTTACACTACACTAACGTCGGAGGACGTAAGCACTTTCTGAATTCAATACAGTGTGGCTTTAAGGCTTCCTTTACATTAGTGAGTTTAAGAAACCATACGTTAACGCTAACGCTAACGCTAATTACGTCAAAATGACGTCACCCCCAGAAGAAATACAACAGATTCATTCGATGTGACGTCAAAATTATGTCAATAACGTTAGCGTTAGCGTTAACGTATGGTTTCTTAAACTCACTAAAGAAGCATACGGTATACGAAAACGCCGGTTAACAATTAGACTGGTACCCGGTCTTCTGGGCAGCTTGCATTCGAAGACCGGTGAAAGCAAATGATCTAAGCCGGATTCCCGGCTAGTGACGTCATTCTACAGCTCCAAGAGCAATAGACCGACGCCGAGCTAAATATAGACCAGCGGGCGCCATGGTTTTATGCATTTGCTTACTAGTATTTTTAATCAGGACAGTGTTCGGTCTGGTTAACAATGGCATCACGGTCGTGAATCCATTTGAAGCCTTTGTTAATCAGCGTTTTCTTATCCGTATACATCTATGTAAAGAAGACTAAAAGAAGCGTTTCCGAGTTCGGACTCGGTGTCATTTCGTATCATAAAATTAATTGTCTTCACAGCAGAATTTCAGGGTCCTTGTACGATGCCATGTCGATGTTAAAGCCTCACTATATTGAATTCAGAAATTGCTTACGTCCTCCGACGTTAGTGTAGTGTAAAATGTACTATACTCTATCTGAATGCATTAGAGCTCTGCCTGCAATTTTTTTGTTGTGTGCTGAAAACTAGGTCTTGATTCTTTGAAGTACGTATCAGGCAAGCATTGTGGGTACCATCACGAGGCTATGAGACTTCTACCAGCACAGTCCTAACACTTTGAAAATGTCGTAAAATTCAATATTGTGAGGCTTTAACATTCGTTCAATCATAAAAGATCATTCTGTGAATGTTAGTATACTACTTCATCCTCTTCATTTGCGAACCTCCACAAGGATCTCGTACGGAACTGGTAGGAAGCTGAGGGCTAGATCCTGGTATGCAAGCTCATGCTTGGTTCCCTCCTCAAACTTGAGGTTAAACCTTTGAAACAGGGATGTGTAAATCATGAAGATTTCTGGCTTTGCGATTGCTTCGCCAAGACACACTCTCTTGCCGGCTCCGAATGGGAGGAAACTCCTGGGCTTTGGTAGCAGCTCGCCGTTGTCGGCCAGGAAGTGGCTTGGGTCGAATTCTTCCGGGTGTTTCCACTCCTTAGGGTCCCTATGAAGGGCGTAGTGGTTGATCGTGATTATCTCGCCTTTTGGGACGTCGTATCCACCTAGTGAAAAAAGGATGAAATTGTTCGACTACATTGGTTAAAATAATGACCTGTTCTTGTCAAAGGATATCAACATTCTGAAACACTGGTCATCTCCATCGCCCAGAAGTGCGGGGTAGGAGATCCTACGTCTTATTTCGAGAGATGAAGGATCTAATGAATAACATCAGGAGGAGATTATCTTGGAGGGTCCTACTCCTGAAGTAGAGAGGCACCATTCAAGATGAATTGGCCTGCCTTGAAAATTCCCAAATGAAATGGCCAAATGAAACGCCCCAAAAACATGCTTAATCTGGAGATACGATCTCCATATGGAAGTCGTCGCTTCAGAAATTCTCTGTGCGATTATTAAGTACCTTTTATCATACCCCTTCTCTACATGTCACTCCCCATGGTTATTGTCTGTGAGGAATCTAGGTGAGGCCTCAAAACCTCTTTAAAATATATTGTTTTAGATATTGGGGAAGTTTGTGAGAGGATGTAAACGCAAGTTCTGAATAGACAATAAGCCATGAGCATTCCAGCCAATCAGCCATCCTCCCACAGCAGGGGTTTTTTACCTCGCTCCTCTTAATCCCAGTGTTCTCCACGGGTTTTGGTCTAAGAGGGGCGGTGGTGGGCGCGGTGCCGAACGCTCCGCACGAGGCGCCTTCTGGCGGGGGTCTGGGGCCCTCCCCAGCGAAATTCTGATTTTAGGAGCTCTGAGATGCGTTTTCTGTGCATCTGAGATGCATAATTGAGCGATCTAAAACATAAATATTAGGGCGGACGAATTTTTAAGAGGGGCGGATTTTACCGTCGGTATTTTTAAGAGGGGCGGGCCGCCAATTTTTTAGCTGGTGTGGAGAATACTGCAAACCCCTGCTGAAATAGAACATTCAGTGAATCTGGTGCGGCTGTTCCATACTCCAATTTCACTCCCTCTGTTGTCGTGGTTTTGGTACTTTCGTGGTTTTACCCTGTTTTATCATAGACGTTTTGTATCTACAGATCATTTATGTCTCTTCAAAATTATCCAAGTTGTTCTTCATACATAAATAAGATTCCTATTATTTTTGATTGTTTATATAAGTCATAATTATTTAGAATTCACACCCTAGACATGCTGCACTCTGATTGGGCAATGGATTTCTGAACGCCTCATTTTTGGCTCGGAGACCTAATTTCAGCAGGGCTTCGTGTGCGAGTGTATGAAGAGGAACGAGATGGACGGCAGTCATAATCATGATAGTTGTAATGCCGCTCATTGCCCCCTAACAGGAATGCCCTGGAGGCAATGATAAATATTACACTGGGTGGCGCAACGTCAAACTTGAGCACTTGATATTTCAATAACTATCACACAGAATTTTCTGAAATTTCACCTGAATGGAAATAAGGACTTTTGAGTGCATGGTAGATATTTCGGTGTTATTTCGGGTTGATCTGCCGGAGATAAAACAGTATTGCACTTCCGCAATCCGTAGGAGCAGCGGTTGGTGACACTTGCAATTTTCGGTCCCATATTCTATTTTCGCTCTGGCAGACTAACCCTATAAGGTATGAAACTGAAATTTGTTCCAGCAACGCAGAAAATCCTACTCTTTATTCAGTTGAAATTGCAGAAAATTCCATTGGATGACTTGGTAAATATGGTGTGTTATAATGTTCGATGCAGTACTTTTCGCACCACCCGATATTTATTTTATCCAGGTGTGAAAGGAAAGAATGTCCCCAGGAAAAACTGTCCCAGGAACAAAATATCCTATTGTTACATTCTAATCTCTGGTGATTGGTTTCTATAGCCATGCACCTTAATCCGTCATTGAACAATAGAAGCGGACACTTTTTACAGGGGACATTCTTTACTGTTACACCGGCATCAATTTTTTTTCACTTGAAGATTTGATTTTTTTCGTCATGTCAAAACTATTCGACAATTCGTGCTGAAATATTAACATATAATGTTTATATAATATCCATATTATTGCACGTCCAAAATATCAAGATCTCCGTTTACATAGGATTTTGCAGAAAATTCCTGCAGCAGAGTTTCAGGACGTGATCTGTAAAATTACAGACTCAAAGAAATTGACTGGAGGCTGACCAAATTATATTTTCATACGTTCTCAGAAAGCATCATTATGGAAAGTCCAATTGAGTCCAACTAATACAGGAAAACATAAATCACACCATGTGTAAATTTACAGTAGTTCCGGAAACTCTGCTGCAGGCAATTTCTGTAAAAATATTACAAAAATTTCTAACAGTGTAATGTACATACCATAGATTTTTCGTATTTTTTAACATTTTGGGTTGTTTCATTTGGCCCGTTTCTTTTGAAACGTTTCAATGTTTACATAGTTACTACCGTGGAAACCCACCATGTCATCTATGAATGAAGTACCCAACTTACCTATAGTGAGGTCGCACATGGCCTTATGAGGCAAACCGACAGGAACGATGGTACCAAACCTCATGGATTCGTACATCACAGCTTCACAGTAAGGCATCTTGGGCTTATCAGCAATAGCGGGGAAGCGAGATCGTCCTGCAAAGACACAAATTTCTTCCTCTTCGACCCCCGCCAGAAGTTTGCTGTCGGTCCGATGTTATGCTGCTAGGGGAAATTCTACATTGCCATGTGTGGGAAACCTTCTCCACGTGAAAACGGAGGTTTAGAAATCAAACTCTAAACGTAAACGTTAACGACAACATTATTTTTGTACCGAAAATGCAATATAAAATCTGGTTAATGTGTACATGTAGTACGAAAAATTACGTTGTCGTAAAGTTTACGTTTATCGTTTGATTTCTAAACCTCCCTAATGATTTGATTGTGAATGGATGACAAATGCCCAAATTGGACAAAGTTAGGTATCTTACCTATAACATTATCAATCTCGTCTTGAACTTTTCTTTGAACATCCGGGTATTCTGCCAGCAAGCGGACGATGAAAAGAAGGGTCTGTGATGTCGTACCGACGCCNATGAATAATGACTAGTCAATGCTTTTACTTGAATTTTGCAATACAAGTACAAATGCACTACGCAGTGCTGTACAAATCTGAAGTAAAAGCATTTGCTAGTCTTTATTCATGTAACCCTCTTGATGTGTCTCGATTGAAAGCCTGAGATTGAGTACAGTGGCGCCACCAAACAGGCCGGTAGTAAGAATTAAGGAAGCTTCTAGAATACACCCCTTAGTTTTCTCAAAGTGCCTTTGACATCATGTAGCTGCATTTGTAGGACGTGTAGGCCTAGCATTGAGAAATTTCTCCTCACCCCCGAAGATATCCGCAATTGTCTGCAAATAGTGGACGTCATCGAGTAAAACCTTCTTTCCATCATTCTCTTCTTCCTCTGCTTCTTCTTCAACCTTCAGCATGTGATCGATGAAGTCCTGCAGGTTTCCTTAGATAAACAATGACCGATATGAGACTGTGGCCCGTATGCACAGCCCACACTTTAGCCGTACTTTTGGAAAAGTAGCTGTACTTTGCTAATGCTGAAGACTCCACTTTCGCGAAAGTGACACTAAAGTCCCAGTGCCGTCGCATAATTCCAAGTTATACTTAAGCCTTACTCTACAAAGTATGATTTTTGTAAAACGTGGAAATTTCGGAAAGTGTGGGCTGTGCATAAAGGCCTATGTTGGGCGTGATTGAATTCGGATTTCAGTGATCGACAATGAGGTCTTTCTGTTCCAAATCATACTCCGTCTGGTGTTTTACGTCGGGCTCCGTTATTACCCGAACATTTTCAACATGGCCTTAGTGATGTGATCACTAAAGCCATGAAGCAGTGCTAAAGCCAATAAATATTGTCGTCGACACAGTCATCACTGCTTTTCTTTTCAAAAAAATTGCAATTCGTGACTGACGGCCAAATGGCGGCCATTTTAAAAACGCAATGCATCGCGTTGTGTAAACTGCTAAGGCCGTGCCCAATACAGCTAAGCACTTTCGTCTGTGTGCGGTCGGCGTTGAGCGCTTCTCCCTTCAACGGAGGGAGCGCGATCTAATGCGGATGTCAGGTCACACTGCGATTGCCTGCGCTACGACGGAACAGTCGGCATCAGGGGTAGCGAGCATAAAGGGGTCGTAACCCTACGTCAGGCCTAAGCCAGGCGTAGTGCTGGTCGCGGCCATATCCTCATGAGCATAAAGGTAGACGCAAGCTGCGTCTAGGTGTACATATGGGCGTAACCCTACGCCTGCTCATTACCAGGCGTAAAGCTGTCTCAGTGAAAGTAGACAGTCATTTTTCCGAGCATTGGTAGTCGCATTGCTTAGTTTGCTTGTGAAAATGTCCTTTGACTGAGCAAATTAATCTACTATACACACAATTTATCATCCTCTGAGAAATTGGCCTTTCTCGGATACACCTTGGTTTCACGTCCCGCCATTGCGAATTAAGACGACGCAGTGTCTGGAGGTGAAGAAGGTCGAACCCGCACAATAGAAATCCAAGGCCACATAACCTTTTCAATGAGTTTTTCCTCGGTGCAAGCGTTATGTCATACGCCTAATTTTATGCTCCCTTCCAAAATAGGCGACCTAAACTTTATGCTCGCCGACTAGAAATTGTTACACCCAGTCATACGCCTGCTTCTAGACCCACGTTTACGACTACACTTACGACCCCTTTATGCTCGCTACCCCAGGTGTCGCAATCATGGTCAGGTCACAAAAACGAAAATGTGTACGACCATCATGGAACAAGCAGCATCAGCGCGCAGAGAATCGCAACCGTGTTCAGGTCACCTGCGAATGGCGTCGGGAAGACACAGAAGTTTAATAGGTTCAACTCTTGCGATTCTTGATCTTTTTGATCGGCGACTGACCCGGATCGCCGTAACTGAGACGCAACTGCAGCCATGTCACACCATATCGGCGACTGATTTGTTCCACGCTGTCGTGCCTCAGACGCAAAGTGATCCAGAAAACTCAGCGTGCGCCTGTTCTGTGCCATCGCAAGGTCGACCTGACATCCGCATAACCGCTGAGGACCTCGGAATGCTTACCCCGGTCATATTTTGCTTTGTGCTGTGCTATCTGTTGTTGGATGTACTCATTGAAAATGTCATTCGCTGTTATGGCTTTCTTAAAGTTGCCCGTCGGAGGGAAAAGCCTTGCTGGGGGAAAGAAATCGACAAGAAACCCAGCGCCGAATGAGTCATTGAAGTCTTTGAAGGCATTGTAGATCTTTTGAAATTCTTCGTCTTCCAATTCATAACTACCGTAAAATAAAAGCGTACTTAAGCACAATGTTGAGGTTGACAAGAAAATAGTACTGGATTCGTTGCCCGTTGTCCATGACCAGATGAGCAGATATTTTCAGCATGCAAAACGTGAAAGACAATGCTTATTTGATTTTGATTTTTTTAGTTTTCTGGCCACTATGTCTGGAGACTGAAGGCGGGCAACTATGTGGCGCATTCATTGGTACTATGGCTGAATCGGGGTAATCCTGGGTAATCCTTTTTGTTACTTAGGATCGTGCTGGGTACAAATTAGGTACCTTAACATTACCCAGTTTTAAAATCCACGCCATTTTCCACCTGAACCCGAGGTTAATGTGGTACGTGTGTTATGTAGCAGCCGCGAAAATACTTCCAATTTCACGTTCAAGGTCCAAGTTCGTCACTTGCGTCTTGCCAAGATGCACGTGACCACAAAACTGATTACGTCATGAAGTACATAAATAACCCGTGCGCAGTTCGTCATTTTCATGAATTTACTTTTTGCATGGCAACTTTGACGCCTTGGGACACTTCCGGCAAAGAACATGCAGTAGGATCTTTCCTCGAAAGGGCTGAAAATTACCGCTATACCTCCTCCGGGGTTGGCAATAGGGAGACAATACCAATCCCTACAACTTTTCAAAAGGGACCCATAGTAAATTCTCAAGGACTGAGGAGCTATAGGCCTAGTTCGAGGCTACCCTTCATTTCATGATTTACACTGAATATCAAACTCACTACACCTCTTGGTAGCTAACGACACTGCGTCGGTCCACTTCCGCCGTCGATCCATTCCACTTTCAGAAATAACCAGCTGAATTTCATTGGATTGGGGAACAACGGTGAAGCAGACCACGCGAGAATATACGCGTGGGTTTGAACTTATAGTACACAGGTGCCACCTATTATTCATGACGGTTCAAGGTTGGCCGTGCCTGGTGAACCGCATCTCTCGAACAATAAGCCTCTATAGGTGTCACCTCTGCTCTATAAGTCATCATGTGACCAAATGGTGCTCCCTATTTTGGCGGTCATCGAGTCATCGCGCCCAACAGATAAAACATGACAGGCTGTCGCACGCACCGTGCCGACATCGGCGTCAACAGCTTACATTACGTTTACACCCCACAGAGGAAAGATCCGTTTCGACCCCTTCAAAACGCCTTTCGAAGGGGTGCAATTAAGAGGTGTGAAGTCCAGATAACTGGCCTGGAATGTTTATTCAGCCTTCTGGCTAAAGACACAAATAATGAAAACCCCTTGCGTGCACAGCTTCAAAGTCATACAGTTGAACTGCAATTTCTTCACTATATCAAAAAAGTCTTTTAATCTTTGAAATATGTTGAAAAATGACGATTTTACATCCTTTGAAATAGCAAAAAGGAGGGGGGGGGGAATCAAAATTGAACAGCCAATTCCTGGAATTCTGTGGCTCACGCTCCGGTAACACTGAATAGAGTAACTCAGGCTATTGGCACTAGGGGGCTCTCCATTTCATCAACCTGTCGCCTGTGGCAGTGTAAACGTAATGTAAAACAGAAACATGAGTCATATGTTCGACTACCGAAATAAAAGTAGTCGCATAGGCATGATATGTAAAATTCGGCGGAATTCCGTGGAATTCCACTTTTTCTACCTGCCGCTTATCATGGTGTCGCGTGCAAGCCACTACAGTTTCGCATCAACTTTGACACCTGCTTTCAACTTGTATCTAGGCCTACTATTATCGACATCCACCAGATTTTTCTTCAGCTCTCTTCCTTTTGAAATGAAAATTCCATAATAGATTACAAATACGCCTGTAAATCGCAGTGTTTAACGCGAGTTGCCATTGTATCTACTATTATCGACATCCACCAGATTTTTCTTCAGCTCTCCTCCTTTCGAAATGAAAATTCCATTATAGATTGCAAATATGCCTGTAAATCGCACTGTTTAACGCGAGTTGCCATTCTGACAGCTGCTGACGCTGAAAGGGTAAATGAGTCCTGGGTATATACAAAGATTACCCAGGATCTCAATCTTCACTAAAACCATACCCTGGGTGTAGTTTCGGTAGCCGAACATCACCCAGCATCCGCATTCAGTGCCTAGGAACGAGTCCTATTAAGAAATCCCGTGGAATCTCGCGGTGTGGCGCCGTGGTACTTGTTGAGTGTAGCTGTACATGACATGCTTCAGGCGATCACGTGACCACGGGCGAGACAACCTCGAATCCAGGTGTCATACTACGATGCTGGCTGATGTTCGGCTACGGAAACTACACCCAGGGTATTGTTTTAGTGAAGATTGAGATCCTGGGTAATCTTTGTATGTACCCAGGACGACATTTACCCCTTCAGCGCTGCTGACAATCACCACGTCAAAATGCACGTCTATAAATTCGTGGCAGGCCTACCCTACCGTACCCCGAGCGCAGGTGGAGAATTGCGCGGATTTCAAACTGGGTAATGTTAAGGTACCTTATTTATACCCAGGATCGTCCTGGGTAACAAAAAGGATTACCCAGATTACCCAGGATAATAATGAGGTGTTCCAAGGACGACATTAACCGATTCAGTGTACTATGTGGCATATCAAGTTCTGTAAATAAGCAGATTGAAAGAGTTTTTACAGTTGATAACTTAATTTCACATTAAGTTAACAAATCGCCTAAAATATGATTTTTCAACAGCTCAACAAATTATTGTTCGCATGCGAGACCAACAGTGTGTAATCCTGCGATTTTTTGCGTGAGGGAAGTATCATATCTTCTCCAGTGAGGGCATCGCACTATGCATTGCCGGTGGAACATTTTCGAATGATTTCCTTTTAGGCATACATACCGCACCTGAAAAGTAGGCCTACTTTTTGAAATTTCACTTACTTGATATCAAAGCACATGGCGCAAATGACATTGTAAACGAGGAGTGACAGCAACTGTTCAGGATCAAAGGTCACCTTGCCCTTCGCTCTCTTCTCAAATATTTGTAACCCCTTTTCTATGCTGCAGTGGGTCATCGTCTGCAAACGTCCTCCCGAAAAGAGGTTCCTATATGATAACAGTGAGGTCAAAAATATGAAGTGGCTGAATGTTCCAAAAGAAGACAAAGTCGAAATATTCCAGGGTATCATCATGGTCAAAAGGCTGGACGCAATGTTACCGGAAGGCAGTTATGCTGCCACCTTGCGGAGCATTCAAATATCTTGAGCGGAACGCCACGTCGTTGGATTTTTTCTGTATATAGGGAATTTGGCTTTTTAGACGCCTGCGGGATTAATCACGTGATTTCGACCACCACCATTGAAAAAATTGACCTGCAGTACTGTCTCGTGAACTGTGACAGGTATCAACGCACGCGAAAAATCAAAGTCCATTCAATCCGATTGGTACTGTCACACCTTGCCGGATAGCATTAACGGACGTCTGACGGAGCAAAAGAAAATTATCCGGTGGTGACAGTCGTCTCCGTTGCCGCTGGAGGCCCTCACGAACGGAAGAAAATAGAGGTCAACCAGGGTGTACGTTGCTGTCTGTTCGGGACCCGTTACATGTACGGTAGTAATACTGTACTTATCCTGAAGTCATCAGTTTTTTCCTGTGGACTCCGTTACCCATCCGTCATTCATCAGTCTCCATGCGTTCCTTATCAGGTAATCGTCCGCTGAACATACGGTACACCTCCGGTTCACCCGTTGCAGGTCCGGTAGTAGTCCGATCGCGAGTGAAACTTCACCGGACGTCAACGAATGCGAACTGACAAGTACAGGGCGAGCAACGAACGAGTTCCGAACAAAACGAATGCACAGCGCACAACAACCGTTCAAATAACGGACGCTTTTGCCCGGTGGTGTTCGTTCCATCCGGCGGAAAGTTTTGTGCATGCACAAAACTTTCCGCCGGATGGAACGGACCTCGCCTGACAAGGAACGCATTTCCCGAACGAGAAACGGGCAAGAAACGAATGCGAACGGAAATGAACGGATTCAAAATTTTGCTGTCCGTCGGACGTCCGTTAACGCTGTCCGGCCAAGTGTGACAGTAGCATNGTCACCACACGCCTGAAAGAACGAGCATGTTCGTTCTCTTCAAAACGTGTATATACTCCACCCTCTACGTAACCCACGCGTATAGACGAATGTAAACGGCAGATTGGAAAATCCATTGTCAGTTCATCAACACACGCGTTTGTCAACGTACCGTGTCGAGTGATCGTGTTTCGTGTGGCTCTATGTAAACCCAGCCTAAGCTCCCCTAAACCTAAACCAACACTGGTTCCGATTCCTCTGGGTTTACATAGAGCCACACGGAATAGGGTATTCGAAAAACCTGGACTGAGAAACACTGGATTGGATTGGATTGGATTGGATTGGATTGGACTGTGACTCACTGCTCTCCACCACAGTAGATTCTGTATCCACGGGTCTTCATGTTCAAAACGTCCTTTGTTTCATGCAATAATTCAAATCAGAACATGGGTAGGCCCTGGGCCCTGAGCTATTGGAAAGCTAGTGTTTTGATTGAGGGTTTTCAATAGCCTACAAGTATGGATACTCTTTTAGAACGAACTACTGAATTGACTGCAAGGAAACTGAACATGCTCCAAAACAACCGACTGAATGAGTGTACTGGTGTTAAAAATAAAAGAATGCAGAAAATGGGACTGAATTTTGGTGTCCTTAATATAGAGGTGTCCTGCTGACAGAGGTGTCGGCTAAGAGGTTCCACCTCAATTCAGGCCTACATCCCACTGGAGACACATTTTTCATATGCCTTCAAAGTTCATATCATAGGACAAGATATTCATTGCATTTTCGATTGCTTCGGACAGTACATGTATACCATTTCACAGTTCTTCGGCTAATAGGCCTATATCAGCTGACATCATCTTCCTTTCCACAAGGTCATCAGACATGTGCCAATGACTGGCAGGTGGTGGAGAGCAGTGAGTCACAGTCCAATCCAATCCAGTCCAATCCAGTGATTTTCAGTCCAGGGTTTTCGAATACCCCACGGAATACGATCACTCGACACGGAACGTTGACATACGCGTGTGTGTTGATGAACTGACAATGGATTTTCCAATTTGCCGTTTACATTGGTCTATACGCGTGGGGTTACGTAGATAGTGGAGTACATGTATACACACGTTTTGAAGAGAACGAGCATGCTCGTTCTTTCAGGCATGTGCTGACTTCGTGGGAAGACCTTGCGTTGTTTCGAAGTAGGCCTAGGGAGAGGGGCATTTTAGGATGTTTCCTCATCAAATATCACATCTTTTCTCATTTGCATCACGAAATGCATGAGACCTAATGAAAATAATGCCAAAATTCGAGGCATCGTGTCAAATGATAGAGACACGATGAAGGCCTTTGTAAACCGTCGTGTTGGCGTGTCGTAATATCTACGCGTACCGTAGCGTGTCTTCCGTGTATCGACACGCTCTATGTAAACCCGGCCTTAAGGAGATGACATGCAAAATTTGTGGATGTACTGAAATGAAATGGTCCATGGACCATGTGCTCACTCGTTTGGACATAACAGTGTAATGACAGAGAGAGGTACATGTCAGTCATGACAGTTATGAGCAATCTGGATCAAGTCATTCCCAAGTTGCAGGACTTCAATGATTGTTGGATTATGCCGCCTGGCGGCCATATTGGATGTCCGATCAGGCCAAAACTTCACATGCACACAAAGGTCATCCAGAGGGAGCCACATAGCACATTTGAGCGCTCTGGGTCAAGTCGTTCCTGAGTTATAGCACATTTCATGATTTTCGGGTTACGCCACCTGGCGGCCATATTGGAAGTTTAATAAGGCCGAAATTTGACGTGCTTGTAAAGGTCACCTAGACGGAAGTAAATGTCAAGTTCGAGAACTCTAGGTCAAGCCGTTCCTGAGTTATAGCACTAGGTCGATTTTCAGGTTACGCCACCTGGCGGCCATATTGGATGTCCGATCGGACCGAAACTCGGTAGTTTTGAAGGTACCCCTCTAATACATGTTTATGCAAGATATGAAGATACTCGGTGAAATAATGAAGAACTGTGGCAGGTTCGTCACTTTTGTAGAACTTTGACCTCTGTGACCTTGAAAAGTAGGTCAAATCAAAAACCCGTTATATATGTTATGTACCCTAATTAGATACACCTATGGTAAAAATTTGGAGACGATCCAGTCATTAGTTCAGGAGTTATTGCACTTTTTGTGTTTTTGGTTTTGGCCACCTGGAGGCCAAGTGAAGAATCGAATCGGACCGAAACTTGGTGTCATA
>NMRB01000882.1:176757-201002 GCA_002633025.1 Notospermus geniculatus
ATCGATATGATGAAGGGGCAATTCTTCATTCAAATAAACATGATCCTTAGTAATTGGACTGGTGTGGTAGAATCTAATGCCCCCCCCCCCGTCCTCCTGATGTCCCCTGCATTGTTTGTCTCACATGATTGAAGGTCTTGGTCTCCCTCGAGTCCAATTGAATGGTGTCGCTTAAAGGTTACCTGAAAAGCTTTTATCCACTTCTGGTTTTCCACGTAATACTGTACAGCAATAATCAGGCAGCATGAAACTGAAAACCGCATGAAAATCGAACCACCCATTACCAAGTTATGGGCATTTAAAAAGAGATTCTATTGACCGGTATTACGAACATGCGATGAAACTAAGAATGTCGCATGTCATGAGACGGCATACTCACCGTCCCATATTGTGCTCTAAAGGGCCGATTTAATAGACGTTTGCTAAGCTAACCATTGGTTCCACCCAAAATAGATAAGCGTGAGAAAAATGTATAGCTTATTTTTTCACCCAAAAGCCCCGTTTTCTAAGCTCTGTATAGCGCTTACTAATCATCCAAACAGGGCTTTTTGGTGAAAATTTAGTTGTACACTTTTCGCATGACTATCTGTGTTTGGTGGAACCAATGGTAGCTTAGCCAACGTCTATTAAATCGGCCCTATGTCGCTTATGTTTTGCACAGTGCTCTTTGAAACATTCCCCGTGCTATAACCTCGTATGCTGAATCTACTTACACGAGTATGTGGACATTCTCCCGGCCGTTTCGGAGGATTTCGTCACCAGGGCTTCCATTGCTTCCTTGATTTCACTGATAACTACCATATCACCCATTACTGTAATTGACAAGTTTCGGGAACCTTACGGAAATGCGTTGTTATCCTGACTTGACTTTCAAAGTCAGAAATATTGCCGGGGACTTTTTCCGCCGTGGTGGAAAATTTCGATGACATTCATGTTACTGATCTCAGAAACCAGCCATTTTTATTTAGGTGTAGGCCAATCATATATGGGCCCCGAACCATTTTTTTCTTAAAAAGTTATTCGGCAAGCAAAGCATAGCCTCCGTTTGGCAAACAATGCTCATCGCCGTTTATCTGCCTTAATTGACCAGTGAACTGCAGTGAGGCATCATTATCCATACTAAGACAATGCAAGACGGCAGCCGCTGAGACCAGGGGCCATATGCATAAAACTTCCTTAAGTTAAGTGTAAAACTTACACTTAGAGTGTAAGAATTTCACTTTACCAAGTGCCATGCTTAAGGTGTATGCATAAAACAAGTTAAGGGCATACTCAGCAAAGGACAAACCTTAACTAAAGTATTTCCCGGAATTGTGGTGTCAGCCAATGAAATTTCAGTACTCAAGGGGTTTCCCAGATTTCTTGAGTGTCATACTTAAGAAAGGTTTCTCAGTGTAGGCTGCATGTACATGAACATGACTGCAGGCAATGCTGTAATGCACTTTTTAATATGTTAGAAGCTGTGTAAAACAGCTGTTAACGGTGGAAAAGAAAAAAAGAGGTGACCAGATTGGTAGGACAGAAAGAGGATACAATGGTCTGTCAAATCAAAATCCTTGGCACAGTTCAATGTTGGCCTACCCTGGCCTAGCAGAAACTTTCCCCGGCCTATTTGGCCAGCATGCATTAAATAAGCATGGAAAACATATTCCAACCTGTGCTGCCACAACTGTGAAGTTAAGGAGTCAGTTAAGGGAACTGTGACCACACTTAGAGTTAAGGGCGAGTTTGACGCTTTCACTATTCCAAAGTAGCTTTCTGCATCTCCCTTAAAGGAGCACGGTATTGGATCTCAAATGCGTTATTTGACTGCCGACGTAGAGGGAGCCACCTAGCGGCAGTAAGACGAAATACAAAAATGCATTACAAAATGTACGTAGTAAATCGGGTCAATTCGCCGACACGTAGTTAGCCCCTGGGTTGGAGAGTGGCGCAGTGGCGCCGGCTGTCGAGAAAAAGTGGCAATACCGTGCTCCTTTAAGTTAAGATTTCCACTTTAGTGGTGGTTTGAGGGAATCCCTTGGGATTTTCATACTTCAATAGTTTTATGCATATGTCCCCATGACTGGTGTAGTTGTGTACTGTCCGGAAGGACTCACATGTGGAGAGTACTAAAAAACTTAACACTGGCAGGCTTTCAAGTAATAGGGAGGTTTAGAAATCAAATGATAAACGTAAACTTTACGACGTTATTTTTCATACTACACATTAACCAGATTTTATGTTGCATTTCCGGGACAAATATAACGTTGTCGCCAACGTTTTCGTTTATCTTTTGATTTATAAACCTCCTTATTGGTTAAAATAATTCGCAAGTTCCCATCGACTTACCTGATTTGACTCGAATAACACTTCCATATTCCTGGGCCCAATCGAATAATGTCATGTACTGCTTCTGCCCATGTTTCTTGGAGTAAAACAGAGCTGAAGAGCAAGGGAGAATGAGTCGTGTGGAAGTGGATCAGAAGACTTTGTTGGACCTAGAGGCCTCTAGAGGCCTCCATATACGGCATGACAACTGTCGAAATCAGTCAGAACAAGAGTCCGTTCGAAAAAAATTTCATGCGACAACATTCCACAACATGTTGAAGTTTTCTTATGTTTTTTGAGAACGGTGCGACACTTTGTTAGATCAAATATTGTTGAACGGACTTGTAGTGACTCATTTCGACATTTTTCATGCAGTGTATGGAGGCCTTAAAACATACCGAGAGAGTTGAAAACTAGGCGTATTGCAGTTTCCATTACTGCACCAGTATGGGCCTCATTTTAATTTGGCGGTGCTGAGAATGGCTCAACAGTTACGAGGTGAATTCCTCCATTTCGGCCTTCTCGTCCTTAAAGGGAGACTCCACTCATTGGGTGGAATTTTGAATTTTTGAAATATCGTTAATACATTCAAACTCATTGATATCTGCAACACGTCATTTTTTTTAAATCGGCAAACTCATCATTTTAAGTAATTTAATTGGATCCCAAGGGGACCATTGCATAGCATACATGATGTCATGTATGCTCAATGGATATTTATGAAGGTACAACCAATAGGCCTAGGCAGTCACAGTATTAGCTCATTCACTGCAAAGTTCGTCAGCCTATTGTCACTAGTGACATCACAATTCATTGCAATAGTCTATGGATTGATAAAAATTCAAAAGTTTTCAATGAGTGGAGTCTCCCTTTAACTTCCAAGTTTCAATAGGAAATGTCAGTGAGTTGGGCAATAGGTGTCACTATGGCCCAATTCAATGCATAGCGGACCCAGTCATTATTGATCGCGCATGCAATCACGTAGACTTTCCTGTACATTGGTCCGCTAGAACTTTGCTGCCATTTGTTGGCAATATGCGCGGCTGACTGCTCCTATTCAATGCATATAGCAGACCTATTCATTCTTAATCGAGAACCAATCACGTGGATTTTCCTGTGTATTGGTCCCGTTAGAACTTTGACGTCATCTTTTGGCAAAACGCGCGCATGACTGCTGCTATTTGTGGCCATCGGGAAAGATGCCTCTGCACGGACTGCAAGACTACTACTATGGTTCAGGGACCTTATTCACGAACCTCTCGTAACTTACGGGAGTGCCTAAACTATTGTCCTTGAGCGGACCACCTATTGCTCACTATCAGCCAGACAAAGGATCGGCGTGCCCTTAAAGTTACGGAGGCTTTGTGAATAAGGTCCCAGGTTCCAAACATTCAGTGGTACCTTGCACAACTTAATTCACCAGGGGAATCAAAGTCCGTTGAAGAAAGCACCCTTCTATCTCATTCTGACTCTTGCACTCAGACACTTTGCTGTGAACACTCAGTGCACACGGATGGATGTACACCATGATGTCACGATGTACATGTTTTTACACAGAGCGTGATTCACTGATGCCGCGTCAATCCTCCATCATAATGTCCATGTACCGGCCCGGGTAGGCCTAGCAGTCAAGTGTGCTGTAGCAAATTTCAAGAGTTCTAGTTACTCATATTCAACACATACCAACAATTATGTGTTTTCTTGTAAAATAATTATGCTTCCAAAATGCAGGAGCTACGTTGATGCTGAAGAAAATGGTAACCGGAAAAACGCCGATCGGCCGCCGATTGGTACCGACTGACCTACTCATGAAGAATCGGTAGGATATTCGGAAGGAGATATTTGACTCATTGGCTGTATTCGATTCGCCGTTCTCAACTGCACCCGTCTGGCCGAGAACAAGGAACGTGTTCTCGAGTCTCGAATAGGAAAGTGCCTGTTACTATGGCTGAGGGGTTATTGTCGTCCTGGGTATAGACAAAGTATACCCAGGTTCAATGTCGTACAGACAAACTATACCCTGGGTATAGTTTGTCTGGACAAACTGTACCCAGGGTATAGTTTGTCGTGACAAAGTGTACCCAGCTTCCCATATGTACACCTGAAGACGAAATTGGTATCGCAAAGGGCAAAAAAGGATCTAAAAATTTTCGTCCGAGATTGTCACGTGCGTGTTGCCAAGATTCACGTGACCATAAAACTGATGACGCCATGAAGTACATGGAGAAGCTGGGACCATTTCGTCATTTTCAGGAATTTTCTTTTTGCATATTAGCAAGTTTGCGCCATGGGACACTTCCGGTAAACAGCCAAACAGTGGGATTACTGCTGAAAAGGGCTGAAAATTAACGCTATATGTACTATAATTTGGGAATAGGGAGATAAGACCAATCCCTACAACTTTTCAAAAGGGACCTATAGTAAATTCTCAAGCACTTAGAAGCTGTAGGCCTAGTTCGAGGCTATCCTTCATTTCATGATTTACGCTGAATATCAACCTCACTACACCTCTTGGTAGCTGGTTTAGTAGTGTCATACTTCGATTGTCAGTATGGTGTAGTGCGTGTGTTTGTGGGTTCAATTCTGAATATCTTTGGAGCGAATGGTTGTGTGACTGTGTAATTTATGGTTATGATTCTCAAAGGTTTGACTTGGACTAACGCTATTGCCCACAAATGAGCGAAGGATCGAAGCCATGAGGTTGCCCTTACCGCCATTTTGACTGGCAAGACCTAGATGCCATGTAACTTTGCGATACCAATCTCGTCTTCAGGTGCACATATCGGAAGCTGGGTATACTTTGTCAAGACAAACTATACCCTGGGTATAGTTTGTCTGACAAACTGTACCCAGGGTATAGTTTGTCTGGAGGACATTGAACCTGGGTATACTTTGTGTATACCCAGGACGACAATAACCCCTTCAGCGTTACTATGGCTTAACGTCCGGCGTCAATACGATGGCCTAAAAACGTCTTTTTTTTCAAGAATACCGGTACTTCAAAATCATTCGGTTTAGAATAAGGATATGTCATTCATATCATTTCTGTTTGATACTAAACGTCGAATAATTACACTGTGATCTGACGAAAAATCAAAATAAAATGGTTACTTATAAAACCCGGAATGAAATGGTCGAAATAGATGAAATGACTTTACACTTAAGTTGCCTATTACGATTTTTGAAGTAAACTGAGTGCTTTAAATCTGTAGTAGATGTACCGGTAGCGCAAGTTTGGCATAGGCCTACATCATGGCACGCAACCATGCAAAAATAGCCATGATAGCAACATGCATAAAATCAGAACACGGCAAGACAACAGTTAGGAAAATTGTTCATGGCATTGTGCCGTTTCATTTTAACTCAACCAGTCACCACGCATGGCACTGCTAAGCAGTACCTTACACGCGGTACACTGCATGGTCCCAGTTTTGCCGCTACGTGCCGCCAACTTTAATTTTAGCGGGAGTTTTTTTAAAATGTACATTCTGACTATTTTTATACGAGGGTATACGGGCTGGCTCATATTCAAACAGGAAAAACCTCAATTGGGAGGGTTAGGAATTTATGAACACATGAGGATGGGCGTGGTTATTTCCACCACAGGGAGGGATCGACCTGTCTGAAGCTCAGTATACAAGTAAAAAAGAAAATATACGTGAAGGCTGGCTTAACTCGAATTTCGATAATTTCGGCCGTTTCGATCATTTTGGCCACTTCATTTCGGCCGTTTCGATCATTTCGGCCACTTCATTTCGGCCGTATACAGTATACAGTATACAAGTAAAAAAGAAAATATATGTGAAGACTGGCATAACTCGAATTTCGACCATTTCGATCATTTCGGCCGTTTCGATCATTAGGGCCATTTCATTCCGGGTTTTATAAGTAACCATTCAAGAACACCATTCTCTGCACCAGTCTTTTGTGTAGTCTCTTACAAGAATGTGCCTAAGGAAGTATCCAAAGTGGGATGACGTCACGAAAGCCCGTGGAGTCCAATTCCCTATTCAGTGTGTTGTTGGAAGGCATGCAGTTCGCACGTCTCGGCTCAGCGCTCCGCTGGGCTGTGGTGTGTGTGTTCCCTGTACTGTGGACAATGCTTTGTCTACAGCACAGCGAAGAGCTGTTGTGCATGTGGTGTATTCCCGGGGTGGTATTGAGCAGTCATGAGGGGCTTCATGACAAAGTGTAACGACGGACTGTTACACGGGTAAGTAGCAAAAGTGGATAAGCGAGCAAGGTTCACTTGTCTATTTTTGGGGATAGTCATGATAAAGGACTTTCATGACAGAGTGTAACGACGGACAGTNGTAACCATTCAAGAACACCATTCTCTGCACCAGTCTTTTGTGTAGTCTCTTACAAGAATGTGCCTAAGGAAGACCCCGGTTGGGGTCGGAAATTTACGAAATTTTTGAAGACGACTTCCTGTATTATGTCAAGTTTTGTGTGCCGACTTTGGTGCTCTCTCTTTCTTTGGTTCTCTGCACCAGAACACATAAGAACAGGACGAATGCAGCCTTTGGTTCACACGGTATTTTATAATAATGGGATGTGGGAAATGACCTGGAAGTCGGTACCCTGCAGTCGGTACCGATCGGCGTTTTTCCGGTTGCCGAAGAAAATGAACTGGTCCAAGGACCATGTGTTCACATGGGTGAATGTACCAGAAGAACAAAATGACAAATGTTAAGTCGAAATGTTCCAGGGCAAGCCTTGAGTTCCTGGGTAATATGATTATGGTCAAAATTTCAAGGTCAAAACATTCTCGCTTCTGTAATTTATGACATATGTGCCAGTCCATTTTCCAAAATGGCCGCCTGGTAACCATATATTTGGGGTCCAATGGGGAACCGGAGGAACTAACGTCACGACGTGGTGCTGTGAGCGGTGCGGCCGAAGTTTCATGTTTCTAACGTTATTTCCAAGTATTTCTGGCGTGAAAACAACCCTTTTTTTCGGTCGCCTCTCATTAAAATTTACATCACCCTGTAGGCGATGAAAATTTCTGCATTTTTCGGTGCTTTTTTCCATAAGTGAAGCGATAGGATAGCGATAACGGCAACGTCTTTATCATTATCATTATTCATGTAGAAAAATGTACAGCTCATTTTTCACGATGTAGTATCAACACGTAAAACGACGTCAATGACGTCGGTTTGGCCGCATCGCCGACCTGTCGGGATAAACGGCACGCGGTTTCCTCATTGGACGAAAATTTCCTGTACACATATAGGGTACCTATAGTATAGGCTATACATGCTCACACCAAGTTAGAAGATACTAGGTCAAATATTCACCTACGATAAAAAATTGGAGGCAATCGAGTCATTAGTTCAGGAGTTTTTACACGTTTTGTCTTTTTGGTTTTCGCCACCTACTGGCCAAGCCAAGAATCGAATCGGACCGACGCTTGGGGTGTGACTTGCTACACGAAAACAAACCAATATGCAAATACTGAGATTCGCCGGAACCGCGCTCACTACCCAGGGCCCATGTTCCCGAAGCCGTCGTAAGGTTAACGATCTCGTTACGCTATGCATTTTTCCAGTTTTAACGACATCGTTAACCTAACGACGGCTTCGGGAACATGGGCCCTGAGCAGTTTCAGTGAAACATTTATATAGCATTGTTTCCTGGAACCCGGAAAGACTGAGATTGTTTGATTTGGGAGCATACCAGGAGGCTTGGGACACATAGAACCCGGGACACATAGTACCCAGCATACAAATAACCTTCTTTAGGGACACATAGAACCCGGGACGCAAAGGACCCGGGACATATAGAACCCGGGACATAAAGGACGCTGGACGTATAGAACCCGGGACACAAAGGACCCGGGACGTATAGAACCCGGGACACATAGAACCCGGACGACATTCACCCATTCAGCATTATTGGCCCTGGTAAGTACTGAGGAGGCCATCACAAGACTCATGTTCCTCACTTGGATGGGGTCTTTTACTTGCCCTTGCAAAGACACAAGGTACAAGGCACCACGGCTTACTGCCCCATGCGACGGACTGAAGAGCCGGGAATGAAATCCCATACGGCCCGAGCTGGATTCGAACCCGGGACCTGACGCTTGCTAAGCGGAGGTGATAACCACTAGGCTATCAGGCTCCTCATGGGTGGGATCGTTCCTTTGAAATGGTGATTGTATCGTTACGTTGGTTTTGTTCATCTTGCGGACGAAAAGACGAACCTGACATGGCCGTGTGTCATTACGATGGTCTCTGTATCCAGATATCCTAATCCCTCATTCATGAACAATGAAACCAGGACTTAGATTTCTGGGGGAGGGGGGCTAGATTCCCGTCACGCCTAATAAAAACAAGTGTACCGCATGGCGGTAGCAATATACGCCCGTCGCTTTGTATTCCGATACTAATTTGGAGTGTGGCAAATATTGTGTTGCTTCGTTATTATGTGGTTTATTTGTACAGAGAAAGATCACCACTTATTGTTATGTGATTATGTCGTCAGACCTATAAAAGTATTGAGCACTCTGGGTCAAGGTATTCAAGAGTAATAGCACTTCAATGATTTTCAGGTTATGCCGCGTAGCGGCCATAATGGAATGTCCGACAGGGCCGAAATTCGGTATTTCAGAAGTTATCCCTCTAGTACACATTTATGAAGTTGCTGGATGAAATATTGACGAAACGTATCAAGTTCATAACTTTTGCTACACGTTCAGGTCTGTGACCTTGAATGAAATGGTCCATGGACCATGTGCTCACCGGGTTGGACATAATAGTCTAATGACAGAGGGAGGTACATATCAGTCATGAGCAATCTGGGTCAAGTCATTCCTGAGTAGGACTTTGATGATTTGGGGGCCACCTGGCGACCATATTGGATGGCCGGAACTTCACATGCACATAAAGGTCATCTGCAGGGGGGCCACATAGCACATTGGAGCACTTTGGATTAAGTCATTCCTGAGTAACAGCACTTTGATGATTTTTGGGTTATGCCACCTGGTGGCCATGTTGGAAGTCAAATCAGGTCGAAATTTGACATGCATGTAAAGGTCATCTAGAGGGAGTTTTAAGGTCATCTAGAGGGAGTTTTAAGTCGCTTGGTGAAAAAATGACAAACTGTGGCAGGTTCGTTACTTTTGTCGCACTTTGACCTCTGTGACCTTGAAAAGTAGGTCAAATCAAAAACCCTTTATATATGTTATGTATCCTTATTAGATACACCTATGATAAAAATTTGGCGAAGATCTAGTCATTAGTTCAGGAGTTATTACACTTTTTGTGTTTTCGGTTTCTGCCACCTGGTGGCCAAGCCGTGAGTCGAAAATGGCCGGAAATCGAACTCAACCTTACCAGTCTCCTGTTCTTACTACCATAAAAAAATGAGACTGATATCCGAAGCGATTCTTGAGTTATTGCTCGGACGCACGACACACGACGCACGACAGGGCCATAACATAATACGGCCCGTCTGCGACGGGCGTATAAAAACTGCTGACTGACTTACCGAAGGTTGATCCCACGATTGGCCAGGCAAACGGTCCTGGTGGATATTTATATCTCTTCCTCGGGTAGAATATCCAAGCGAGGACCAAAACACCAAAAAAGACTGCCAAAGTCTTTGGGTCAGTCAGAATATTCACGACGAAGCCTGCCATCTCTTCTCCCGGCCCCCCACCGACTCAAAATAGCCTCTAGTGAAGAATAAACCGCCAACAGACTCTTCAATCTGTAGACTAACTTCTATTGATCCAAAGCACAGCCAATTAGGCCTACGGTTGACCTATTAAGTGTAGATGGTTTATTTCTAACAGAATAGAATGTACGTAATGGGACCTAGGCCTAGCTGTATAATAATGTTTGAGGAGTGAGCAAACATTATTTTTAATTTTAAGAGGCCTGTTCGATAAAAGGCCAAGCATTGTTCTTTCTTCGAGACACCTTTCAGTAAACAAACCATTGAGTTATAGACTTCCTATATTCGAAGTCACATCGTTGATGCTCCGAAGATGGTTGCTCCAGGTGCCATGTCGCCGCACTGCAAGAATTGTCTGTGCTCGTGGAAGAATTGACGGTGGGGAAACCACCAACCCAAAATGACGCCTTTCGAGACTAGCCTGGTTCCACTGGCCTCGACAGATGGCGTTGGGGTGGAGAGTATTAGGCCAGGTACGCGCTAATGAAAAAGCCCTGAAAACAGGGCTTTTGTGACGTCACCAACGGTCGACAAGATGGCGACGTTGTTACCGCTTCGATGAGATTTCTAAGGCCGGGCTGGCAGAAATTAACAGAAGACGTGGTCATGGTTGCTGTTACACTGGGCTGAAGCCACTCCAGGGAAAATGCGTTCAATATGCTTTGGAAAGTGACACTACGGCCGTGCTTCCCACTGGATATGGTAAAACGTTGTAATAGGTATCCGCCACGGATTACTGACGACTACGTACGACTACGATAAGATCAATGCATCAACGCATGCATGGGGTTACTGCCACACGTAGTCGTCAGTAACCCGTGGCGGATACCTATTCAAACGTTGTTGCCTCTCGTCATGTCATCATGTCCAAGGAATCCTGACAAAACTGTGATTATATGCACACCCCTGAATTCCATCATAGAGGAACAGTTGTCAAGGTATGTCAGACAGTGATAATACCATAGAAATCAATGAAATATCCAATATTTTCTCATCGAAGCGGTAACAACGTCGCCATCTTGTCGACCGTTGGTGACGTCACAAAAGCCCTGTTTTCAGGGCTTTTTCATCAGCGCGTACCTGGCCTCATACTCTCCACCCCAACGCCATCTGTCGAGGCCAGTGGAACCAGGCTATTCGGGACCTGGAAAACACACATGTCTTAGAACCATGGCCATAAAGGAGGGACCTCAACAGAGATCACTCTACTAAACTGCTTGAATGGCATTTTTAGAAAGGTTGCGAATTACTAATCCAACTTTTTGGTTACTCTTTCTAGGTTTATTTTAACACGACGTTTCTACCAGTGTTCCCTGGTCGTTGTCAGTTGTACACTTGACAACGACCAGGGAACACTGGTAGAAACGTCGTGTTAAAATAAACCTAGAAAGAGTAACCAAAAAGTTGGATTAGTTATCACTCTACTAGTGGACTAGGGCCCATAACATTAGGGTGTTCATTGGCGTTCTATTCCTATACAAAAGCCCCAGTCCCACTGCGGTCCGTTCGCTCCAGGAAGCAATTCGACCGATTTTTCCGTACACGCCTGGTGGCCTATTCACCTCGCAGAAAATGCCTTCGATTTCTACCGAGGACACCGAAAACTGATAGACTTGGTGCGCCATTCTGCATAATGCATCGTGTTAAAATCGGCTAACCTCTTCCTACACTCTGCAGCAAGCAGCCAGATTCCGTGTTCAACGCTTTGGATTTTCTCGTGCGCCCAATCAGAAGCCTCGTTTCTTCGTCGTTCACGGAAGAAAAAATATCAATGATGTCATTTCGTCAAATTTTGATTGGTCAACGTCATTACCGGGAACACATCATGCACGTTGATCGGTGCAAGCATTGCCGTGATTGGTTGCTATTTTTTGGACTGGGGAAATCGTTGAACACGGGATGTGGTTTGTTTGCGTGAAGGTCAAGGGAGGAGAAGCCGAGTCTTTACCTGAACTCAGTGAAGATGTGGTGCGCAGGCCAGTGAATGCAGGAAGCGGAAATTGTCCACGTCCGTCCGTTTTTGATCCGGATAATAGGAAGGTTGAGGTCAGCGACTTATCACGTACCCTTATACGTATACAGATCGAAATGTACACAAAATTTTCCTCGTTCTACAGAATTCTATCCGGATACGGATAAGGATCCGTGATAAGTCGCGTACCGGACACGTATCGAATCACCGTGCCAATGACAATCGACGTCATCTTCGTATGTACTTCGGCAATTTCCGACGGGCCTCCGTACATATCTCGACTGTATTATGGGCGCCATCTTGCGCAGCGATACAGCGGTGAATTCTACCGCACTGCGCCGGCTTGACCGACTAACATCCAAGTTGCATCCGCATGTTGAATAGTTCCTTGAAACGACGGCAATTTTGCTTGTAATTCAACATACATCGTGTACATTGCTGATGAATATATTTATTCCATCATTAAACAGGCGTTAAACAGGTGTTTCTAGCAGTTTTTTCGGTGTTATTGGTGATCTACTTTATAACGACATCTTGCCGTTTTCCGGCCATCTTGTTTGTCACATGACCAGATGAGATCATATGACCACTGAAAATAAGTAGTCTCTGCAGCATGGCGGCCATGATACGTCAGAGTCAATGACGACGAAAGTCATGGCTCTGTGGTTCAGAGTGTGCGAATGAATCGCGCTTTAGAACATTGCTCCGTGATTCATATTCGCAAGCCTCGGAAAAAAAGATAGGTCACATCGACCGCTTAATGTGAGACCCATTTCCACAGAGGACAATCCGATGTCCGATACTCACACTGGCCGTCAGTATAAACCAATCAGACACTGTCAAGTGGGGTCAGGCAATATCATCTTGCCATAATTTTCACAAATCAATAAATTGTTTGAGGCGCAACCTGAAGAAGTAGAACAAGTATGTAGATAACTCAGAGATACAGAACTTTTCGTCGAATCTATAGGATTTTTAAGTTTAATTTGTTAGTCAATTTAAGTTTAAGTGTATGATTGTGATTGCGTCTACGTGTATTTAGGGCTGTGTCGATGTGGGTGCACAACACAACTTAGACAGCGCATTACGCACGCCATTCTCAATTTGGACTAAGACGAGATAATATTTCAAACTCGTGCACGCATGGGAGTATACAGAGTCGTACGGTCACGCCGTCTGGCCCGATTCATCTGACGAACTGTACAGTATTCATAAGTGTTTCAAATGCGATTGGATATTGAAGTCGTGACAGTGTTTGAAGTGTCCATTTTCTTACTTGACTTGCTGTACTTGGAAATCGCCTGCTACGTTTGCTAACTTTCACTTGCTACAATGACTGACCCAGAGATTCTCGAATTCAGTAATGTGCTCCGCTTGAAAAATGGCGGCGGTGGAATGAGAAGAGTAATCGCTGGCAGTGTCTGTGAACCGCAGGCAGTTCGGAGAAACTTTCAGTTGGATCTAAAACTCGAGGAAACAACCAAACGTATTGACGCGGATAAGCGTGTGCATGTCCACAGAATAGACAGTCGAAAGCTTCCGCTCAGAACTCGAATGCTGGAGCGACATGCTATACGTCGTGCAGTTGGTGTGCAACTGCAAAACCACACGGATATCCCGAGCTGTCGGAAGAAGGGTCGCGAGGACTTTTCTAAAATGAAGTTGTTGTGGACTTCGAGAGGTGTCCACACTCATCCAGAGATTCCGAATCGGGGAATGTCGACCACGCCTTCGTACGAGCATCGAAGTCAGGGCGATCAGCTATCGGACGTAAGGCCGAGGGCGATTTCACTCGAGAGCTATTTTCGTGACGCAAAGTCAAAGCCACCACAATTAAAAGGTGGAGGAAACCACATCAAACAATGTCGAAGCCAACGTGGACGAATGAATGGAACGGATCGTGAACGAGCATCGGCTTCCGATAGTGAAATCGTCTTACCCGAAATCAACGAACGTCGTCACGAAATCACCCGAAAGGATTCGCTCGGTGTCAGCATCACTGGTGTGGCTATTGACGCACGCGCACAAAGCAGACAGTCGCATTCACAGCACATTCTTCCCAGAATTCGAAGTCCCGAGTCTCACCCAATCTCCCCGCCACCACGACCAGTAGGAAGACTGAGAAGTGTGACCATCGCCGAATCGCAGGATATACAGGCACCATACGATCGGAGAGTTTCTCGTCAGATGGTCCGACGTCGCTCAGACGAAAACCTGCCGAACATTTACACAGATGACTATCAACAAAAGTAATTCGAGAGGTCTGTCTGAGTGGAACAGTGGAAACATCGGCGCCCTACACCTCAGAAGTTCGGGTGTAATAACTGAGAATGCCTCCCATTCACCGGTGCCCGCTTTTGTTCATCCTGGAACATCAGAGGTTCTTATCGATCGCTCCCCAGTTTGTGTGCGATGCGCTAAAGACTGGTCCTGTCGATTTAGAGAAATCAGAGGAATCGGAGGAATCCACCTGGCAGGTAGAAAATCCAGAAAATCAGCATAACTATATTAACATTTCCTGAGCTATTGAGTTGTTATAATAAACTTATCATCAATCTGCACGAGCGGATGTCTAAGTTTGTACTTCTGTAGACCACCCGTGCGGCGATGTGGTGTCTTTGTTCATGCAGTTCAGCTTTTAAAATGGCCGAAGGAGAAAAGACCCGATTTGCACGTAAGCCTGTGTTATGATGTTAACAGGAGCACCTGGTTGTATTTATATACAGGGTGTACCGGAAAAAAATAGACTCGCGAAAAAATCATCATAAATAAACACAGAGGGCAGTTTTGAATAACTGGCTATATCCCTTTGTAGAGGACATGATTCTGCATCGAATGATACCAGTATCGTTGTTTACACTTCACGTTTCAATGAGAAGCGACGGTTTGAAGTTTGAAAAATTGAAATTCTGTGCGCACGGAAATGTGAAGGTTAAAACTGGATCTGTCGAAGTGAATGAAAAGTTGAGACTGAGTTTTACTAACGTGCCGACGCGTTTTTGAAAATAATTAATCCTTTCACCCTCTAACCCCGAAACAAAAAGTCTCATGTTTGAGTGTATCCTCACGAAATGTGTGGCGGTCTGGGAAAACCCTCGGATGTCGCGTTTGAGGAAAGTGTTAATGGCCTTGGTGAACCCGCACATTTCAATAGCTGAAATGTATTACATAACAGGCGAACAATAGCAGTTCAATACACAGGCAATCTAGCAGCCCTTGTTGATCACTCAGCGACTTCCGACAGGTTGTCCCAGACCGCCACACAAATGGTAAACACACTTGCATGAACTGGTCGTGACCTAATGTGAATGTCTGGTCAATTTCATCTTTTCTTCAAGTAGCTCAATGTAATACCTTATGTTGATCAGACAATGACATAATTCCTGGTCAAAAATCTGTGAGCACCTATGCACTGGCCTGAGTTTTTGGCTTGTGTCCAGTGGTGCAACCAGCTCACTGTTCATACTCCGAGGTCGTCAGACCGAGGGTCTTGCACAGAACGCAATTCTCATTGTAATTGGGTTTAGTCTCAGTGCCTTTAGATTCTGTCTGCGGTGTATCAACCTGTCTCCCACCAGTCTCTCCATCAGTCTTTGCCGAATCCTGTTTCTCCAAGTGAAGTAGTGTGTGGTGCTTCTTACCGCAGTTACCCTCGCGACATCGTGCCTGTGATTTGCAACTATCCACCTTGTGAGGCTTTAAGCAATTGCAGCATATGCGATTTTCCCGAGAAAATTGCCGTCAGTCCTAACGAGGAATGTAGGTAAAAAAGGTACAGGTAAAAAAGGTATAGGTAAAAAAGGTACGGTAAAAAAGGTATGGGTAAAAAAGGTACTAGGTAATAATGGTACTAGGTAAAAAAGGTACAGGTAAAAAAGGTACTAGGTAATAAAGGTACTAGGTAAAAAAGGTACAGAAAAAAAGGAATTAGGTAAAAAAGGTACAAGAGGAAATTTTGTCTTGAATTTGCTAGATGCATTGGATTATCCAGAACTTTGCAAATTCTGTTAAAAAAGGCGCATCGGAAACCCTATCAATGTTTTTATTATTAGTTTTATTGTTATACAGTAATAAATAAAGTCATTTTACAAGTTTCACATAACTATTCTGTGTTTTGTAGTCAGACCCTTCCCCTCCTGGGTACTCAGGTGGGGGTGGGGGCACCTCTTGACTCTCCTCTCCTATTCTGACCAACCTTCAGAGTCATACTCGTCACCCTCAGCCGTTTGAACACCTTACAACCCATATCCTCCATATAACGTTTTTTTTCTTAGTTTTCATTATATCATTAGTTATCAAAATAAAAAGCAATTAGAAGGTTGAATATTTGGAAGGCAACACTCAGGAATAAGGGGGTATGAGAGTCAGGCGCCATGACTTGGGCTGTAGAAAAAATGCCCGTATTGGACGAGGTATCGGATACGGGTATGACGTCAAAGGTTTAAGGTCCAATTTGCAAAGTTCTCGATGATCCAATGCAGCGTGCTTGCAAATTCAATACAAAAGGGGCTGTTCACGTTCGGAACCATTTTCCCAACTAATTTTTCATTATGTTGCAGTTGTTTGATTTTCATGATAACTTCAGGTATAATATTTTATAATGTGAACTACATAATCATGAAAGAAAAATGTGACATAAGCTTCATTAATTTGGAAAACAAAGAGTACATGTATTTGCAAAATGTCCGAAATCAGCATGAAAACATTGAAATTATTCCCTAATGAACGAAGGCGCTATAAACCCAGAGGAATCGGAACGAGTCATTGTTGGTTTAGGCCAGGGCGGCTTGAGATATGAGTAGGGATTCTAGGACATTTGCCCCCGGATTTTTGCCCCCCGGACATTTACCCCCGTAGGAAATTTGCCCCCCTAGGACATCTGCCCCCTGGACATTTGCCCCCGGACATTTACCCCGATAGGACTTCTGCCCCCCTAGGGCATCTGCCCCCCGGACATTTACCCCCCCCCCAGGACTTCTTCCCCCTAGGACATCTGCCCCCCCCCCAGTTTTTTTGGCAAAATTTCGATTTTTTAGCATTATTACATGTTACCTACATCGTACGCCACATAAAAAATACCTGGGCATATTTTTTACACCGGGTGCAAGATTTTTTATAGATGAAATATTAAATAAATGTACCGGGTGTCCAAAAGAATCAGCCTGAGAAGAAGTATTTTCGCCTGATATTTCACTCACTAATAAGACCATTTTTGCCCATCAGGGAAGTTTATAAAAATAATTATTTTGAAAATATCAAAATTCGATATTTTCATGGCATTTCTAAATTATTACGGTATCACACAAACATTTGAATTTCTTTTTCATAGGAAGAGAGTCTTCAACCGAAAGGTGTTACATGTATTTATGATTCACTGACAATTAGCAATAATGACAATGAGATAATTTTTTGTGACCAAGTCTGGCACAACCTGGCCAAAGTTACTGAACACCACAGGGTAAATAGGTTATGTGGGGAGTGTCATCACAATGAAAAGACGACGGTCTGTTGGTGGCAAATAAAGCCTTATCGATCGTGCAACAAAGGGCAGGTATGATCAAGGCCTATATCACTCCCCAGCGACTTTGGCCGAGTTTTCACACACCCCCGGTCACATTTATAGCCATTTATCATTTTGATAATTTGCCATTTTCTTTACATTTTGATAATTTCAAATTTTTCAAAATGTCAATGACCCAAAATAGTTTTAATGGGACGAGGATACTATGAGAAGAGTGTACCATAATTGTAAGCAAATGCCAGCACAGGAAACTGATGACATTATATAATGAAACTGACACTCTGGGTGTTCCCATACTCTTGGAGGGCACAGGGATTTGACGCGTACGGGGTATGATGTTGTCAGCCCCCACGAACAATGCCCCGGCCCGAGAAAAAATATAAAGAGAGAAAAAAGAAAAGGGATCTAACTTCATGGCTGGGCTGCTTATGACTTTTTCACTTCAAATCACACTCACAGCAAAACTATTGGGTCGATTTTCATCAAAAGAGTACTCTTAATCGAATCCTAAGACAATTCTATTTCAGATGGAACATCAATTTTTGTCCCCAAAAGGTTCTAACCACACAAAAAATCGAAGGGTTTGATGAAAAGTACCCCCAAATATCGCAATTACAAGGCAAACTGCACGCCGTTTTTGGCTGCTTGCCAGAAAGTAAGTGGCGACTTCTCGGCAACCAGACGGCCGATCGGCACATTCTATATACCAATGGATAGCTAGTAACATGCACTAAACCACTGACCTGCTGTCAAAAAAATTAATCCAAATATTCGGACTTTATTTGAGGTACTTGCCCAACTTTCTTACAAGACTGGCAAGATATTTTCCTAGAACCGCCATATTGACGGGGACGCCGGACTGAATATTCCCTCGTCGCTGATTGGTCGAATAAATTCCTTTTAAATTGGACTGAAACAGGATTTTGTTTCGACCAATCAGTGATGAGGAAAGTATTCAGTGGGACTTCCTTGTCAGCATGGCGGTCATGCATGTCATGTATGAAAATCTTGCCAATCTTGTGAGAAAGTTGGACAAATATCTCAAATAAAGTCCGAATATTTGGATTAATTTTTTTGACAAGTCGCCACTTACTTTCTGGCAAGCAGCCAAAAACGGCGTGCAGTTTGCCTTGTAATTGCGATAGATCCCTTTTCTTTTTTCTCTCTTTATATTTTTTCTCGGGCCGGGGCATTGTTCGTGGGGGCTGACAACATCATACCCCGTACGCGTCAAGTCCCTGTGTTGGAGGGTAGTGTAGACATACGATTCCTCTAAACCAACACTTCTAATGCATTGAATCATCAAATAGTAATGGCCGTTGTACGCGATCAATCATTTTCATCAAACATTTTCATCAATCATTTTGGTCAAATTTGCCTGTAGAGGGTCCCGCCGTACACTGTCAATCATTTTCATCCAATCTTTCACAAAATGGCATTACAAAACCAGTCCAACTGCATAACCACCATTCATAATATGACATTCGTAATCAGGAAACTCTAATTCAGAAGGGTTAACTCTTTGACGCCCGGCCATTATTGGAAAAAAACTGTCTTTTTGCAGGGGGTCCGACATGGGTCTAGTAATTTTGCTCTTACTCCTTAACCGTGCATGATTTGGAAGGAGTTTTTTAACAGTACATGGACAAGACCACGCTCGTTATTTCATTCCTCAATGAAGCCCCTGCGACGTGGCGTTCTCGCTCAGCCGCGCTTTGAAAAGGCCAGCACTGCCATTCGACAGGGCCAGTTTTAAGCACACTGACGTACAAATGATTTCTCTAAATGTTTCTCAGTGGTGTGGCGTGCAAACTGGACATGTAGGCCTATAGTTATGGCAAAAGCCCTTTCCAACAACGTCAATCCCAGTGAGACAGCCAACTCGAAAGTATTTTTGATCGATTTTTGAATAAAAAAAGTCGCTAAATTCGCGGTTAAGAGAGGGGGCGGTAGCTCAATCGGACCAAAAATAACTGAGCTATGAGCAAAAGAAAGTGGTGGTGTCGGGCCCCCAACTGAAAGCGAGTTATCGCGGCCTTGGGCGTCAAAGAGTTAATTGTTCAATCCATTCCCGGGGTCAAATTTTATCAAATCGTGATTCAAAAACAGGACCGGCTCTATTCCTTCAATCTGTGGTTGACGAAAAATATTTCATCCAATTTCCTGCCGTACACGATGAATCTTTTTGATCAAGCTTTTTACATCCAACTTTGGGGGATCGTGTGCAGCGGGCATTATTTCCAAAAAGACTCCGAATTGTATGATTTTATTAACATGCGACTGACTGCCCACGAAACGAATGTTGCAATTATTAAACGAAAAGATACACTTTCATTTCTTGTCTAAGCCCGGTGGTCGAGTGGTTAGTGCGCTTGACTACCAACTGTGCAATGGGTCGGCGCGAGTTCGACTCCGGGCGAAGGCATGTACAACAAATTGTGACACAGAAATGCAGGGTCCGTCGGATGGGACTAAAACCGTGGTCCCTTGTACCTGAGTGTCTATACCAGGGCAAGTAAAAGACCCCACGCAGGTGGACTGTAGCCTGACGTGGACTCCATACCTCCGGCAAAAATCCAACAGGGTTACGAGGCCGGTAATGATACATATCACTCTAAAAACTCAAATGTTGAATTCAACACTTCAAAGAGGCTTGAGAGTGACAACATTATAAAGTGTTGTATCCAACATTTAAAGTGTTAGATCCAACACTTTCAAATGTTATCACTCTTAAGCCCAACATTTGAAAGTGTTGGATCCAGCACTTAAAGAGCTGAATGTAACACTTTAAATGTTGGATACAACACTTTTATAATGTTGTCACTCTCAAGCCTCTTTGATGTGTTGAATTCAACACTTGAGTTTTTAGAGTGTATACCTTGGCTGAAGGACCTTGTTTTACCGAAGGTTACTGTACATTTTTCTGAGAACAGAGCATCTTAAAAGAGATCGTCCCGCTAACAGTAACAGTCGAGAGGTTAAGAAACCGCTCCGTTAACGATAACACTAACGCTAACGCTACTTCTGACGTACATTTGCAATGTAAAAAATAACGTTAGCGTTAGTGTTACCATTAACGGAGCGATTTCTTAACCTCTCGACTAACGTTACCGGTAACGCTATTTCTGATGACACTGCAAATGTACGTTAGAAATAACCTCAACATACATGAATAGTGTAAATGGCGTGATTATCTAAACTCTCGAATGGCTGTTTGTCGCATATACTACTTTTTCAAGAATCTTGCTGGTTTCCAAAAAAAATTCTAGAAATGTTTGTCACGGTGCAGGGGGAAGAATTTTCTGATGCAGAATCTTAAGGTGTATGTAAAGTGACGCAAAAATTCAGGCTAACTGCACACTAAATTTGGAAGACAAGGCTCGGGGGCCCTAGGGAGCCATCATAAGGAGGTGCCCCGAGTCTTATTTTCTCCATTTAGTGCGCAGTTAGCCAGATTTTTTGCGTCGAAAATTCGAGATATCGAGTCACTTTACATAACCCTTAATCCAGGACTCCTGACCGACTGAATTTCATGATTCGGCTCTTTCCATCTCATGGGCGTTTGCACCCATCGGATAGTTCAGGAAACAACAGTTATTTTACCCTCCTTTGAATAACGAGTAGGATAGAAAATGTTGTAAGAATGTCTGGGCAGCCGCACGATCCGGTTGGAAGTTTCGGGATAGGTCGGAGGCACGCGAGAATCTCTCATCAAATTTAAGAAATATCATCAATCAAAAGATAAGGGGAAAATGTTCTAATGGGGAAGTACGAATACCCTGTACGTTTTGTAAGAGACAGCGTTTGCAATCTCCCGCCCATCCAACCTAAATACGGATGAATGGATGTCGATTTGGCACGATACATCACTTTTAGACATGTGTGACTAGTGAGTCTTCTTGCTGCAGTGTTTTTTCGCCATCCCGAACATAGAACTTCACGCAGGTGGTTTAAATGTCATAAAAGACTGTACCTGTCGTAACTCACGCGAAACTGTTACCGAACACCAGGCTATTCTCATCTGTTCTGCAGAAGACGTTACCACTGCGACTTTACTGCAAAATGAACACTTGCCATCGTGCGAGAGTGGAAAGTATTTGACGAATGATGGCGATCCGAGAAGAGTAACGCCACTCACTTTTGCTAAAATCCCAAGGTAGGTGTCATCGATGGCAAAATTTCTCCATGTTGCTTGGTATTTCTGTTCAACTTTCTTCGTGTGGATTGCAAGATTGCAAGCGTCCAGTGCACGTTTCGAAATGAGTTGACCGAAACCGTGGACAAAAGGAACGAAGAAAGGCCATTTCCATTGATCAAATGGCAGAAACCATTTTGAGCGACGATCACGTTCAGGTTTAAGATCATCTGCAAGATCTCCTATCAAAACGGAGGCTCCTGGTTGGATCTGATCCTGTATAAAATCGATGCAGTTTTCTGGAGAAATGAGTGCATCATCATCACACTTCATGATATATTGTACATTCTGGCAATGCATTTCAATCCACTGCACCCAAAAAACCAGTTTAAGAGTCAGGTTACGGTATGTGTCAGTGAAATTTCCCTGCAATATGTCGCCGAATTTCTCTTTCTCGCCGTCGAACGCTCGCTTGGCCTCATCTGTCATATTGTTTACAACTCCCACAACGAATATATGACGTATTTTCAAACCTTTGTAGGACGTTACACGGCCCCACGTCTCTCGTATTGTTTGTCTCTTTTCCAGGTTTAGCACATTTTGGTTCCCGAAGCTACCGCTAGAGAGTGCTGTCAAATGGTAGCTTCGGTAACGGGCGCCATTTTGGCTGGCAGAAAACTGACGGCCTGACGTCATTGCCGCGAAAACTGGATCACATGATCATCGACCGTTACTCAAAAATCCGTACCCGTGGATGATCACGTGATCCAGTTTTCGCGGCAATGACGTCAGGCCGTCAGTTTTCTGCCAGCCAAGATGGCGCCCGTTACCGAAGCTACCATTTGACAGCACTCTCTAGCGGTAGCTTCGGGAACCAAAATGGGTTTAGCACAGCGCTGTGAGCAATCATTAGCAGGTACACACTTCCACCTGAACAAACTTGGTCGAATCGTTCCTGTTGGCCCACCTCTGTCGTATTCTTCATTGAATTATGAAATACACAACTTACATTTACAGGCTTAATATAATACGAACGTACCCACACACAAATGTAATATACGGCTATTATGAGCAAGGTGTATTTCTTGAATAAAAGTCGAGTAACTGATCTCCTCGTAAAAGTGCGGCTGGACCATTTAATCATTGCCGTATCTGCACAGAACCATCGTCCGGTCTACAATGTAAATTGAATCAAAACGCAGTCCCATAATCAATGCTGAGCCGGTGACACATCTTCGATAATCGAAGGCCGATCTGCTCACCACTGCGTTACGTCGCACATCACCCTTCGAGAAATAGACTGGTCCACGGCGTATCTGTTGCCCCTCGAAGAGGAGGCCAATCAGGACCGGTGTTGTAAAATTTCCTCGTGGTACAAACACAGTGGTAGCCGAAGACCCGATATAAAGTGCAAGCTGATTGGTCGACCGGCTAAGCTGGCATCGTGTCAAGATACGCCGTGGTCCGTGTAACGTTTTTCAGTGAGGCTCGTGTGCCGGTGTGACATTACAATAGATTGACCTTTCACCTACTTGCCCCTCTCCCTGTCATGGTCTCACAGCCATGGTCTCTTGGGAAATTCACTGTCTATGTTCGGCTCATGTCTATAGCTTCTCACCTTTGCACTAACTGCGCAGCCTTGCAGTGAGCTTTCTAGCTGTGTGCTAACTCCATGCCATCACACAGAGTGCTTTGCACGCTCCCTACACTTGGTTACACCCTGGTGACCTTCATGAATTTTATCGAGAATTTCAAGACGCATGCTCACCGGTGTAACTATTCTAGTCCCTCTCAGTAGAAGCCCATCTTTGTACTGTGTACTGTAAGCTCATTCATAAGCTGGTAGTAGGCCTAGGGCTTTACAGCACCGCGCACACTATGCTGATCCACGCTGGTGACTCAGATTTTATCCTGCGCTATGCACCTACTTCCGCTATAGCAGACGAATTTTTTGAAGTACATGTACTTGAAAATAACATTTTTAGTACCTTTACAGATCTGAACCACCCTGCCCCTATCACACACCCAAGGCCGGTGTAATATTATTAAATGCAGCCCGTTACAGAATGCCCTACGGGCATTCTGGGGTGCATTTAATAATATTACAGCCATGATAGACCAAAGTGCCCCCCATTACAGGTTGCCCCCTGTCAATTCAAGGGCAGTCGTGCTTGTCGTTACACTTCAGAGCCCATGTTCAGTGTGTGATATAAGTCACAGGTAAGCTCAAGAGATAGGAAAACCAGTTGGCTGCCAGCTTGCCCCATTGGGCGTACGAGCTGAGGCGTGTGTACTAATGATTTCTTTCCTTTCAGATTGTTGCTTGGTGGCGCGGGTTCGAGACCCTGCGCGGGCGTTCTATCTAATGCTATTTCATATCCATGTATTTTAGGTATAATATTGATATTGACTCTTTATACAATGATGAACTCTAGCGTGACATGTATATACGAAACTAAGTTTCGTGTTGGAATTCTTGGATGAAACTGATATTTTTTCATTTGGTTTTTTTGGCCGTTTTATCCGTATTTTGTCCCATGGGAGCGGTGTGACAACATCTAGATCATAAAATGTTTGCTTTAAGAATGAGAATCCCCTGTTGAATTTATTGTACTGAGTTTTTC
>NMRB01000882.1:230012-258932 GCA_002633025.1 Notospermus geniculatus
TATGGCCGCCAATATGGCCACCGCACCTTTACATCAACCCTAACTGCCTTCAGAATTCAGCTAGATGAACAATTTTGGTGTCTTTTCATGGGTTTTAGGGGTCAGGGAATCCGTTAAAACCATTTGCAGGGTGAAAAAAGTTCAGGATAATGGTGAAATCCAAAATGTCCGCCAATATGGTCGCCTCATCTTTACATTTACCAAACTAAGTGGCTTCTGAATTGACCTAGATGTATAAATTTGGTGTCTTAACATAGGTTTTATGGGGCAAGAAATCCATTAAAACGATTTACAGGTACAAAAGGACGGGATAATGATGAAAACCAAAATGGCCGCAAATATGGCCACCGTACCTTTACATCTACATAACGAACTGGCCTCACAGTTGAGCCAGAAGAAAAAAATTGGTGACTTTGCATAGGCTGGATCAAAGATGTGATTTAAACCATTCATACTGCCAAAAAATGGATTATAGTTAATATTTAGCTGTAACACAGGTATGTAGTATAAGCAAGAAACAGTTTTTTTACATGAAATGGGACTTTAACAACAATGAAACACAATCCTGAAAAATATCAAAGGAAGATTGAGTACCGGTACCCTGCGTTATGTCAGACTCAAAGTCAAAATCACAGTTTGGGTTCATAGTCTGATATCAACAACGGCATTCGGATGAACTCAGAATTCAGTAGAACTCAGATGAGCTGCTCATTCAGCTTGCCCAATATTTCGGTTCGCATGGAATGCGAACCAGGCGTCATAGAATGTAATGCCCCCCCCCCGCGATATCAGATGCCCGCTTCTTTTGTTCAGGGGACATCTGGTAACAGATGTAATGCCCCCGATATCAGATGCCCGCTTCTTTTGTTCAGGGGACATCTGGTAACTGAAGTTCTGTTTTGTCAGTGCCCGGCTGACCCCTAATCCGTTGTTGTGGGGCATCTCATATCGGGGGGCATGACATTCTACGACACCGGGACTCTCTGACTGCTCGTCAGGCTACACCACCATGGCTATCGGTGACTATAAGGGGCTGAAGGACTACCAGTCAGTGACATGATTGTTTGAGGGTATTTTATCCTTAGTGCCATCAGTTGCAGAGACACGAAATTTATATTTCTTTCCGTCAGGAAAGACGCCGCAGCATTATTGGCCCTGGTAGGTCCCGTGGTACGTACAGCGGAGGCTATCTCAAGCTACTCATGTTCCTCACTTGGATGGGGTCTTCTGCTTGCCCTTGCAAAGAAACAAGGCACCACACCCTACTGTCCCGTGCGACGGACGTGAAGTGTCGGGAATGAAATCCCATATGGCCCGGTCTGGATTCGAACCCGGGATCTGCCGTTTGCTGAGCGGACATGATAACCACTAGGCTATTAGGACTCTTCAATTACGGAAGTGGTACCAATTCAGATGGTACCTGAAATGTGACTACACATTGACCTCTAAGGCACTCTTAATTATTCATTTGTTCATTTTACAAATTGTTGGATGATCAATAAATGGCTGCCGTACTGGAATTTTTTGCAGTATGAATGGTTTAAATGACACCTTTCATCCATATCCCACTTAAAGACACCAAATTTATTCATGTACCTCAATTGTGAAGCCAGTTGTTAGGTAGATGTAAAGGTGTGGCGGCCATCTTTGCAGTCATTTTTTTTATTTTGCCAATATCCCTTCCTTTTACCCTGTAAATGGTTGTAATGGATTTCTTGTCCCATAAATCCTTTGATAAGACACCACATTTATAGTTCTAGCTCATTCCGGGAGTTACTTAGTTAAGTTAATGGAAAAGGTGAGGCGGCCATATTGGTGGACATTTTGGATTTCACCATTGTCCTGTATTTTCTTTACCTTGCAGATGGATTTAATGGATTCTTTGACCCCTAAAACCCATTAGACACAAAAAATTTTAATCTACCTCAATTCTGAAGCCAGTTGGGGTATATGTAAAGGGGCGGCGGCCATATTTGCGGCCATTTCGGATTTCACCATTATCCCGTCCTTGTTTTACCCGGTAAAAATTGCTTTAATGGATTTCTTGACCTCTAAAACCGATGTAAAGACACCAAATTTGTTCCGCGAACACAATTCTGAAGCCAGTTAGTTAGGTAAATGTAAAGGTGAGGCGGCCATATTGGCGGACATTTTGGACCTCACCATTATCCTGAACTTTTTTCACCCTGCAAATGGTTTTAACGGATTCCCTGACCCCTAAAACACATGAAAAGACACCAAAATTGTTCATCTAGCTCAATTCTGACGGCAGTTGGGGCTGATGTAAAGGTGCGGTAGCCATATTGGCGGCCATGTTGGATTTCACCATTATCCCGTCCCTTTTTTGTCCGGTAAATGGTTTTAATGGATTCCTTCACCCCCAAAACCTTGGTAAAGACATCAAATTCATCCCTGTAGCATAATTATACAGGGAGTTACACTGGGTTTAATGATGCGGCAGCCACCTTGGACGCCATCTTGAATTCCACCTTTCTGCCCCACATCTGGAATGTCTACCCAAGTTTTTTTCAATCTCCTAGGGGTTCCCTACAAGGATCAAGAGTCAAAATTAGGGGACATATTATGATTGCACACAGGACCCCCTCAGCCCCACGACTATATGGAACATGAGCCTAAACCTGCTGGCATGACCCCAGGAGATAAAGATAGAGACAGGATCACTCAGACCTCACAATAGACAGACAATACCAAAATTGACAAATGTAAACCTCCACCACATAACCAATCATCAGCCACTTTGAGGTCGGCTAGATGGGCCAAATGCATTTGTCAGTTTCAGTAATGTCCACCTGTCTGCTGTGACACAGGCCCCTGAAGCCTAGTTAGCGGGATTATCGGGTTAGTCAGCGGGAATATCGGGTTGAACCATTGTAAACAATGGGTAAGAGTATAATAGGACAAGGATGGCAAGCTCCGGACCAGATTTGAACCGAGAGACAGCTCCACTTCGGACCCCTCGTACGACCAGAAAACGCCGAGAAACTGAACATTTTTTGCTTACCACGTCATCCATAAGACTCCAATCACCCCTTGAGGACGGATGACGAAATACTCGTCATGACATTCCTTTCCGCAGTGCCGGGTGACGAGATACTCGTCAACACGTGGTCCTAAATATAGATCACTAACACATGACCCCAATTGCTGTAAACACTGAACTACGTAGATTAAACGTTGTGTAGTTACTTCTGCTTAGCTCAGGGGGCAGCACAAGGCGGTTGGATTGTGTGCAGTGTGTATTTTGGTGGCCAACTTTCAGTGCTTGTGTAGAGGATTTCTGTCATCAGAAATGGATACTTTAGACGTAAGAAACGTGTCTGAGGACCCAGACAAATCAAATGGATAGTGTTTGAATGTGTTGATGATGAACTTTTATCAACTTTGAGACAGTTTCCAGGCTGTGGGTCTGCTCTGACGGATTCAACCTGAGTCATATGATGATCATAGGCCTCTTAGTAGGAACTCTAGTACAAAGGCCTATATCTGCTAGTTTAGATAGAGATAGTGACATTATCAGTCATGTCAGTGAACCAGAGCAAGGAGAACTGAGTGATGAAGGTAGTCATAGCATTTGGCAGACTGCCAGCCCTAAGCCCTCCACCCCAGGGTAGGGGTAGTGCCCGGGGTGCTTGTAGGTCACGAGGTCGTCCCCGTGTGTAGGGGTAGCTAGAGGACTGTGGTGTTTCTCCAAGCAGGCCAAGGCTTTGAGGACGGGATTGTTTTTTGTAGGTCGAGGCCCAGGGACGGGATTATTTTGGGTAAAAATATATTTTTCATGTTTTTGCATTTTACATTGGTTTCATGGCTGGAAACTGTGCAGAAATGATCAAGATTGAGAAAAAAAAGCTTTTGAATAAAACATTTGTGCATTCCAACCCAATTTGGGCAAAAAATTGTTTTTTTAGCAAAAATTACATTTTTTGCCGAATGATTTTTTAAAATGATTTTTCCTAAATTTTTAGTCCTGTAACTTGTTTATTATTATTGTGAAGATCCTCTGGAAGAGAAGCAAGGGTTGAATCTGAAAGCTGAGTGTTGTCATTTCTCGTTCACAATGCGTAAAGAAACCCAGTCTTGGATGAAGGTCGTGTTTGACATGCAGGGTCAATTTCCATAACAGGCTGCGTCAATTCATTGGATTCCTGCTACTTGACCAGTTCACAGCCTGTTGACACCCCGTCAATCCCACAAACTATTCAATGGCCATTGATTTTTATCAACCAGCATGACCATTGGTTTCAAGGGGCTCTGTCAAAGGTGTTGCAAGCATGGGCCTAGTGTTTCAGCTAAAGCCCAGGGCAATATAAGTTTGATAAAAGTGCCCCAAAATCACATATCTAGAAATAACAGGATATATTACGAAAGGCCTCCATGAGTAGAATACAGTGATATAAAAAAATTCAATGAAATCGTGCAAATAAGAAAGTGGCACAAAACATGCCTTCACAAAATTCCTTCTGTCAAATGTGGCTTTCAGCAGAATTTTTCAGCACTGATACCATTAGATAGCCAGGAAAATTTACTACTATATATGCAGAGACCAATTTTCTCCACCGCATTGGTTTGAAGATATTCAAGATAAGCTGCTGTCCATTTACTTTTGGCCATGAGTGTACACTCTTCGTCATAAGTAAATCCGCATCAGATATTCTTGATCTACTCGATAACTAGTAATTATTCCTTCCCAATTTGTGGACTTGTCAAAGCCACAAGCACTGTCTAACACATCCCGCTTCAATCATTCAAGTAGACCAACATCCCTGTCTTCCACAGCAGTTCAACAACGGCAGGGTGGTTTGGAGGTTTCACCAACTGAAGTTTTCATCACATTTCACACCTGCACAACCTTCAGCCTCGCTCATTAAGCGACAATCCAGTGAAAATTTTCCCAAAAATATATCAAGATCTCACCAATAATTGCATTTTTGTCCAAAATCTCAGCACATGCTTGGCAACCAATGAAACCAACTATGAAATGGTCCCTTAGACATGTCCCCAATCAATCCCCTGAAATGAATGTTGGCTACTTGAACAGGCCAATTGTTATTCAAAATCACTGCGGTTGAAGTAAGTCTTATTACGAGTACAGCCATACAGAAATAAGTGGGCGTAAGCACAAGAAATGATGAATATGAATTGACTGGTTGGGGTGGAGCACTCTAGTCTCGTGCCACCAGACTCTGCAATTTTCAATTTTAGAGTCTGGTCCAGATGGTTACTTTGACTTGTAAAACCATCATGGCGGACAATCTACCGCCGATGACATTAGAACACAATGCACAACCAAAGCAAAAAGCATGCAGCGTGCGAGTAAAACTACAGTATTTTGTACCCCTTGCTGTTAGGCCTACTGCACTTTTTATTGCATAATTCCCTCCCCAATCGAAAGAATGTTAATATACTTGCCTGAAATTCCGATGAAAGACACTATAAATTGACTTGACAACACAAATTGAGGCGATTCACCTCACTATTTTCACGCTTCAAGTTCTCTGGGCGCCGCCATATTCCCCCTGCAGCCTACGTCACCAAATTTTGAAACCCAGCCAATCAGCGAAGCAGACCTATTTCGAAATCATCGAAATAAGGTCACTAGGTCGCTACAATGAGAATTTCGTTCCGTGCCAGACCCTCGCATTCTCGACACTAGAGGGCGTTCCAAATAACACCCTCTAGTATCGATCAGCCATCGCCATGTTGAAAAGAAGTGCAGCGCAATAATATGTGTAAGAATTCCTTACCATTGTGAAGCGGTCGGCCGTTCACTCAATAAACAAGCGTCGCCATGCGCAGTAGATCTAGTGCACGGTTATACGCCCACAGGAAGGCATAAATAATATTATACAGGCCTGCCTAGGTCAAAATGAGGCTTAGATGCAAGACACAATAAAAATATTTGTAAAGCATAATCATTTTGTGGCAAGATATCTCGAGGTTTTTCGACAGTTATTCTGAGACCAAAGTAGTCCATGGCCGCGTGCATTTTGTTTACCCACGTGACCAAACATCCCCCAGATGTTATACACTTATTCCACTTTATAAAGTCAAGGGAAATATATATTTATTACTATTCACTTCGAAATTGTGACACATCAAGCTTAGGCGTGAATGTAGTTGTTTAAGCGCAAGGTTCTGATTTTCGCGGAGTATCACGGTTGTGATATGCGAGGCCTGATCACATATCCATCCGCGGCCGTAAAAATCAAAATGGCGTATGCCGTTCGATGACAGTGTCGATATTGCGTAGAAATTCGGCACTGTGTACAGTTTGAGACCCTCGGTCTGACGACCTCGGAGTATGACCGAGGAGCTGGTTGGGCGAGACTAGGAGCACTCTAGTCTTAAATTTCTGGATAGAGAGTATCTAAATTAAAGAATGGACAACGATGCAGAGAATGCACTCCATCCAAGTTGACTTAATATAAAACAATGATACATGCAGTGCAGTTCACGGGTACCGGTATGCAAAGGTGCATGTTTGTAATCAAATCAAAGAATGGACAACGATGCAGAGGATCCAGTGTATCAAGTTGACTTAATACATAACAATTTTACATGCAGTGGAGTTCATGGCTATGCAAAGGTACACTCTTGGTTGTAAGTAAATCCGCACCAGATATTCTTGAATTACTTGATAATTACTCATCATTTTTTCACAATTTTTGGGACACGTGAAAGCCGCAGGCACTGTCTAACACATCCTGTTTCAATTTTTCAAATCAACGAACATTACTGTCTTCCACAGCAGTTCAAAGAGGGCAGGGTGGTTTGGAGGTTTCACCAACTGAAGTTTTCATAAAACTTTTCACCTGCACAACCTTCAGCCTTGGTCACTAAGCGATAGAGAAGAGAAAATTTTGCAAAAATATATCAAGATCGCCAAAAATTGCATTTTTGTCGAAAATTTCACCACTTCCTTGGACACCCAGTGAACTCAACTATGAGATGCTCTCTCGCTGTACTATGCAAATGGGACATAATTTTGTTTTGGTGGCTGGTCATTTTGAATTGAACTTTGAAAGCATGACATTGATCTGTTTAGATGGTGTTGGTGTATTGAAGTCCATAACTGGCTATTGAAAGATTCCAGTGGTCAGATGTCTATTGATGATTGATGAAATAAACAAGTTTTTTTTCCGCATTCTGCTTTGAGTTCCATTCACGGGGGAAAGGCCTAGTTGCCATGGACTGGACAGATTGCATAATAAAAGTGCCATTATGAGCCATATTCAGCATGTTCAGTGGAAAGTGATCGATTTCGAGCATTTTAAAATCGACACTGGTCATCAACTGCACTGACCTCAACCATTCACTTCAGCGTCGTCGAGTCGTAGAGTTTGGTGTTGAGTGACCAAATTGTACAATAGGGTTTTTCCTAGGGTCATGAATAAATACCATTTGGGCGGGCCTAGAGGTTCCCCATTCTCTGGTCTTAAATTTCCGATAGAGAGTACTTACATGTACCTTTGCATACCCATAAACTCCACTGCTCACAACATTGTTTCACACACCAACTTGGATGAGCAACATTGTCTACAGCGTCATCAAATATGTCACCCGCTCTGACAAAAGCAGACGCATGTCACTCTTAACTTGGCAGGTTGAGACCAAATATATATGTCAGTTTCAGTATTATCTGCCTAGTATGAAATCTGAAACGATCTATTTGTTCCATTCTCTCCTGGTGTCATCTTATGCTGCCTTCACACTGAAACCGACTTAAAAGCATTTTCAAGAAAATATTTTACGGAAAACGCTTTGAACCAAAAACGACCGCACCGCACTACAGTCACAAAGCGTTTTCAAATCGCTTCATCGCACCAGAATGAGGCTGAGTGAGACTGTGATGCTATCTATCTATCTATTTATGTGAGAACTGTGTTCATTTAAAACTCCTCCAATTCTGATAAAAGGGGCATTTCCATCCAAACTGCACAGATATCCATATTTTGTGAAATGTAAGGATTAACTTGACAAAGTTTCAGGGAAATTAGACAATACAGTAAGGTTTTAAGAGAAAATTTAATCTTGAATTTTATGTGATTATGTGTGTTCATTAAAGTCCTCCAATTCTGATAAAAGGGGCATTTTACATCAAAACTGCACAGATATCCGTGTTTTGTGAAATGTAAGGATTAACCTGCCAAAGTTTCAGTGAAATTGGCCAATACATTAAGGTTTTTAGGGGATATTTAATTTTGAATTTTATGTGAAAATTGTGTTCATCAAACTCCTCCAATTCTGATAAAAGGGGCATTTCCTGTCAAAACTGCACATATATCCGTATTCTGTGAAGTGTAAGGAATAACCTGACGAAGTTTCAGAGAAATTCGTTGATACAGTAAGGTTAATGCATTTTAACTCTTACTATTTCTGCCAAAGTTTTGGTCTTCAAAAACATCGTTTTTCTTCCACCACATGCTTTGGAGTTGAGTTCAACTTTACTCGGACAAGCTGAACTGAATATAGCCAGTACAAGTAGAACTCTGTTTAGTTCATGCTGGGGTGATACACAATACACTGTGTGCAAAAACCAAGGCTTGAGTAAATCTTCTCTCACTGGTATTTTAATCTTATTAGCTTTAATTAGCCGGTTGGGTTAACACAAGACCTCGACCAACTGAGAGTCGAGGGAGGTAAAGTGAATGTTCCAAGAGCCTTCACACCCTGAGCTGAGTGTTTACTAAGCAAATGTTTGAAGTGTCCTAGCATTGTCCAGGCTGGGCGAATTTCTACCAGCGTCCAGTAATGGCCAAAAAAACGTAATGTATACACTTTTGTAGGCAGCGCCGCCTTCGACCGCTATTAACACTAAATTTTGACCAAAATCGGATGACACATCGGCCGCGGCCTTTTTTGTCATCTAACTGTAACTTCTGACGGCCATAACTCAGTGGTTTCTGAATGGATGAGGACAAAAATCACAGGGTTTGTAGAGCAGGGTGTCAGCTTCATTTTGAGACCAACATTTTGTAAATCCATGGATCCTGAAGGATTTTACGAAATGAAAACGAAGAGAGGTCACAAGTAACATGAATTTTGAGTTGCACATTTATGGTTATTGATCTATTTATGACGGGACGCAACATTCGTGTGATGTGCACTGTTATCGTCTTTTTGTCAATAATATCCTTAGGGGGTCGTCCCTATGTGTCCCGGGTTCTATGCGTCCCGGGTCCTTTCCGTCCCGGGTTCTATGCGTCCCTAAAGACAGTTATTTTTATAGAGGGTTCTATGTGTCCCTAAAGGAGTTATTTGTATGCAGGGTTCTATGTGTCCCGGGTTCTATGTGTCCCCGGCTCCATGTGTCTGCCTCAGTTATGATTAGCCTTATGATCGCCATTTTATTCTCAAGTGGAGTCGACAAACTCATATTTTAATCATCATGGATAAAAAATAAAATAGCTAAAATAAAATAATCAGCGTTAGCATAAAAAGAGCTTAGAGCACAAAGGGCACATGTCCATTTTTTGCACTATTCAGTGTGATATATCAGCAGAAAGCCTGAAGAGCCCTCTATTGCCTTGACGTGGAATTATCCCTATATTAGCATTCCAAAGAGCAGAAAATAAGGTTTTAAAAAATTTAGGGCACAAAGGGCACAAGTCAGCACCATCGTCAAAAGGGCCGCCAACCGTTTATCTACGCCACTATTCATGATATTTGATGTTTTTTATCTTCTGGGATCCACGAACTGCTGTTCCCTCATTCAAATGTCGTATTTATGTTAATATTTACGCTGTAATTTGAAATCAAAAATCATTTTGTGCACAAAGGGCACAACGCACATGAAATCTTTTGATTCACTTTTCTCAAAAGTTAAAAAATGGACATATGTGCTTTGTCCTCTAAGCTCTTCATAAGTGAACAATATTTGTGAGCATTAGGGGGCTTCCAAATTTCCACATTTAATGATGTTTCCACCGTTATAATATGTATCAAAATTCATAATAATTTTGTCCATTGACTCTTTACCAGGTTTTTTTTCTTCAGCACTGTATCTCCGGCATTTTGGAAGATTAATTAATTTTACAAAAAAAACACGTAATTGTTGGTATGTAGCCTATTGAACATGAGTAATTTGTGGGTAGACGGGCCGTAAAACTTTTGCTTTCCATCGTAGAAGTTCTACAAATTAATGCTAACGCTTATTTATTTTAGTTAATACGTACTTCATCAATGATGACTAAATATGATTTCGTCGACTCCACTTGAGAATAAAATGGCGACAAGGCCAATCATAACAGAGACAGACACATGGTAACGGGGACACATAGACCCCGGGACACATAGAACCCTGCATACAAATAACTGCTTTAGGGACGCATAGAACCCGGGACACAAAGAACCCGGGACGCATAGAACCCGGGACGCAAAGAACCCGGGACACATAGAACCCGGGACGCAAAGAACCCGGGACACATAGAACCCGGGACAAAGTACCAACCGTCATTTCGCTCACCCCAAACACCAGAACCAACCCTTGTACGGGTCGACCTGAATTTGCTATCGAAATTCCTCCCTGGGGATCAAGGTACATGTATGAGATTATGTATAATGTACATCGCAGCTTCCCTTTTTGGTCCACTTTTCCTTATTTCATCGATGAATATCGTAATGCTCCATTCCCTTAGGAAGGCGCTAAGAAAGAGATCGAGTATCGTGATTGTCACCTCGAGCAGCAGAACTATCTCCTCGTCCATCTTGCATGTCTTGCCTCACGTGACCGAGAGATAATAAACTCGGGGCTTCAAGATGAAAAAGTCGGGCCCTCGAGATAAAAAGTCGAGGCCTCGAGTTAGTAGTCGAGGCCTTGAGATAAAAAGCCGAGGCTTCGAGATAAAAAAAAAACATAAAGTCGGGGAATCAAGATGTAAAAATAGCCACCGAATATTTCTAATCAATACATTTGAGAAAATTTAAAACAGGAAAAAATACAGCTCTGGAAAGAATTATTAGACCACCTCTGGTTGACTCACTCATTTTCCATTAAAATAGGTCCCACAAACTCTCCAATCATTCTGTATGTACTGGTTTATTGTGTTGGTTAATTTGCTCAAACTTCACCAAGACTATATCAAACACAGAAATGGACTTCCCATAATGAAGAAACAATGGAGCTGCTGGAAGGACCTTGCCAAAAGTTCTGACTAAACGGAAGGACCTGAATTGCATGCATTTTCTGTGTAGACAGCAGTCCTCTTCATATCGCTTCTAATCAAACCTAAATTCTCTGAGCAGCATTGTAGCATCTTGTGGAATTAATGCTTATAATTATGACTAAAGTCATGTTTTTAAAAGGTAATAAGTACATTCTAATACAATGTGGCATAAAAAGATGTATAAGACTTTTTGTGGCGCCTATTTAATGACAAATGAGTGGAAATAATGGAGGTGGTCTAATATTTTTTTCCAGAGCTGTATGATCGTTCTTTCTTTACCATGATAAAGAAACATCGCCAGTCCATTTTAGGATCAACGCCGAATGCGAAACAAGACGAAGTTGTCACGTTTATACCGAAGAACTCCAGGAAATAACATCAAATTACCATAATCATCTGTTGCCAATGAAGGGCAGCATTGCATACCAGCATGTAAATAATAGAAGAAAACGTTCGTGATTTTGACTTTACTGTCCTCAAAGGTTACTCTCAGAATGTACCGTATGAACCTTTTTCTCAGAGCAAGAAACAACAAACCACTGTATACACGATCATAATATGGTGGGCATAAACCAGAGTTAATTTCTGCTACTTTGATTCGCTTGCGATAGCCATCACTGGCCAAAAAACTATCGATGTATACTTGAGAATGGCAGACATGACATGTGTATACGTTAGTATCTTTCCACGCTGCATGAGGAATATTGTTCCAGTTTTGTCTATCCGCCATGAACGAAGTTATCGTGATTGGGTTTTTAAAATGAACCCCCGCTGATTCTCCGTCCCCTAAATCATATCCCACATAAACGATGAGTTTGAATCCTGCCCAAAACCTGCCTCGGCCACATTGATGTTTTCTAGGGGGAGAATCCAATGCCAACAGGAGTATTTTTGTCTGATCAGGTGAAACTTCTGCCCCCCGCACTCGCTGCGTTAGGTTATCGAACACCACATAAGAACTGAATTTTCCTCCCCAGTTGAACAGTTGTGCTGACCCATCGTGGTACGAAAGATCTTTCCATGTGTTATAAACTGACTGATCACTGAACATCATGATCAATCTACCTTTATAGCAAACAATGTCAACAAGATGATTCTTTAGTATAAATTGCAGTTTTGGTGATGATCGACGAATCTGTTTCAAGTGTTGGAAAACAAAAACAAACTCGGGCAAGCTTTTGTGATTATGGTACGTTGGAATATCGAAAGTAAAAATGAGAAATAGCTCTTTATTTTGACAATACCTAACGCGTACCGTTTTATGTTTGTACGGCCGGGGCCTAAAACGAAAAATAGACCGGTAGCTGCCGCTCGGAGTCTGAAATAAACAATGTCATAAAATACTCTAGATTCCTTCTTCTAAGGTTACTTCAGATATTCATGCTGTAGGTTTAGGCCTAGCCCACAATATAGACCATGCAAAGAATTTATAGAATCTATTCAACATAATAGACCAATGAGTGAGTCTTGCGTTACTTGCACTGCGCCGCGAAGACTGCTTTGTTGGCAGGCACTATTAAAAAAGTGTCTGTTACAATCACTATTGCCTTAGGAAGATAACGATGTCAATAATCTGCGGTCGGATAAATCAGTCCTCAATAGCCCTTTCCCTCCTCGCCTGTCAGTTATGAGGCGCAATGTGGGAATTTAATTGTTTCCCAGAATTATTTGGAAATAATGTCATTGTTTCAAACCATAAATGTATGTATTTTGACTTATTTCATACAATAAAGTTATAAATAAAACCATGAAATTATTATTCAAACCAGAATTTATATTGAACATGGTTTCATCCCCATAATTTTAGACAAATTCATGGTTTTGAAAACATAACTTACTTTCAAACCATGGAAGTTCATGCAATTTCATGGTTTGAAAACCATGAAAATGGTTTACAAACCATAAAACCGACAAAATTATTTGTTTTCTAGCCATAATAATGTGAACGCATCATGGATTGTAAACATTGCAAATTGCAAAAATCATGGTTTGCAAACCATGATTATCCGCAAAAGCATGGTTTAGTGCAAAACTCATGGTTTGCAAACCATGGAAATCGCCACATCCATGGTATGCGTATAATTGTATGCGCAGTGGAACACAGACTGGTCTCTGCCCTAATTTCGTTCCGTTCCGCTACACTCGTACAGTACCTTGAGGGCAGAGGATCAGTCCATTGTTCCACTGCGCATACAATTATACGCATACGATGGATTTCACATTTCCATGGTTTGTAAACCACGAGTTTTGCAGTACTAATCATGGTTTCCGCCGAAACCATGCTTTTGCGGATTAACCCTGGCCTTATCATGGTTTGCAAACCATGATTTTTGCAATGTTTATTGTTTACAATCCATGACGAGTTCATATTCGTGATTTGAAAACCAAGAATTTCGCCGATTTTCGTGATTTGCAAACCATGAATTTGCATGAACTTCATGGTTTGAAATAATTTCGTTATGGTTTGAAAGTAAGGTATGTTTTCAAAACCATGAATTTGTCTAAGTTTTACTTTTATTGGATGAAATAAGTCAAAATATGTACATTTATGGTTTGAAACAATAATATTATTTCAAATAATTCTGGGAAAAAATTAAATTCCCACATGACGCCTCATAGTCAGTCACATTGAACAGCTCTTTATTTTGCCATGCATATTCAATAGGGTAGGCGGTTATATGGGTGTTCAGTGAAGTAACCTTAGAAGAACGAATCTAGAGTATGTACAAAGGTTTGATGTATCCAGCGTTGTGAGATTCTACATTGAAAGTTCATGCACTTGGAATTTGTTCGATCAATCCAATCTTTCTCGTTACTTTCCTTCTTTCCAAGTAATTCAGTTAAATGTCCGCCTCAAAAAGGCTGAAACTCATGCAGTCATTTATCGGCATGGAGAAAACGCGGAATTCCAAGGAAATCCGCCAAGAAAAGCCGGGGCTGTAAGTATTACGATGGCCCATACATGGCATGTGTATATTTTTGTCCACGTTACAAAATTCTGAACATTATTGTATTTTTTTCCTCTAATTTCCACGCGGGTGGAAAACATTTTCACCCGGGTGGAAATGTTTTACACCCGGGTGGAAATGTTTTCCACCCGGATGGAAATGTTTTTCACCCGGGTAGAAATGTTTTACACCCACGTGGAAATGTTTTACACCCGGGTGGAAATGTTTTACACCCGGGTGGAAATGTTGTACGCCCGGGTGGAAATGTTTTCCACCCGGATGGAAATGTTTTCCACCCGGGTGGAAATTAGAGGAAAAATACAAATATGTTCAGAATATTTTAATGTGGATAAAAATATATACATGGCATGTTTGGGCCACCGTAAATTATAGCTTTTAACTGTAGATCTTGAGGTAGAGGTACTGGTCAATAGAGAGGCACAGGGCGAACCTTTTAAAGCCATACAATCACGAGAGCTACTGTAGCCGTCGATTCACATTTTGGTTCGAACACTCGTTGAAAAAGTCACGCGAAAGTGGCATGCTTCCATGTGAAATAATCTGATTGATGATCGACTCTGACCACAACACTTGTTTTTCGTCATCTAACTTTTGCTAAGAAACTTTCTCGCATTTTTGTTCGAACAAAAATGTGAATCGACGGCTACGGTAGGTCTCGTGATTGTATGGCTTTAAACCCAGTGTACCGCATCAACCCATTGCGTTTGCCGTGCTGGCACGACAGACCGGGCTGTCCGTTACATCGTTCCCATGTCAGGATGGTCCATCCAACGTCATAATCTAAAGACCAGAAATTGTCTAGCGGATTTCCGTGGAATTTCGCGTTTTCTCCATGCCGGTGTAACATCTACCAATGTGTCCCGTTTGCCATTGTTTCACTGATCCCCGTGTTTCTATANAGATATTACAACTAATGTATCTGCATGTGTGTCCCATCTAGGAGCGTTTCTCAATCAATTTCAGTTAAAGCATGCGGCCGAGCGTGTAGTCGTAGTTCCTCCGTAACTTCATGAGGATAACAAATTGGTTCGGCGAGCAGCTGGTCCTCGTGGCGCACTGTTATTCTCTCCTTACAGATCTTGTGCTGCTCGCTGGTTCGAATCCAGATGAGATCCGCATTCTTTACTGATTGAATACATGTACTTTGTTGATATGATACGGTATTTATTTCTCTCTGTAGTCTTCCACCATATGAACCCCAGATTAAAACCTGCTCTTATGACCGAATTTTGCAATCACTGAAAACGCTGTCATTTTTTTTTTATTTTCGCAGGATCTCGCACATTCATTTTGTCATTTTTGGTGGGGAAAAGTGCCATTTCCATGTATCACGGTACATTGGATATGAAATGTAATTTTTAGCTCATCCGTGAGCTTTTGTCGTGGTGCAGCGTCCGTCGTCGTTCATTGTCAGGGCACGTTTCGTAACCGCTGGAGCTATTGATCTGAAACTTGGTACATACGTGTATATTCCCCTAGGTCAGATGACCTATGACCCCAAGTTTCGGTCCGATTCGAATCTTGGCTTGGTCTCCAGGTGGCCAAAACCAAAAGCACAAAAAGTGCAATACTAACTCCTGAACTAATGACTGGATCATCTCCAAATTTTTATCATAGGTGTATCTAAATAGGATACATAACATATATAAAGGGTTTTTGCTTTGACCTACTTTTCCACGTTACAGAGGTCAGAGTTCTACAAAACTAACGAACCGGCCACCGTTCCTCATTATTTCACCGAGCGTCTTCGTATGTTGCATAAATGTGTATTAGAGGGGTACCTTCAAAAATACCGGGTTTCGGCCCGATCGGACATCCAATATGGCCATCAGGTGGCGTAACCTGAAAATCATCCAAGTGCTATAACTCAGGAACGGCTTGACCCAGAGTGCTCAAACTTGATATTTACCTCTCTCTAGATGACCTTTACAAGCACGTCAAATTTCGGCCTGATTAAACTTCCAATATGGCCACCAGGTGGCGTAAACCGAAAATCATCAAATGTGCTATAACTCAGGAACGACTTGACCCAGAGCGCTCACATGTGCTATATGGCTATGTGGCTCCCACGAGATGACCTTTATGTGCATGTGACATCCAATATGGCCGCCAGGTGGCCTAACCCAAAAATCATTGAAGTCCTGCAACTTGGGAATGACTTGCCCCAGATTGCTCATGACCTGTCTCTGTAATTTGATTACACTATTATGTCCAAACGGGTGAGCACATGGTCCATGGACCATTTCATTGTTTTTAGAGTTCACGCCGTAGATGAAACACAATTGACCGGAAAGATAACATGACGTAGACTAAGGTAAAGGGGAAGGCAGGTGTGACAAGAACAGGAAATCGGCCAGTCTATCGGAAGAAGTGGGAACGGATGCTGTTGTCGCTGATACATGCCATTTACTTAAATTTTCAATCCACGTCTGGGCAACCTTGAAAATTCGAAGGATATCCTGCCTAGTAAGAAGCATACGCTGTACTTTATTCATACGGAGACAAGTATCTACTTAATTTCGAAGCAAATGTGGCTCAGGGTAGTTTAGCAGAAATCAAGGGGGGGGGGCATATTTTTTGGACACGCGTTATTTTGGTTTCCAGGCAGGGCACGTGCGGTTGCTAGGGAAAGGAATTATGGGAACGCGTCATTCTGGTGGGAGCGCGTCGTCTGGGCTGACCGCTTCAGCCATTGTTGTGCTATTTGGGCGAGGCTCGTTTTCTGTTTTGAGCAATAAATTTATCGAAATTCACTCTCCATCCTTCAGGTAAGCTCAGGACAATTGTCCAAAGGAATTCCTAAATATGTATAGAACAAATAAGACAATTCTTTGAGAAGGTTTCAGGAAGATTTAATCGAGAAAAAGGTGGATTATGTGATGACAAATCTCGCCGCGGCTAGGCCCCGCAGTGACGCTGGGCCGACCGTGGTGCGTCGTGCACGGGTTGAATTCCCCGTGCTCGGCCAGTAGGCCTAGGAATAAATTTCCGTAATTACTGTACTTTGTACAAGGCTTTATCTTTAAGAAAAATGCTTACAGTTGACTCATGCTAGGCGAAGGGCACAAACGCTGACAGTATTGACTGGTAGGCCTATTTTGGCGATTTTGAGATACAAAATGGCGGCCGAGGGGCTGTCTCAACCGGAAGCATTTTGCGGGAAAAGATTCCAACCGGAAGTATTTTTCGGGAGAACATGCCGAAATGTCGACCGCTCACGTGACTGCTGTCGGCCAATCTTATTCACGGAAACTTACTTGAGACTAGCCTGGTTCCCTGGCCACCGTCAGATGGCGCGGCGTAGACGGAGGCCAGGCAGTAGCCGTTGAATTTGATTGAGAAGTGACGTCATGGTCAGGAGACAAAGCCAGCCTAGATTCTGTGTAATCGATTCGACCAAGAAAAAAATACTTCAAACTCATAAATGTTCGTTCTTTTTACCAGTGCTGTGTGTAACACGTATGAATTAGCTAAATCCATATTTTTCCTCTATCATTATTCCCAAATTCGTCCTTTTCATTCTCAGATTAAATGACGCTATGAATCCGAGGCCATACCCTTTCCCCTGAATTCAGGGGAAAGCAAACGGTTACTGCCTGGCCACCGTCTACGCAGCGCCACCTCGACGGTGGCCAGGGAACCAGGCTAACTTGAGACACGATACACCATCGACTTGTTCGTTCTTCTGATACACTCATACCAAAAATTAAATGGACAGCAGTTTTTCTTGAATATCTCCAAACCAATGCAATGTAGGAGGCTGGGCCTAACATATGCGATAACAAATTTTCCTGGCTATCTGATGATATGAAAGTCGAGAAAATTCGGTGAGATCCACCTTTGATAGAAGGAATTTTGTAAGGTCATGTTTTTAGCTACTTTTTTATTTGCAGGTTTTTGTTAACAAAATTTATAGCTGCAGTGTGTTCCTCTCATCGAGAGCTTTCATATATCATATCTTAAAATTTCAATTATTTTAAATAAAAAGGTGATTTTAGACCACTTTTATCCAAATTGTTCTGCCCATGCCAGAGACACCTTTGAAACATCCCTGACTCCAACCAATTATGGGCTGTGTTGTCATTTCTACATAAAACCACCTTTCTAATTAAAATAATTGAAAGGGGCTGTATACTTAAGGTTGAATTGTCCCAAATAAATTTTTGATTATTTATAATAAAGTGACAAAACCCATTTTCACAGGGTGATTAGTTAAGAGGTTAAACTAGATTATAAGAATGAAAAATTGGCGAATTTCCCGTTATTTCAACTGAAACAAAAGACCTTTGCAAAATGTCATTAAAGTAGTAGAAATACACAAGTCCTTAAAATGCCGTTTACAACACATGTTAAATACATTGTATACTTTGTATTTATAAAGTTACATTTGTTTATATCCTTTGCCTTTCATGAAAATAATGACAAATAAGACCAATACCCTCTCAACTTTGGCAATTTGTTCAACTCTAGCAGTGGGGGCATCATACAACAGCCTTTCATGGCTATGGCTTGTTAAGCGCACTCAACAAGGGCAACATACCAAACTTGAAAACCTACACAAGTCAGTGGAAAATAATCCATTTCACAGTTACCTAATGATGTTAGGGTAACTTGGTTTACTTTCCATGACGCAAATCCAAGGTTGTGCTCATTCAACTGGTGAATACTGTGGTTTGTGGTTCAATCATTGTGTTTATATGGTGTCTGTTGCACAGGCCTGACATTCTGCCCTTGTTGAAGTAAGGTTGACTTCGACTGTAGTATGCCTCACACCTGACTGCCTGTTCTTAACAAGCCATAGCCATGAAAGGCTGTTCTGTGATGCCCCCACTGCTAGAGTTGAACAAATTGCCAAAGTTGAGAGGATATTGGTCTTATTTGTCATTATTTTCATGAAAGGCAAAGGTTATAAACAAATGTAACCTTATAAATACAAAGTATACAATGTATTTAACATGTGTTGTAAAAATCACCCTGTGAAAATGGGTTTTGTCACTTTATTATAAATAATCAAAAATTTATTTGGGACAATTCAACCTTAAGTATACAGCCCCTTTAAAGATATGACATGAACGCTCTCGATGAGAGGAACACACTGCTATAAAAATTTTCAGTGAAAACCTGCAAATAAAAAAGGTGCGAAAAATTCCTTCTATCAAAGGTGGATATCACCGGATTTTCGTGACTTTCATATCATCAGATAGCCAGGAAAATTTGCTATCACTGATGTTAGGCTCAGTCTCCTACATTGCATTGGTTTGGAGATATTCAAGAAAAACTGCTGTCCATTTATTTTTTTGGTATGAGTGTACATTCACCCAGGTGAGCACATGGTCCATGGATGGACCATTTCATTGAGCGCCTATTTGAACGTTCAAAGACACGGAACGACCTATGATTTGTCAATTATCTCTAAGAACGACACGACCTGAGCTCTGAAATCAAATCTCAATTAACTCCTACATGTACGTACCTTTTTCCGCCATAATGTTATATTTTCTCTGAGAACGAGTGTTGATTTCAGTGACAGGAGAACACACGATTTTTCATCGAAGATAAACCCTGATGATCTCCAGTCCAAGCACGATGCCTTGGAACACTCTAATAAGGAATGTGAAGAAACTGCATACAATGTTTTTGCTATCAAATGCGTACACATCCTTTCGTAATAGACATCGTATGGCCATTTTTTGTATTGAATGGAAGAGGATAATGACTTGGCAATGAAGAAAGCGACCAAAAACATGTACATGCCGACGACGAAGACAGGTTCAATTTAACTAAGATGTGGTAACTTTGCGATAAAAACGGTTACTGACACCTTTCTTGAGCATCGTGTAGAAGTCCTTTTTCCAGCTGGTAGCCTATGCAATGTATTTTCAGGGCCGATTGATTTTCTGCATTTTGGCAGGGCCAGGCGTTTAAATCAGCTCAAAAGATCACCGAGGTGGATCCCGACGATGGTCTCTGGTCCTTCCCCAGAAAATTTCGGAATGCATGCAGACGCTCTGAGGTACGATTTCAGTATTACAGTAAAACTCGCCTTTATCGGATTCAATTGTTTCAGCTGTTTTTGTCCGATATAGGCGAGTTCCGTTATGTGCGTATACTGGAAAATATCAGTTTTATGCATAAACCGGATTTTTATTCGATATACGCGTAAAGTGAATGTTATCCGTTATATAATGGCACTTCCATTGACATTATTCCAATGTATCTGAACAATGAAAAGAGCCATAATAGAGTTGTTACCTAATAGAGTTGTTGTCTATTCATAACTGTTGGGGACAATACTTGCAATGTACAGCAACAGTTTGGTTTGGGACCTTCAACAGTCATGAATAGACAACAACTCTATTCACAACAGTTGGCCACCTCGGACAGTCGCATGAAATTTTGGTGTAATTATGTAATACAAGTCATAACACCTGACCGCGATGAAGGCTTATATCGGGTGGGCCAAAAAAAACGCATCGAACTTCAAATCTTGATTTCTCGACAACTGTCCATTATAATTCAATGAAATTTGGTACCGTATCATTTAAAGATGTTTTGTTGAACGTGTGAAATTTTTGCATTGATACCTTTGGTATTTGGACCGCACCACTCAATTTAAAAATCATTGTAAAAAATTGCGATTCCGGAATCCGGTAAAATACGGGTGGATGAAAAAGTCCCAAACTTTAAATTTTCATTTCTCATAGAAGCTTTACTACAACTCAGTGAAATTTTGCCTAACACTCCTCCATGATATTGCCCCTAATATGTGAAAGTATTAAACCAATAACTTTAATATCTACCCTGTGGCGCTCATTACTATAACGCCATATTGGAATCGAGCGTTTCGAAGTTTCACCATTGTCTCCTAAAATATGATGAATGATTACTATGGTTTTTACTTTTGGCACCACAATCTTAATACCAAAGATAATGTGTTGAAACTTACACATTTTAGAAGCATAACCACGGAACAGTATTGAGTTAATTTTCATTGGGTTATAATGAATAGTTATTGAGAAATAGAAATTTGAAGTTCGGGACGGGATTTTTCATATCTTATTGCATTCCGGAATCACACATTTTTACAATGATTTTTAAATTGAGTGATACGGTGCTAATACCAAAGGTATCAATGCAAAAATTTCACAGGTGAAACAAAACATCTTTACAATATACGGTACCAAATTTCATTGAATTATAATAGACAGTTGTTGAGAAATCAAGATTTGAAGTTCGATGCGTTTTTTTGGCCCACCCGATATAACATGTTGTAGGCCTGAGCACAGGCCTCTGGGTCGTTGTCTGTAAAATCGAGGCGTTAATTAATGAGTTTGTCTCTATAGGCCTATCACCTCGAGTTATGTATATAAAAAGACAAGGTAAGCAAACAAAATGCACCCGATTCCCCGATCGGACACGTCCACTTCGACGCCCTCAAACTCACCCAAAACCTCACAAAAATCACTCAAACTGGTGCTCATGCACATGGGAAACTCCCGAATTTGTTCATCCATGGAGTCTGAGACTCTAATTATTATCCTGATTAGTGTAATTGCCTTAATTAAAATGTACACATTGGACATTCAGCAACAAGTTCCCCCTTCCACCATTCTTGGTTTTGGTCACATGACCAGCAGGCAAGCTGAACTGCACAGGCAAATGGAGAATGTTTTCAGTCATCCGTTGCAAAGTAACAAAATGTAAGTACCCAAAGTAAGTTTTATCTTATATTTTGCCCTTTTTGTTCATTCTACCCCCTGAAGATGTTTTGCAAGCGATACAAGCCAAGTATCCTTGTGATAAAATTTATAAAATTAAATTTTGCCTGTGATTTTCAGCATGCCTGCTGGTCATGTGACCAAAACCAAGAATGGTGGAAGGGGGAACTTGTTGCTGAATATCTTCCCTTCCTATTTCCCGTGAATTTAAGCTCATCGTGTGGTGCGAGAGCTAAGGCATGGTGGTCATGCCGGCATGGTGGTCATGCCAAGAGGTGATATTAATGCTCTTCGTGTGGTGTGAGAGCAAAGGCATGGTGGTCATGCCAGCATGGTGGTCATGCCTAGAAGTGATATTAATGCTGTACGTGTGGTGCGAGAGCAAAGGCATGGTGGTCATGCCAAAAGGTGATATTATTAGCACTCGTGTGGTGCGAGAGCTAATGGCATGGTGGTCATGCCGGCATGGTAATGATGCCAATGTTAATGCTCTTCGACGGAATGCGAGTGCTATAGAGGTCGCATTAAAATGTTATATGGCCGAGGAAGGGATGACATATTTATTTAAAGTTCACTCATTCTGCTGTGTAGGGACGAGAGCTGCGCAAGGGCTGTATTGAGAAAGATATCGCAGTCCTCTCCATGGCTGGTATTGTATTGTACAGCCTCTTGTATGTGCTCAATACAATCATGTGGGGTGGCCATGCGAAACAGTTGGGTGCACGGGTGTGAAAGGGAGCGGAATCATATTACATTATATAATTCGTTTGTTGGCATTGGTTTATTTTTATGTGTGAATGGAAAGTACTATTGGTAGAGGCGACGCCAGTTCGGTTTGTTGTGAAGGGCTTACAAAGGGATATAATTCGATTTTGGATGCTTTCGGCTTCGAACGAGGGATTCTAATTCCCTAGGGAGGGGTTTACCCCTTCCACCGGTTGGGGCCGGGGGCCTCCGAGGCAAGGTATTTATGGGCGTCGGTGTTATTGGATTTGGGGGGCCCCTGGCTCCAACCGAAGAGAGCCGAGGTTTTTAGAATGTTTGAGTACTGGAGAATTAAAAATGCATTGGTTTTCTTGTGATCAACGGTTACTCCCAGAGTTTTTAGTCCCTTTTTTTGGGTTTTGGGGGAGTATTGGGAGGGAGAGTATTGGGAGATTGAGTATTGGGAGAGTGAGTATTCAGGGGGTTGTTTGTGGGTTGTATTATTTTGGCCGCGTATCGTGGATGGAGAGGCTTCTGGCGAATGCCTCTCATCCCCAATACTTAATCGTCAAGGAGAAGTGAGAGATTTCGCTGATCACTCGGGAACCGCTAAGGTCACGAGTGATCTTGCGTAATCGCGAACTTCGATCGTGGTCATTTCGAATGAGGATATCAGACAAGCGGTGGCGAAGGGAGAGACGTGTCAGATGTATTCCGGATGGGGCCGACGGGGATGCGGGTTGGAGTACTCCTCTCGGTTGCTTTTCCCCGCCCGCCCTCCCTCCCTATGACACTCCATTGGGCGCATTAGTAGGTTCTCTCGTTTCTCCTTGGCGAATGCCTCTCATCCCCAATACTTAATCGTCAAGGAGAAGTGAGAGATTTCGCTGATCACTCGGGAACCGCTAAGAACACAACTGATGAAATTGGTGTCGATCATGTCCAACACTGAAAACAAGTGTCGATAAATGTATCAGTGTTGGGATGTCGGGATATATATGACCAACACTGAACTAAACTTATGACACTGGTGTCGATCATGTCCAACACTGAAAATAAGTGTCGATACATGAATCAGTGTTGGGATGTTGGGATATGACCAACACTGAACTCAACTTATGAAATCGGTGTTGGCTGTGTCCAATTATAAATAATGTTTTGATGTACCCCGTGATTCTATCAATATGAAAGTGCATGAACATGGGATAAAAGATGAAGGACACGGATTAAGTTATTCATTACTCTTATGTTATTACTGTGTGGCAGATTTAGGAGGTGTTAAGCCGTCGAGCCTAACGTCCGGTCTTTTGGCTTGATGGAAGAACGCTGCATGCGGGAGATCCGAGTTCGATTCCCGGTGCGGTCTGCGACATTTGGCGTTGTCGGCAAACTATCAAACAAACTATTTGACAGCCTACATAAATACAGTATTTTCAGATTTAAGACATCACTCCATGAATTACAATGTCCAGCCCACTACATGAATTGAGGCGTATGTTGTTCATCAAGTTTTGTAAAGCCCCTGTCACACTGTGGCGACTAAGACGGGCGAATCCCCGCGAACTAGAATGAAATGGTCCATGGACCATGTACATGCCTCTCTCTGTCATTACACTGTTATGTCCAAAGGGGTGAGCACATGGTCCGTGGACCATTTCATTCTAGTTCGCGGAGATTCGCCCTCCTAAATCGCCACAGTGTGACCTGGGCTGTAGGTCGACCAATCACGGCTCTGTGCTGGTTATGCGTTAGACATGTTACTGTGCAGACATCCTTATGGAACAAGCCTTTACCCTGTTAGGCCTATTACATTCAATGGTGGTGGGGGTGTATTGATTTGGTCGTGCTTGGTCCTACATGTATGTCTAGTCGTCAGTGTGACACAGAAAACAGGGTTTTAAATTTCACTGGGGGTATTATGAAATTATTTATCTGGCAAAATCATCCACAGGATCGATTCAAAAACTGTGGGTTTCTTTCTGTAACATAAGGTATGAAATTTCTTTATTGAAACTGGCCTGTGCAGGTATAAGCGAAAAAAACCCAAGTTCATATTACTCAATGGGTCAGGACACTGGTAGGGGGCTGGGGGGCCATTCCACACCCGGGGTAATTCCACACCTTTCAGACAAATGTCTACCTCTACACCCACCAGAGCAAGACCTGCAGATGTCCATTTCTCAAGGCAGTAACCCTTGTAGTACATTGCTGTGCACATGGGAATTTGTTAGCTTTTCAGCTACCCTGACCCCTGTGGGCTCCTGGTCTATCAGTAGTTGAGTAGAGTAACAAACTAACACTGCCATAGTTTAAAGCTGAACTTAATAGATATAAACCCCATGCGGCAGAGGTAGAAATTCGCCAACCTCTTTCTGTACGCGCCACGAAGACGGCTTGCTTGCCTGACGACAATTCCGATCGCTTTATGCCCTCATGGAGATCTTCAAAACCACAGCGCCTTTATTGTAGATCGGCGTCGTTGTATACAAGCAGTCTTCGTGGCGCGTACAGAAAGAGGTTGGCGAATCGATCAGAGGGTTGTGGGTTCGAATCTCGGTGCCATCACATATTATTTTTCGTTTTTTCTCATTTGGCAGCTGTGCTGAGATCTTTACTGCACGACTGTTAGAAGTCAATGCATGTAGTGGAAAAGGTCCGGAACGAAATTTGATTGGTTGGTGCCCTATTTGGAATAGAATAGGAATTCCCTGACACATTAAGCCATGCACGTCGACATGGTCGAGGCCTACAAAAGGAAACCACAGTATTAACGAGACGTTCGTACAATACAACTATTTGGTTCCTACCAAATATGGCAAACAATGGTTTGAAGACAAAGAAGTTAACATAGGTATTTTGGGCGAAAGGATTTGGTGAAACCTGTGACAGCTATCGGCTATACCACAATGTTTATATGCAGCGGGAATTCCCTTCTCCATGATAACGTTAATATTGTTCGGCGATCTTATTCCAAGATTCAGTAAATTCAGTAAATTGCATCAACTCTCATGCTTCCGAGCTAAACTGCCGGAATTTTAGTGCCGAAGGTTGCATTTTTCTCAGTTGAGTATTATAAAATCAAGATAATGTCAACGTCTTGCAATAGATAAACATGTTTAGAACAATTTGAACCTATTGGTAATCTGAAGTTCGATCTGATGACTTCAAAAAATGCATTTGAAGTGTGATAAATTTACAGTAGAGGCCTCCTGCGCATGCCCAGATTGATTTCTTCCGGTCGTCAATAATATTCTATTGGCTTTGCTGTGGAGGTAGGCGTCGACTACGCCGATTTGGCTGCGTCACCGTACTATTTTTAGGAGGGCTTTCCCCATGTTGTGGCCGTTCTCCGAAAGGTGACGCCTCTATAGCAAATTCCCTTCCTAACAGTCGTGACTGTTCAAGAGCGTGGTGGCAAGTGAAACCAACTGTGACCGTCCGAGAGGGTGTATCGTTTTCAGAGGTAGTTTGGAAGTGCCTTGTGGCTGTTCGTAATTTCTACCTCTGCCGCTTGGGGTTGATATCTATTAAGTTCAGCTTTAAGGTAAAGTCTTATTTTGATTGGCTGACAAAAACGGTCTCATGGCTCCCAGCAGTGACTAAGCTAGGGCCTGATCCAGAACACCTTCCACAAACACACCTTTGAAAGTAGACCATCAACACTTTTAAACTGGGGAGTACGTTCTAGAATCAGGTCTCGTATGTGGTTACTGAGTGAGACTGATGTGTATAGAGTTCCACAGCAGTGTTTCTTGAATCTAATCTGTTTGTAGGCCATGGAGAGAGTGTAGACGCAACTAGGGGCTTGGGCAATTCCACCCCCAGGGTGGAATCTGTCAGATGATCAAAATAGTTGATTAATTTGCTATTTATTCAATTTCAGCTTTGTAGATTGATGAAATTGAGACAAATTCATCAAACTCGTATGTCTCACACAGAGACAGCTAGGTGTCTCCAGGACTTGTCTGAAAATGAAGGCAGATTTATAAGTGTCGAGGAAGTTGTCTCAAGAAGTCTCCGCCTGAGACATGCATGTGACTCAAGGTACTGTCTTACGTGATATTAGAGACCTTTCTGCCTCAAAAATTTGAGACAAAATACGTCTCAAAAGGTGCCTCACCCTGAGATATGCAGGTGTCTCAAGGTACTGTCTCAAGTGGAGACATTTGCCTCGAAAATAGGAAACAAAGGTGTCTCAAAAGTTGTCTCACTTTGAGACATGCATGACCAAAACATTGTGGGGACGTTTCTGCCTCATCTTGAGACACCCGATCAGAGTCACTTATGTGCCTCATTGAGAGACACCGAACTGCCTACCTTGAGGACAAGCCTTGGAGACATCTTTCTTTCTCACTTTGAGACGGTTATTTTTTCTGTGTAGATGCTATAGGGGACCTTTGATTTCTGTTATTTTAGTTGTTGTTTATTTAAATTGTTGGTTTTATACAAATTGTTACAGGGGGTGGAATTGCCCCGGTGTAATGACTCAGAATGCCTCCCCTTCTTATTGCCCGACCGGGCATTCATAATCACAAATTTCTGTTTTTCATTGCCCCCCGGGCAATGGGAAATAGACTGAGTCCCGTTTTTTATTGCCCCCCTGGGGCAGCTAAAATCAACTCCGTTTCCAAGAAAATTGATTATCAATGCCCCCCTTCAGTGGCCTATGAGTCGCGTCATTGGAAGGAAAGTTACGGTTGGCTGCCAGCTCGCCCCGTGGCCGAGTGGGCTAAGGCGTTGTACTAATCGTTGATTTCTTTCTTTCCAGGTTTAGGTAGATCGATCCCCAGCACAGGACTTTCATCTTTCTCGTTCTTCTCCTTGTACTGTATCATTAGGGCCGTTTAGACGACAAGCCAGAAAACCACATTCAGATTCAATCCGATTCGATCCGATCGACCTCATCGGGTCTCATTTGCGTTTAGACGAGATTTGAATGTGGTCGAATGCGGTCCAATGCGGTCCAAAATCCACACTGGACCGCATTGAGTAACGTTTACACGCAACGAGTTTTGAACCACAATCGGATTCGATCGGATCGCATGTGGATTTTTGCCTGTCGTGTAAACGGCCCTAATGAAATGCACATGCTAATTAATGTATATGTATCAATGTATATGTATCTCAGTATTTATTTATTCGAGACATGGGTGCCATCGTGTAAAACACATTAAGGCTACCTTAACAGAATACAAAAATGGAGGGGTGCAGGTGCAAATGAAGTCAAAACAGTTTCTAGTGCATTTGCACTGATATCCTGGCTGAAAATTAGGTTTTTCTGGGCTTTTTGAAAAGTCCGTTTTGGACTGACATGAATCCAAAATGGATGGGACTAATTTCAATCCTATCCCTGACTGATGACTGGAGCACGGCTTTGACTGGAGGCTAGAATCATTCTCTATGGGTGGTACCATCAAAAATCAAAACAAACCCCGCTAGCCATTTGCTTTATATTAAGTCATAGTCGAAAGCACCATGGATATCCTGCTAAAGAGTGTTGTCGGATTAGGCAGTCACGGACGTGTATGCCCTATCGTCTCTGTAATGATATACTAAGCTGACCCTAACTCTCCCCTTTTTCATCCGACAATCATTCTACTCTATAGTGAGTGACATTGTACTCTAATTGGTTCCGATGATTTGGCACATGACATTGGTGTAAGTTTGATCCTTTACGTTAGGCCTAATTTTCAACACATATCCTAGCCAATCACAAAGGGTCTTACACAAGCGTTGGATCGCTAGTTTCTTTTCGTCCTTCACTTTTCGTAGCCGCATATATTCTTGTTGACTACTAACTGTTACTAGTAGTGCGCATGCTTTATGGTTGTGAATGTGGTTGTGGTAGGTAAATAGTTTAATAACGAGTTTTCAACATTGCATGTTGCATCACAAAACGTTTATCACATTAAATTTGCTCTGTGTGGTAGATTCGTGGTTGTAGATACGGTTCGGGTTTTTTTGTCGCCAATCGCGCCACTGTTTAGGTTTATACATGTACATGGACGTACACAAAGATACTTCCATGGTCTATACGTAACTATGGAGACGAATGTAGGTGCATGTCGGCATGTCCATTAGTATATAGGCTCTGAAGGGGGTCAGATAGAAGACTAGAAAATCGCTACTGCGGTGGTCAAAACACTAAAATTTTAGCACTTTTTCAAGGAAAAATGCCAAAATTTCAAGTGTCAAAAATCGTAAAAAAGTGCCAAAAAAATAGCAAAATCGTCACTACCACCGCAAAAAGCCTTTCACAGCTTCATCTGACCCCCTTCAGAGCCTATATACTGTAGATTCCCACTGAATAAATGGCCGCACCGGAAGTCTATTGTGTTAAATGTA
>NMRB01000883.1:46172-61765 GCA_002633025.1 Notospermus geniculatus
AGGGTGAGGACAAGTGGAAGGTGCAGTGTCTGTTGGCCAGGGGGTATCAGCTTCAGGGGATGAGGGATATGGCGATTGTCGTATTCCAGGTAAGCGATGCCATTTTAAGGTCAGGGGCCGTATGCATAAAACGTCTTAAGTGTAAAACTTCCCTTAAACAATTGTTCCAAACAAAAGATAAGGGAAAGTTTACACTTAAGATAATTTATGCATACGGCCCCTGACCTTTAGCACCTTGGTAGGTATTCATTTGCCCTAGCATAAACACTTGGGTTTTAGAGGGACTGCAGTTTAACATCATATCTAGTCAGAAAAGAAAGGAGTTAAGCCTGAAGTTTCATCTTGTGAATCCATGCCACCATCACTCTGGGCTTTGGAACACTGTGTGTTGATCAGAAAATGATATTTACAATGTAGCTTGACAAAATATTTTGAAGATGGGATATTATTTTTCTCCAGGGTGTTCTGCGAGAGAATCCAAACCACCTTGAAGCAACAATCCATCTTGCTGCCTTAGTCCATGACCTCAATGAGACATTCTTCAGAGAGAGCATCAGTTCACTTCTCGCAGCATTACCAAAACTACCTGGTGAGGTTCATAACGTATCAGGCATAGAATTTGTAATATTTAGTACCAACTGGTACCGGTAACGGTACTACCGACTTTTTCATGTAAAACTACATGTATCTTATTGCCATTGTTTCTGAAAGAATATTTAGGCATTAGATGGGTACCGGTACCCATAATCATTCCTGTGGTAGGTTCTGCCAAGATTGAATGACTTCTTATTTCAGGTGATAAAGGAATTCAACAAAACCTTGTGAAAATCTGCAAGAAACCTGGAGGCATGGAACGCCTTCAGAGGTAAGAACTATGTGCAATCCTTTCTCGTAGGAAATCACACCACCAGACTACTGGACTGTGAGCAACAAAACGTGCTTGTGATAAAATCACAGGCTCTGCTACTCATTTCCGTGCGTTTGGTCGCAGTATTGTACAAATGTACTGAACCCCTGACTGGGGTCAAATCCTTTTTTATCTACTGTAACGCACTTGATACCCCCATTTGGGTCTAATCATGTCACTTATGTGCACACATAAATGGTCCTCATTACAGCTGTTTGCAGTCAGCGTGGGGAGACATGTCTGCCGTGTTTTACGTCAGCTGTATTTTTCGAGACTGGGGTGGAACAGATCAGGCTATTGAACTGATGAAGAGATGCATTGAATTGGAACCTCGGAATCCACAGGTTGCACTCACCATGGCACATATGCTGGAGGTAAAATTTAGATTTAGATTTGGCACCTTTTCATGCAGACTGTACAGCCATTTATCCAGAGTCTTGCAAGGTGGTGTCACAAGTGATGTCATGATGCTGTTTTCAACTGAAGCTGCATGACATCGTGCGTCAGGGCAGTGACATGCCGACATCGTTTTACTGCTTATAAAGCAGGAATTGGCATTCAAACGTACCCACACGAAGAGCTCTGCCACTGAAATGGGGATCAAAGACCTAGTTCAAACGAAGGGGATGAGCTTTGATATCAATTTGAGGTAAACCAAAGACTAAGATCAATTTGAGGTAAACCAAAGACTAAGAGACATTTGCTGATACTCTTTTTCCATTTCTAGGGGAAATGTCTCTACTTTGAAGCTGTCCAAATGCTCTGCACATTTCTTACTGAAAAATCAGACTACACAACAATTGGCTCCCTATCAGTCGATAAGGTGACCGAGTTACTGCAGGACATTGAAGATGATATTTATATGTGGAGTGAGTATTTGAAGGTGAAGCTGTGTGGACCTCAGGTGGTCAGATTTTGTCAAATGGCAGCTCAGAGAGCAATCCCAGCTCACCACACTACTGTGTAATATCTCCGTCAGCATAACCAGTGCTCTTTCATTCCTAGATCCACCTCAAACCTCACCTGAAGAGAACTCGCCAACTCTCCAAACCCAAGTGTATTCAGATGAGGAGCGGTACACCATTGCTGTCCTGTTTACCATAGTCAAAATCTTGTTCATAAATGGTGCTATTTCTGTCTTGACGAGTTTGGTCAGGCTACTAGGTAAGTGAAAAGACTGTAGCGAAGTATCAGTGGCATGGAATAAAGTTATTGTAAACCAAAGAACCTGGGACCTAATTTACAAACTTAACCTTTCAGTCCCCTTCCAATCAGAAAGTGAGTGGCATAAAACAGACATCAGGAATGAAGCAGCCTACTTCAATTGTGTCTACAAGATCTTAGATACACCACCCGTGATTCCAGATAAGAGCAGGAAGTTTATATATCACCTAGGTGACAGTCATTGTTTGACGTCAGCATGGAAATGTATTATACATAAGGTACGCCTGTGTGCGTTATTTCTATGTGGTGCTCATTTGAGCCAGACTTTGAAAACAGTTTTGCCCCTCTCCATGCGTGGAGTTCGTCGTTACCGGGGTTAGTAGGAGACTGAGGAAGTGCAATTTGAGCCCTGCCCAAAAAACATCGTCTCTTAGCTGGGATCTGGCCCTCTCCCTCTGTGCCATCAAATTGAGCACTTCTCAAGAGCAGATAACCATCACAGTCGATCCAACGCGGGGAAAAAATTTCATTACATTTCAATGAAATCCTATTTACAGGGTACTGAACACGTGATCCATCCAATTCTTTCAACTGGCACAAAAATATGGCACCTCAGGCCAGAAGGTGTCTTTTACACAAAGGAGAACTTTTACGCTGCCGTTCAAAGAATACCAGATGGCGCTACTGTGATCATCAACTTTGGCGAGATTGACTGCCGTGAGGCATTGTTACAGTGTGTAGACAAGTGCAGATATGATGTAAGTGACCAGGACTAAAACACATTCAATATATTTCGCCGAAAATAAGAATATCAGAAGAAAGCACCTACCCTAATTTTGGTCACACGGCTGCCAGATTCTTCAAATGAGTTCTTGAATTTTTTTAAATCCAGGAATATTCACCAAAATTGCCTCCAAAAGATCAATGAATTTCACTCAAGTCGTTTCTTGGACTCCACACTCCCACAACCTTTCAGACATTTTATTCCATGTACAAGGCCTAGGCCTAGTCATGGTGACATAAGAAGCCTACCAGCAGACAGTCTTGCCTGACATAATGCTTTTAACCAACTGAGGGAATTCATAATGTGATGTAAACTTGGCAAACTTGAGTTCTTCAATGAACCCACCACCAAGACAATCCAGACCTATTTTTGAAGTCACTATTGAAAGTGACACCCAGGCCAGGCGAAGCCAGGGACCTTATTCATGAAGCTCTCGTAACTTTACAGTGTGTGAACTATTGTCCATTTGCAGGCAACCTTCATGTATTGTTCACTATCAGCCTGACAAAGGGTTTGTTTAGGCCAACTGGTACGGGGGCTTTGTGAATAAAATGCCAGAGTAATTTCATCACACAGAAAGATAACTTCTTGTCTCAGACTGGTGAACACTTTGTTGCTGTCCATTTTCAGAATCTTGATGATGCCGTCAAATGTGTAATAGACATTTACATGGCTCTAATGGACCAACTTCACCGAGACCACAAATGGAATATATTCGTCCATCCTGTTCCACCAGTCCTTGCAATCACAAGGTAAACATACAAATGAAATAGAGAAGGACATGTCTATTTACGTAGTCTCCAAAAGCAGTCTTTTCAATACATTGTATTTGAATCATTTTGCATGTTGGGTTGAGCAGAGTGAGCAACCAGAACATAGCAGTTGCATCGTAGACGCCTCAATTGAGGATGTCTTTGGGACTGCCTTATTTGGGAGGGGTCTTCAATACAGAGGTTGAAAAGTACAGACATGACCGACGATCACCCATTACCAACGAGTTGCATGACCAACAAGTTGCATGTTCTGATAAAGACGTTCATATTGTATTTTCAAACAGGCCAGTAGTAGATGATTTCAACAGATGCCTGAAGGCCAGATTGAAGGGTCACCAGTTCTTACATTACCTTGATGTTCTCGATTCACTGCTGACGGAAGACAAGTCTGCTTTGAGAGAGAAATATGGTGAGAATACATTAATTACTCGTATCGAATCAGGAAAGTTAAAATATGACACCTCTCTCAGGTTGTTCTACAAATAATAACAACCATTGCGTACAATGCATTCAATGCAAAATGAAACTGGAGCGCATGTCATCAAGAAGACATAATAGAGACAAGAAGTGCAGATGATTCTACAGTACATGTGTACAATACAGGCAGTTTGAACTTAGGCCTATAACTGGTCTCTTTTTCAGAATTTGATGGGACGCATCTCCACCCCTCATACACATCACTACTGGAGTCTGCGATGAATTCTGTGACATCCTGACCTGACTACTTCAGACATTTGATAAACTTCCATGTCAACATGTATATATGCCTAATTTTGTGGTAACTTTTCAACCACCATGGCTGACAATTCTGAGTGAGGAACCTCTGGGCAGTTTGCCTCCTGCTACCTCAACTAGAAATTCTTGTGTAATTTTTCTATCTTCAATGAATAAATTGCGTACAAGAAATATGAGCTCTTCACCCTATTTTCTGCTTTTCTCATAGTATGACTGCCAGATCTACACATCACAACAGGTGTTGGGGGTTCCCACATAAATTTGCCCTCATTTGCATCCCAATAAGTTATGCAGATAAAATTATGCGTGGACATGTAAGCAACAAAGAAAAAAAATTCTCATTTTAAAATGTTAATTTATTGAAAATAGCATCTATGATTTCTGATAGAATTTGAACAGGATGATTAACCATTATGTACAGTGAGTACATACATTACATGTACACATATTGTACCTATACATGTAGACATCTGATGAGTGAAACTAAACTTAATGGAAGGTTATGGGAATGTGAAAACAAGTGCTGAAGCAAGTGTACTTGACCTGTGCATACATGAATTTTCACATCAAAACTGACAAAAAACCAAGTTTCGCTAGCCGCCATCTTGGATTGCTGCCTTGTTAATTCCTGGAATTCATGCATTTTATTCAGCCTAAGAGAAAGCTGACACTGAAAATGCATAAAGGCACCCCTCTGTGTGAGAGTTTTCTCATGGGAGTTGGCTCTCAATATGGGCAATGCACTATTGTCGGTTCCCACAGAACTTGCGCTAGCCAATGACAATGACTGCCCGTAGTTTTCTATGGCAGAGTTGCCCACAGAGAGTCAACTACATGTAGTTGAAGAAATCTCTTGTGGAAGTCACCTTATCATCTACCAGGCGAAGTGCAGTGCAGGTGAAACTTTGGGTATTGTCAAATTACCTCCGCAACCAGAAATTGGCTGCTGATTGTATAATATAACTGATCTATCGAAACCGAGCTACATGAACATGTACATGTATCAAGCTGCATTTGCACCAAGAGGAGCTTACAGGAGGCAAGTCACTAAATATCAGCACTACACGTATTTGATGATGGAAATGATGCATGCCCTCTTATAATAACTTGATGGCATGACATTATCAAACTCGCTGGGGAACGTTCAAAGTGGGTGAAATGGTGAAAGAACCCCATATGTGGACGAGATTTGTCTATGAGTATGCTGCGTAGCAGAGCCAAAGCCCTACATGTATAGATTGGGGTTGTCAATGAGTGGATGGCACCAATAGCCCATAGGCCTACATACAATATGCAGTATCTACACATGTACATCAACTGGTAAGTACCAAGGAGGTACTCGGTAATATCATGGCATAACACACAAACATTTACATCAACAATCTTCAACACGATCACGGCCTGGGCTGGTGCAACTAAAAATAAAATATGGTGCATTCCTTCATTAATACTATCAGTAGGCCTACTTGTAGTTGCAATTTTATACACAGTTGATGAGGTTTTCTATGGATGCGTGCCGTGTTGAAATGACAAAAGTCAGAATTCACATTCTGAGATCTGGACAATTACTGAAGCAAATTGGTGGGTGTATTTCTAATGTGTGAGTTAAAAGTACTTACATCGAGGCAAGAGTGACAGGTGCAGAAAAAACGTAAAATATGAGTGAGCTGGTTACCGAAAAGCCCCAACTAAAAAAAGGTGATGATGTGATGAATTATTTGCAATAAAACTACAAATATCATTCAACTACAAATATCATTCATGTACCAATTAGCAGCGAATTGCAAGTGCCAGGTATTGTGAGTCTTGGATAAAATTACCATGGTGTAAAAAAACTGAGTGGAACATGAGTAAAAAATGCATACTGATGACTTTTTAATACTCTATGATAATCCCATAAAGGGAGCCTAGGAGTTGGCAGTACTGGATAGAAACGTGGAGTTGGTCGGTGGGGTGAATTTGGCCCCTTACCAGAAATATCCAGCCTGGTGCCACAAGGAATGAAAAATCTCCTGACGACTGGCCAACTCCGCCCCCACCCCCACTTTACGTTTATTATTTGCTTTGGCTATAATGATTAAGAGCTGTGATCAAAATTTCAGATCCTCTTGCAGAAAGTGGAGCCAAACTAATCCCAAACAGTGAGCGATATTGAATTGCACATGGTTTTGAGTATGACATATTGAGTAGTGCAATTATCTGGAATAAATAAAGTTTCCTACTTCAATCTACGCATCATATTCTTATAACATTTTAAACTCTAGAATAATAGAACAACAAAAATAATATTCAGGTGTCGGTGATTGGGACCACCTCAAATGCATGCGGTGCATTGAAAAGAATAACTGACAGTATGTACGGTAGTATAGAGGCCATGCACTGACGTCATCAAATGACGTCATCAATGGGTATGACGCCACGCTGGATGGAACTGCGCAGGTAAAAACCGTCAAAAGCGCTGCGCAGTTCCATCCAACATGGCGTCACGCTGGCTGATGACGTCACGTGCATAGCCTCTATAGAGCTCAATGTGAGCAAAAAATGAAGATAAAATTTTTGAGATGGTATTTGCGTGTTTTTGCTCAAGAATTGAAGAGTAAGAAGGGGAGAAGTTTGGGTGTCCTCTGGAGTCGCTTTCCTGCTTCTCTCAGATGATACAATGTAGTGTCTTTATACTGACCGGCATTTCATGACATTTGAAATGGTCCCAGTCTTAATTCCAATAGCATTTAGCGTGGGTTACACACAGACTTTAACCGTCATTAACTATAGCCTAAACTAACACTCTATTGAGTGCCGAACGGGTTTTGTTTCATAAGCCTATACACAGCAAGCAAACAGCATTCAAAATGGCCACAAAATGTCTGCTGCCAAAAACAAAACAGGCATTGTGTGTAGTGAATAATCAAAGACAACAAGCAATGTAAAACAGTGGGACTTAAAACCCCTTTGACACATTCTCGAATACAAATATAATGGTTTTGATTTAGATGAGAGTAATTATGATCACATGTCCAACTGAATGATAATAGGCCTAACCATACCCTGGGTCATAATGAAGCAAGTAGTTTGGTTTGATGGTGTAGTCAGTTCGGCATACACCATCAGAAATGTCAAACATATTTCTGACCCAGCTGATGGGTGTCCACCTCGTAATGGTGAGGGGAACTCCTTGACCTTGTTGACACAGGATGATTTTCAAAACAGATATGAAAGGGTTTTGATAGATTGGTTTTGATTTTAAACAATTTTGACTGGTTTTCTGTGATATCATAAATGAATCCTTTACTAATTCTTAAACTAGTGATAAGGCCAACTACATGTACAACAGAATCCCTGCAATGTGCTGTGTAAGCATCTTAGCAAAACTGATTTTGGATGCCCTCTATCTGTAATGTGTTTGATGTACTGAAAATAATAACAATGTAAGGATAATATGAAGCTGTTATGGGTGAAAAACGATGAAAAATCTAGACAGCAGACGGTGATGTGACGCTTTAAATATTTCTGTACATCCTGATTTTCAGACTACATGGACGAGCATTTCAGGTCGATAGTACTGAAATTTAAAGCACAGAATAGGCCTATGTGTTTGCATTTGGCATATTAGCCAATACAGGTATACAAACGAAGGCTTCTTTATAAAATATTTAGCACAATGAATACAATGAATACAGGTATTCATACATACAAACATGTACACAAACACTCAGCAAATAATTTCGGTGGACGGAAAATTCATAGCTTCTTGATTTTCCTCTGTAATGCATCCACATATAGGTGGCGTTGGCAGACACGATATGTATGTACATGCGTGTCTGTGTTATTCCTGTGGAAACACACGTACCGGTATGTATATTGGAGGTGGGAGTGCATCATATCAATATCACAATATTGAAAGTTCTCTCAAGTGATCAAAAAATCATAAAATCATGTTAACAGTGTTATGGTCCCAGAGTTTGAGTAACCAATAGGCGCCTACAAATTTCCTGTCGAATAATCCCCCTCCTCCCAATTCTGATAAACTGCCCCAAACAAAGCAACAGCAGAAATCAGGATTTTGCGCTGCTCACCACTCAGAGTTAATAGCAGCACACGCTAATTCTCTGAATACCACAGAAAGCAGCCTTCATTTCCCTTCCCAAGTTAAAAATGGCAAAATTTTATAAAAGAAAATTCTTTGATGAAACATAGTTCACCATAACCATACATGGAATTTTTTCAGTCTGCATGGCAACTGCAGGGCAGGATCTTTTTTTATAATGGCACAAAAATATAACTCTGTACAAAATGAATAATAAATGATAAGGATACAACATGTAAGCAATGGACCACAAAATGGCATTTTTCTCTCTTGTTCAGGCGAATCTCTCAGGTACAGTGACGATATCTCGGCAATGAAGTAACATCTTGGTTCCAAGCAGTGTTCGTTCCAATCCACAACATCATAGATGAGAAGTGAAGTTGGGTCCAATCCACGAAAATCTGGTCTTGACCTCACGAAAGATGTTTTCCACAGATCGGTATCATGTCATCCGCTACATCATCTGTGAAAATGTGCATGTTAGTTCCAATCCACGAAAATCCGGTCTTAACTACATGAAAGACGGCTTACAAGTGGGCTCCATAGAAATGTCCATCGGACATCTGCTCCATAGAAATGTCCATCAGTCATCTGCTACCTTAGAAGTGAGGCCTGAATGTTCCAATCCCACAAAATCGGTTGCAAATCCAAGAAAGTTGGTTCCAATCCAAGAAAGTTAGTTCTGATCCAGGAAAATCTGGTCTTCACTTCGTGAAAAGTGGATTCCATAAAAACATCCCATCTTTCCAAAGGTTTGGGAATATCCTGCTACTTCATAAGGTGAAAGGTAAATGTTAGTTTGGTTTTGCTCCAGGGCAAATATGGTCTCAATCTCATCAAAGATAGGTGTCTATAGACTGGGCTCCATAGCTCGGTCCTGGGAATGGAGCAGTGGTATCTAATGTAATTGGGTCCAACTCGCCCGGATCAAGACTCAGGCCACTCTTCTGAAAGAGAAGAAACAAGACTTTTCAACTCCAGTCATGTGATGTTTTTATGATAATGTGAAGCTTTCATACGGTGCTTTTTGCTGTAACCAGTAACGCATTCTCAAAGCGTTTTGCATCAGTACCACAATATCTCCAAAATTTCAAAACAAGATGCAAAGTTTCACACATGTACCATGGTTTTTATTGTAACAATGATTTTAGATTCTTATTCAGGGAGGAACCCTACTTAACGTACAGTTCATTCAGAATTATCCATCACGACAGGGTGGAGCTTTCCTGAGAGATTTCTTGATATCTGGCTACTCTACTCACAATGGCTAAAAGATTGGCAGTCAAAAGGCTGTCAACTGCTTGAACATGCAAAACCTCAGTCTCACCTTATTTGCATATGAATAAATTCTATTGCCCCAAACAGCATGCAGGATGTAAGCTCCACCATCGTCTGAATGAACTGTAGGAAGGACTGAGGTGGAAGTGCATACACGGTGAAGAGGAGAACACAAGCATCATCTTTGGTGATGGTGATGGCCTATTTACATGAGCAAAAATGCCTCAGCATAGAGTGCAGAAACATTTCTTCTGAATGCAGGTTGTTTTCAACTTTTTGGATTCAGTTTTACGGAAGTTTTGTTGAAATTACTATATTTTGGTTCCTTAGTTATTCATTCACTCAACCTGCAAATTTTCAAGAAATTCTGTGGAAAATATGAAATAAATACATGTATGACTGATTTTGTAGCGGAACAGGTGTACTTGTGCTACTATATGGTGAGCCTGTAATATTTACAGCTGATGTTTTCAAAGCAATGGTATGACTACAGTGACAGGCTGTACTTGGTGTCTAAACTATCCTCCACCAGGAAGTAAGGTTTCATTCGAAAGTGCCAAGGAAGATATCTCTCATGAGTGCAACTTTGGACCTGCTGGCGATTTATGAGATAAATTGGCTTTCCGTGGATTTTAGCAAGAATCTCTCAGTGTGAATGAATGAAACTTGATTTGACATAAATCTCTCAGTCTCCAAAGAGTCGCTCAGAGTCATATTAGGCTAAGCATTTGATGTATGCACTACAGCCTACAGCCTTCCCGAGTTAAGTTACATACTCTTCATTGGGTTCCTCCATGTACTTAACCAAAGGTGCCATAGGAGTTGTCTGTAATTAGAATTGAATAATTTCATGTGTTCGGAATGAAAAGGGGGAGGTTTTCATCACTACCATTGAACGTCGGGTACTGGTCCATACAAACCCGGACTCTCCCAGAGATGAGACTCAAAGTACTGTTTCCACCACATTACTCCATTAGCCATCCTGATAGATGACCCCAGGAGATAACAATCAGCAGTAAGACTTCTTTAAAGCCCCACAGTATTGAATTTTACGATATTTTCAAAATGTTAGGAGAGAGCACAAAGAGGTCTCATAGTCTTGTGAAGGTCCCCAAAATGCTTGTCTGATACGTACTTCAGAGAATCAAGGCCTAGTTTTCAGCACACATTAGAAAAAACGACAGGGAGAGCTCTAATGTATTCAGATGGAGCGCAGTACATTTTACACTACGCTGACGTCGTACAATGATGTCAAGAATCGCGGCGATGATTTGCATTTTTCAAATTCAATATAGTGGGGCTTTAACATGAAAGTCCTGCTACCTCACAACCAAACAGGACAACACACAAACACAAGAGTAAAAACATCAAACTTCAAACAACACTAAAAGGAAAACTAGAATCAAAGGCAGGGATCCCACTCATTCTTGGCCAAAAGTTAAATTATTCAGGTCATTTTCAAGCATCACCCATATTATTTTGGGCATTTTCAAGAATTGCCCATAGGCCCGAATGCACCAAACGAAGATTATCTTGAACTCAGTTTGAGCCACAACTTTTCAATTGTTCAGGTTTGCAAGCATCACCCATATTATTTAGGGCATTTTTCAAGAATTGCCTATATTATTCAGGTCATTTTCAAGAATCCCCCATATCATTCAGGTCATAATCAAGAATTGCACACTGGCAATACAATTTAAATTCCTTTCAGAACGTAGGAGCAAACCCTCCATGGGTTATGAAGACCAAGCAATTATTTTTAGTCATAAAAGGTTCCAAAACACTCATTCACCCCCCCCCCCAGGCTTTTCTGAATGAGGGTGGATCCCTGCATGAAAGTGATAAAAACAAATATCTGAAAAGTGGCAAAGAAAGTTATTTTCAAACTCCACAAACCCAAGGGGGACTCCACCAGATCTGGTTCTAAAAGCAGATATCAAAGAGAAGACATAAGTTAGCTGTGTGTTCTACTGGTGAAAGTGATATAAGGCTGGCTTTACATCAGATGACACGCGACACGAACACGCAGGCGAACAAAAGTTTCATGGGGATGAATCCCCTGCGAAACCATTGTTCGCTTGCGTGTTTGTGTCGCCTGTCATCCGATGTAAAGTCAGCCTGAGAACAGAGCAAGGTTTGTAGCCACAGAAATGAGAGAGAGGGGAGTATTTGGAGTTAAAATCGCTATACGAAAGAAAATCAAAACATTAAAAGGCGTGACCTAATAGCTACGGAAATGATGGTGCATAGAGGATGACAGCAGTATTAGGGGTTAAAATATGTGATAAAAGACGGTGAAAAATATCACACTATGGTACTGAGACACTAAACAACACAGAGGCGATTAAATTTGGCGAGTTTTACTGTACCTATCCTTCTAGAATGTTCGTTTGTGATATAGTTAGTGTCCCAGAACGTTTTGTAAATGATATGGACAGGTTGCTCCGTTGGCGATCGTAGAATTTCCCCTGAAAGTTTGACATGGGAATTATGAGTTTAGAAAATGCAGATGAGGGGGTTATATTTACAATTTAGTAGCCAGGGGTCATCCGCAAACATCATACATGACGGACTCCTTCCATCCATGATGGCCAACTGACCCGCACTCTACATAAGAGGAGGTGACATTGACTTGGGCAAGCAATAACGTGAAGCGTTTTCCTCCAGCACTTTTCAATAGCATACAATCTCAAAGCGCTTCACATTATCACCAAAGATTTTTCAGACACTTTTCAGACACTCAAGGAACAGCTCATTCAGTGTTCACTTCATCTTTTCAGATCAGTTGAGAGTGGAAGTAGTGGCTAATTGAGAATCGAACCCTGTGCCTTTCAGACATGAGTCCCAATGTTCTTGTATGTGTCTGCGGATGTCGCCTTCAAAGTTATTGCATTGCTGAAAGAAAATACAATACAAAGTTATTCTATGAAAGGTGACCTAAATAATCGCATGCTGCTGTGGTCGTTACATGTAGTGTGTGATTGTATAGCTGGTGTTATTGGTTTTCCCAAGCAGACGTCAGTTACAGAAAATACCGTCTGTCAGTTCTTCCTCAGGTGTGAAAATATTGTAGTCCAATTGGCGTCGGCGTGGATCACTCATACGCACCCACGACTGAAGAACAAAGCACTAAGTCAACAATTTCTATCCGCTGAAGAAGTGCGGCTCATTTGGTTTGGCATGCAGGAGACCACAGTTCCTGAAACGGCACTTGACTTCACGTGGCAGTTTGGAGGATGCCAGCCTCGCCAGCGATAGCTTTGTGGCGGGTAGAGAGTGGTTACAGAGGCAGCATTAGGGCAGCAATACATGTAGCTAATGCTAGGGATGACGCCAGACTTGCCAGCGATAGTTAATGTGGCGAGTGCCACATGTAGAGTGGTTAGAGGCAGCATTATGCCAGCAATATATAACATGGTCCCACCCGTTGCTAGGGTCATGTGGTCATGTGACATGAAGCTATGATTCTAACATCACACAATGACTATCGCTGACTAACGCCTCCTCTCCACATAAGTTTTCTCATGAGAGTTGGTTGTCAATGGGCAAGTCACTTTTGTTGGTTTTCTACGACTTTCACTAATGACAAACAACTGCCCATAGTTTTCTATAGCTGAGTTGATCATAGAGAACTCTCACGTGGAAGAGGTGTTTTAGGATCATTTCAGGAACTGAGCCTAATGAAAAACCTGCACGGTCAGAAACAGAGAAAATGACAACCGGTCATGTATAATAAAGGAACAATAAAGGAGGAACTTGTTACCAATGAATGAAAAGTTACTCATGAACACTGAACACAGGAGCAAAACAGGACTGCCCTCCAAAGTCTTTTCTAGAAAGGCATATTCTCATTTGTTTGACTTCAGATCATGACTACGAAACCCCAGCCAGGGGTTACTCTGTAATTGAGCTGTCTGTGGTTTTGTGGTCATGATCATTTATGAGGTCAAGTATGTACTGGTATATGCCTGGACATTTTTGAAAACACTTTACAAAGTGGTGACTCGGCTGGGATTCAAACCCGTGGCCTCCCGGCTGCAAGTCAGACATTCAAGCACTGTGCCAGCATGCTTTCACCGCACACTTTTAACATCGGAGGGCAGAGAACACAACAGACAGTGGGAAAATAAGGAAGGTTTTGTGTCATATCGACAGACAAAATAGTATCGTAATAGATTAACAAACTTTATGAAATTATTAGATTTCATCCACACACATTGCTGTACTGTGTCATAGCAAAATGTATGAGTGAAAGGTGAGATGCAGGTTTAGGATTCATTCAATTACACAGACCCCACAGGCCAGGTATCGAACCCGCTGCCTCTTGGTCACAACTCTTCCCCAAGAACGTCGTTGACAGTTACCACCAACACAGTGAAGATCTCATAAATGTGTAAAGGATACCCTTGGTTAGTTTTCAGTCAAAACCTGGTACTTACTAAAGCAATAGTTGAACATTCAGTCTGTTGAAAAGAACCATCAGTTAGTGACACCAACATGCAACAACTTTTATATCAAGCTGTGCTGCCACATGAGTCGGCCGAGCACATATCTGAGGTGAAAATATGACACCGATAACATCTGACACTAGTGACAGTACCTTTTCAAGCAACACCATTAAGGAAGTGGGTAAAGCAAGCCGTAGGAATGGGGAACGCCCAGGCTGGATCACTCTATATCAGAAGACATAACAGCATTTTCATTTGCCGATCTTGAAAGGTCTTCAAACATCTACATGTACGTATAGCATCACAAATGAACCACTGTGTTTAGCAGCATCCCGTACAGAATCTACGTCATGTTTTGATGCCTGAGATTGCAACAGTGGGTGTCACATCCAACTATCACATCCTGCCAACAGTTGGGTCACATCCAACTCTTGGCAGGGTCACATCCCACCAAGAGCTGGGGTCACATCCCACCAAGAGCTGGGGTCACATCCTGCCAACAGAGAGGGTCTATATCCCACCAACAGTGGGGGGTCACATCCCACCAACAGTGGGGTCACATCCCACCAACAGCGGGGTCACATCCTGCCAACAGCGGGGTCACATCTCGCCAACACCATGTGTCACATCACTCACCTTGTTCATTGATTTTTTTCTCTTCGGGTCGACGTTGCGAGTGTAGAATGTGTCTTTGATCGCTTTCATGATGAGATCAGGCAGGAGAGAGAAGACAACAAGAAGGAGGAGGCCTAACCACACAATGCCGTTGGCCAGGAGAGTGTTGGGAACATTGTTTAGCTCCATACCAAACATCCAAGACGGCCTGAAAGGGCAAACGTTACATCAACCAATTCTTGACTTTGACGCCTGTAAATGTGACATGCAATGAAGTATTGGCGCAACTAACAAAACTGCTACTGAATGAGTTTAAAGGGTTATGAAAAGGGACTCGAAATCTCGAATTTTTGATGCAAAAAATCTGAGTAACTGCACCTTCTTACGACAGTTCCCGAGGTGCCCCGAGCCTTATTTTCCCAATTTTTTGTGCAGTTGGTCAGATTTTTTGCATCAATGAAATGGTCCATGGACCATGTGCTCACTGGGTTGGACATAATAGTCTAATGACAGAGGGAGGTACCTATCAGTTATGAGCAATCTGGGTCAAGTCATTCCCAGAAAAGACTTTGATGATTTTTGAGTTATGCCACCTGGTGGCCATATTAGATGTCCGATCGGCCTGCAACTTCACATGCACATAAAGGTCATCTGCAGGGGACCACATAGCACATTGGAGTGCTTTGGGTCAAGTCGTTCCTGAGTTACAGCACTTTGATGATTTTCGAGTTACGCCACCTGGCGGCCATATTGGAAGTCCGATCGGGCCGAAACTTCACATGGACATAAAGGTCATCTGCAGGGG
>NMRB01000883.1:62493-82765 GCA_002633025.1 Notospermus geniculatus
TGAATGTGCTGATTCTAGATTTCAGACTGTCGCTTATAACCAGAATTCTTCACAGAATACTTACGTATAAAGTTCTGGCCTTCTCAGCAGTGCCCCCTGGGTTAGATACTGCTCAAAAATTCCGAAGATCAAGATGGGTAAGGCGGTGAAGGTGGTGTTGTAAAACATCAGGTAGATACTCTCATAGACAGACTGAAAAGAAAGAGGGGTAGTAAGGGCATGAAATTGAAAAGATATCTTATGTCCTTAGTAGATATCATGAGACCACTGCCGTGGAACAGGTCAGATGTCATGAGGTTGACAGTGGTGGTACAGGCCAGATATCATTACATTGATCAAGATGGTCAAGGCATAGAGATACCAAAATTTCCTTACCTGTTGTGAAAAGGATGAAAAAATTGCATAGTACAGTTCAGCAGTGATGAAGGCAATATTCTTGTAGAAAAAGTATTGTACGAGTGTGGCTATCCTCGCGTAGTACCAATGTCCATGAACAAGGAGTGCTCTCATTAGGAAACGAAATCGGCCGAATGCGTAGTCGCTACAACGGACAGCTTGACGGCCTTCTTTACCCATGATGCCTGGAATTTGGAGAAAAAGACACTGAAATTTCTCGATGGAAAATCTCGACCTCACTAATCGAGAAACCTCTGAAATAAGGTCGACATCTGTCAGTCTCAAACGTGTTCTTGATAGAGAGGTTTCAATGTATTACTCTCAACGCCAGGGCGAGAGTGGCGTCACCTACCTAAGCCAACGTCAGCCTCCTGTATCATACTGACATCATTAGCACCATCGCCGATAGCAGCAGTTACTGGTTGTGACTTACTGTGTTTGACCAACCGCACAACCTGAAGATCAAAATAAACGGTTATGGAAATGGTGTTTTGTCAAAGAGGAAACTCAAAGGTATCAAGTGTACCAGGGACAACTTGGCTTGGACAAACAGACCAAGTGCAAGCAGGGACAACTTGGCCTGGACACATAGATCAAGTGTAAGCAGGGACAACTTGGCTTGGACAAACAGACCAAGTGCAAGCAGGGACAACTTGGCCTGGACACATAGATCAAGTGTAGCAGGGACAACTTGGCCTGGACACACAGACCAAGTGCAAGCAGTGACAACTTGGCCTGGGCACACAGATCAAGTGTAAGCAGGGACAAGTTGGCGTGGTCACACATATACTTACCTCGGCTTTCTGCAACGGAGTCATCCTACAACATAATACAGCCACACATTTCTGACACACCGACAGGAAGAGATCGCCGTAATCATTGTACAAGATATGAGCAAGACTAGTCCCATCAATGATAAAAACATGCTCGGTCACCCCACCGGCGTCAGATATCCTGAAATAAGAGAAGGATTACGTGAAGAAACTATGAGAGCACGTTTTGTACATCATTTCCACCTGTCTGCCGTGTATTAAGAGTATATCCACCCAAACTTTAAAATCAAGACCAGAAACATAAACGAAACTTACTTCATTTGAAACTGCTTCAGGATCTGTTCACACTCCTGTCCATCCTCCTGATTGGTCAGCCTCAGTTCGATCATCCCTTGTTTGAAATGACCAGCAGAGTAACTGATATTGACGGCCGTCTCTTCCTTATCACCAGTCAACACCCACACCTTGATCCCTGCTTTACGGAGAGATCGTATTGTAATCGGCACCCCGTCTTGGAGGCGGTCCTCCACGGCTGTTGCACCGAGTAGATGAAGGTTCTGTTCTACCTCATTGTAGACTTCAGACAACTTGAAAAAAGAAACAAGCTTTCGATTTTCGGGTGCCATCAGGTGGAAGCACAGCAAGAGGGGTCCTGACCAATAAACATGTATTCCTTTCAATATGAAATTGACATGGGACCCTAACCTATATAGTCCTCAACAGACGACAGCAGCAGTTAGTCCATGGGGGGGGGGGCTTGAGAATTTAATTCAATAGCTAAGAGGTTACATAATACCAAGAATTTTTACCTTTCGTTCCCTGTTCTCAAGTGTCTTCTTAGCTTCAGTCAACTTTGCACTGAAATGTTCAAATTCTTCTGGACTCAGGCGGCGGTGGGCGATGACGAGGGTGCGAAGACCAACCATCGCGTACTCGTTTACATGATGTAGTGTCACGTCTTTTGGGCCGGAGATGGAGCGCTGGAGGAGCGAGGACTCAGCTCCCTTACAGAGAAGGAAGATCTCACCTGTGAAATTAACAAGGGAGGTTAAGACAAAGTTGAGACTCAAAATTCTGACACCAGGTGACTTTCTTTTTGAGAATGCCATCGCAGACGTGATAACCACTAAGTCAGTGTCCCAATGAAAGGGGTCAATACTCCTAAGACTGCTGTTGCAATCTCAGCACTCACCGTCTGGATTCTGTATGATGACACTCATACACTTTCTAACAGCATCGAAGTCCAGCACATATAGTAACTTGTACCGTCGTGTGTTTTCCTTGAAGCTGACGACATGGTCACCATCTTTTGTACCATGAAACACGATTCCATATCTGGAAAACGGCATCAGTAGAGCTGAGTTTATCATAATTACAAGAGCAACGCTGAGCATGGCATACATGTATGCCCATATGTGTGTTGAGTTCATAGTTTTCCTTCATATTGGTAAGATTTCAAAATGGCTATATTGAAAATCAGAACAAACCCATTTTTGAAAGGAGCCTTCCCCTCATCAAGCACAATGGTTTCAGGTACACAGGTATACATGGAGCAAGTTCACCAGCATAAATTACAGGTACTCGGTATGAAAACCCCATTACCTGCGGCAAGCTTCGACAAACGCCTTCTCATCCGGAGATGACGCCTGGTATTCATACTCCATACCCTGTCCAGCAGGATTCTGACCGTAAGAACTGCCATTTTGAGAGAACTCTTTCCTATCTATACGGACGGTATGGCACAGGACGAGAACCTCAAGGAACTCCAAGATTTCATCCTGAAGAGAAAAGCATCATGTGAAATAGTATTCTCGACGCTGACATCATTGACTGATGGCAGGTCCCTATAAAAAAAATATTCATGAAAAAAATCAAATAATATGCTATTTTTGAAATTTCTAGCCAAGAGGATCACCCACAGCTTCCCAAATCTGATTCTGTTTCACACTTTATTGATATACTGGCCCGTATTTTAGAATGCTCCTCAACGTAAAGGAGTTCCTCAAGGAACTCCTTGACGTTGAGCAGCATTCTAAGATACGGGCCACTGAGTAATATCTATTTTTGGTAATATACATCAAAGTCTTTCCTTATTTATTTTTCCACAGCCATTGCTCTCAGAGATGACTCACAGAGATTTGCATATGTGGGCCAGCTTTAAATGTACACAGGAACCATTGCATTGTATAATTTTGTAACCTATAGGTGGCGTTTCTTGGCGTAAATTCAAACCACACAGCAGAGCAACCTGGGAGGATGACAGTCAGTTACTGAAGGCCTAGCTGGTTGGCAAAATTGACATGTACACATCAATGCAGGGGAGAGCACAGCATTACTCAGAGCAGATTTCCCTATTGGTTATAGAGCACATGCAAGTGGCTGTGCAACGGAGAAGGATTCTATGCTTGGAAAACAATCTAGATTCAGATATGCCATGTAGAAATCAGAAGATACATCTTCACAAAATAAACACAAGTCAAAACAGAAAATTCAACTAAAATTCTGCACTCATCATAGGGATATTGCAAGCACAAAGGACAAGCAACTAAATATGAATCAAAACTTTAAACATGTTAAAAACAGAACAGCAACAGAATTATGGTAGTGACTTATTTCAAGTTGTGATTTTAAATCCCACACTCAGGAGACATGGTAGTCGCAATTTATACTATTCGATCCCTGGCTGTGCCAGTCAGACCTTTCTCAGAGGGGGCAATCTATCCTCAACAGCTGCCGCCTACATTACATCAATATCGCCTAGTTTTAATAATTAGCTAGCTATACTGCCTAAAGTTGGTCCTGAAAGAGTATATTTTTACTGCATTCAACTCTGCAAAATGTACATTTCTCCAGAGCCCACTGTAACATGCATAATACCCAAACCTCAATGAGTGCAGTGCAATCTCAAGGAAAGTCTTTGAAGAAAGGCTTTGCAGATGACCATTCCCGCAAACAATAGGCATCCCAAGTTTGCATTCCAGCACATACATGTATCTTGGATTCTGGGCAGCCAGAACGGCACCGCAGTGGGAACACCTGCAGCTGTCACCTCTGTGGTTCCGGTTTTGAATCCCGGTCGGAGCCTCTTCATGCGATAGAGAGGGTAACTCTCTTTGACAGTGCAAGACACCGCTCCAGTTCCAATCAAGAATTTACAAACTACACCGCAAAAAGATAACACGTCACAAATACTGAGGCAACCAAAACAAAATTGGTGTAGTTGCTTACAATCAGATCGCACACAGTGCAACGGATAAACAATGACTTTGCTAATTAGAATACTTGAAGATGTACAGTGTAGTTTGTGCAGAAAGCTAGGTCTGTATTGGTGGATTTCTCCCCAGTTTTTGCCCCATGCGAGCTGGCTGCTGTTGGTAATGCCTAGCACTGCCACTCAGTTGTGTTACAAAATATTATAATCAAAGTTTGTGTCTTTCTTCAGCTGTCACGGACACAAGAGCTGAGATTTTTTGTTTGATGACAACCATCAAGAAATTCATACACAAAGTTATTTTGAAGGCCTGTAAAAAAATCCTGACTGAGACCAACACAAAGTGGAACTGAAGACTGCATTATGGACAATTCACTATAGCAGCAAAACCCCTCTTATTTTCACTCATGTGATGATGAAAATGTGTGTGTGTCGAAACGTCAACACCAGAAAGAATAAAAAACCTCAACATTCAAAGCATATATTTACATCCATTCCATCTAGTTGGCTAGGAACATTCAAATTCTGCAAAGTAAACAAACACAAGAGATATTGAGCATGCAGGACGACATAAAATCATTCTGGGTGCATGCTTGCTCTTCAGATCGACGTCGTATTCATGGCAACATCACAAATGATTCTTGGGGTGTTCATGAACTATAAAACATATAAAACATACTGTAGAACCAGTATTCACAATAAAACTCACAACAAAACCTTGTTGGGGTTGTAAAGTCATGACAAAGCACACAAAAAGATCTTTTTGTGGTATTCATTGTCATCTTGAAACACACAAGAAAACCTTGTGGTAGGCCCTTTTCGTAGTAGACCCACTTTCAAACACACAACGAACACATGACTGGGCCTAGTATTGCTCAAGCAGTGATACATCATCAGTGACACATCATCAACCTTCCACAACCCTGGGTGGCAAAGGCTACAGCGATCAGTTTTGGATGACAGAAATTCAAAAAGGAAAATTTTCTACAAATTCCTTCCCCCATGCTGAACGAACCATCAATACATCCCCACTACAAGTAGATCTATTCACTATTCTACCCAACACAAGAACCAATTTCTAGCCAAACATGAAAATAAATGATAGAGTTTTGGGTAAGAGTAACAGACTGGCCATCAACCTATCAGGAAGGTGGTAACACAGACCGAAACACCTACTGAAGAATCTGATTGGTGGAACGCCTGCATGACGCATCGCGTATGTGCCAGTCTGTCACCCCTTACGTCTGCAGGTTGGGACTCAAGTGCCAATAGAAGAGAAACGTTTTGAAGCTAGGTATTCAACTCAATTGACAGTGGTTCAAATTTGGGATTAAGTTCGTTGACAGCAGTTCAAACTTGGGATTAAGCTTGTTGACAGCGGTTCAAACCTGGGGGGTCAAGCTTGTTGACAGTGGTTCAAACTTGGATTAGGTTTGCTGACACTGGTCCAAACTTAGGTTTAGGTGTGTTGACACTATTTCAAACGTAGGATTGAGTCGGTTGACAGTGGTTCAAACTTAGGATTAAGTTGTCGACAGTGGCTCAAACTTGGGATTAGGTCTTGACAGTGGTTCAAACTTGAGATTACATGGGAGTTTGTTGACAGTGGTTCAGACAAGGGTTAAAGTCGTTGGAACAGATTCAATTCTAATGAAGGTACAGCTGGAATACATGGAAAGCAAACCTTTTCTGCAGAATGTATGAACTGGAAGATGTTGAGACAGCAAAAGGTATTATTAAAATTATTTGGGCGGACATTATAGAATGACAATACACATGTAAACCATGCAGGATTTTTACATAAGGATCTGAAATAAAGAAGAATGTGCCAGAAGTGCAAAAAATGCTCTAGTTCTACAAAAAACACATCAAGAACTTAAGGTTGATTACTACGAGGGGCATGCAGCAAAATACAGCAGAAAGACAGGAATTAAATTGCATTTCATCAAGTGTCCAAAAGATACACGTATGCGATCTCATGCCTATTTAGCTATTTCCAGGTACACGTATCTAAAGAGGCCATAGCAGAGAATCATACAACTTGATCAGGGTAAACAACTGCAGTCTTCATGCAGACACTCTGGGTTAATAAGCGCAAGACTCACTATTGCTTCATTGCCGGCAATGTCAGTGACTTAAGACGGATAGGGAAGGAGGTGTGATGATCTTTAGCACTTGTAGCATTGATGCTGAACAATTCGTACCTGTAGGCCTACCTCAGGGGCTTTGCAGACATGAGGTCAGTGGCCAGTGTCAGGCAAACAGGTGGTGCTACTCTTTAATACAAGAATGTCACAACAGCCGCTGGGGTGTTCTAGTTTTTGTGAAGTCTGATACAACCAACAGGCGTTACATTGGAATAGGAAAGCAAGAAACTTGACTTGAATTGATGATTTCATATTCCCATGTAAAGTGATCCATGAGATAACTCTTGACCAGCCACGGTGTGTGAAATGAAACCAGGAAATACATGCATCTTCTGTATACAGAACTGGAAGTTGGCTTTTTAAATCTTTTTAAAATCACGACCGATTTTCGTAGTCACTCACACTGCCAGCAAAACAGCCATTCAAAACACTAACTGGTTCAGTAGAAACATTGTTAGATAAAATTTTCATACGTTGTGCGATTGTTCCACTGAAATTATAAACATGTTATTTTCTAAAAGACAACAAAGTTACGACTAAAAGTAGAGTTAACATTTCAATAACTAACACCTTAGAATCGACAGGATTTCTTTCAAAGAATTTGAGAAATTGACAGACAAATTTGTGGTGTGTCCGTTTCAAAAGTCACTTGAACAATGGGTCAGCAATAGCATTACCACTGATCATGGGACAATAATTTCTGAAATGCCCAAAGAAACTAAAGTGACTCCACTCAGAGTCACTTCTCCACTAAGGACACTTCTACAACCAACTCCAAGGGCATCCATAACGGCAACTCTACTCCGATATTTCAGCATTTTTTCACGTGGAAGGTCAAGAATCAAGCAGAGGAAATTGCATGGCCTTTTTTAGCAAATGCTGCCGCAAATTCTTGCTGTTAGCTGGCCGCTCTAAGCACAGTCCAAGCAAATTAATATGTGTTTACAAATCAGAGATGTAAGCTTGGTCTTGACAGGTGAGGTCACAGTGTTACAACATCGTAGCCTGGTAGCAAAATAATCCATCTATCTATCAAGGTGAGCTTGGATAGGACGATGTTACAACAGAAAAGACACTTCATCATTATTCATTCGCTCCGGTAATTATTTGCCCTCAAAAGTTGGGAAAATTCCTGAATAGATCCCTAATAATTATCACAATTTATGAGTGGGCTAGGAATTTCAAACCCTTCCCCCATTTAACCCTAATGCTTGCCATCCACAGCCAAATTTTTCCTCGAAATTTCTGAATATGCTCAGTATAGGTTTGCATACACTTCTGTTCTATACATCTTCATAAGTGGGTGAAGAGGAACAAGGCCAAAGCCCTTGCTGTGGGTGCCAAAGGGAAGGAATTGCCAAGAGCATGAGCTTCAATCTATTTGACAGAATTTTCCCAGCTTACGGAGGGCAGTTTCACTTTTCTATTGTGAAAAAAAATATTAAGAAGACAGAACTCCATGACTAGTTAATTTGTGAATAGGACTACCCTAGTTAACACAGTGTCTTACACGGTGGGGAAGACTGGCTGAACTATCAACTAACTGGAAAAAACGCCATAGGAAATGCATATTCATAAGGGAGACAAATTTGGAGCGATTTTACCATGATTTTTTATCTATTTACAATCTGTAACCTAAAATTTGAAACTTTTTTGCCAACGCCATGTTTTCAAACACAGCTTTGCACAATTGCCGATTGTGAGAATTTGGTATACTGGTCGAAAATTTGCTTTTTTTAAAGGTGCACAATTTGATGCTATCCATCCTCAATACTTACGCTGAAGCGGTGAACTGGTTGCGGCTGTACGCCAGGTATATCCGGCTTCTCGCACAACATGCCGCCGTGTTCGATGTACCGGACACCGTTGATTGAACACTGGCGGAACTGCATGTCATTTTCTGTCAGCGTTCCTGTCTTGTCTGTGAACAGGTATTCAACCTAGAAAGGAATTGGCAAAATTTTAGCTCACGGTTCGCAATCACTCCTGCCCTCGCTGATGAGGGGACGAGTCATATCACAAAGTCCAGGGTCATTCTTACCTGTCCCAGTTCTTCATTGAGATCAGATGTATTGGCTTTAGCAGGCTGATTTATTTGAGCATCATACATCTCCAGGTCCCACCCAAAAAACATAGAACCAAAAAATTTCTGCAACTCTGAAATTAGAAGTTGTACTCGGAGTAACTTGAAATGGAACAACACCATAACACTACTCAGTGTGTGTCGGCCACCGATCCAGCTACTAAACCGTGCTCAACGTAGCTAACCAATTCCTGGTATACTAAAACAGCATGTCATGATGCAAAATGCTGAAAGGTAACGTAATGACTAATGTCATGATGCTGTTTTCAAGCGTAGTGCACATCCTAATACTTACCTATTGTCACATACAAAGATATGGGAATGATGTAGTTGAATAGAGTAAGAAATGCAAACATGTCTGCTATCACAGTTCTGGCCTGGAAGATAAAGAGGAAGTTAGTGCAACCTTTTAGTCTCTATCCAATTCATTAATTTTCATTTAACGCCACAGTTGCGTCACGACATAACGGACCAGAATTCAGGTGTTTCATAGTAAAGAAAACATCATTGACCAGTAAACTGGTCTACGCTAGTGAAATGGTTAACGATTCATTTCGTCCTAATCTCCATTCAGATTCATCCACAATGACACAATTAACCTGGTGACCTTCTCAGTCATCAAGGTGACCAAAGCCAGAACTTCACCGCCATTTCATTGCCATAGATAATGGCTGATATGGCTCTTTGACTTGTTCTGTTTTGGGGTGCTAAATCTGGGCTAATAACTTGGCAGTTTGACAGACCACAAAGACTCCAGGCGGAAAGTACCAAATACAAAAGCCACCTATTTGGGTATTCCAGAAAGGCAGTTATTTCTTAATTTTGCTTGTTATTCTTCAAAAGCAACACCCAAAGTTCTTTATTTCTAATTGGGGGGGGGGCAGGTTCTCAGTGTAGTGTAAAGACAAGAGTCACATGTTTTCACACTTCCACTTTCCCTACTTACATTAATGTTTTCGTGTGGAGGCAGATACCAAGGTTTCGGCTGGTGGATGTAGTAATACTGAAGTCCAGTGCACACCGCTACCTCTATGGCTAACAAGATAAGGAAGGCTAGAAGGAAATGATTTAGTCTTCTCTCCACCCGTGAGAACTTGGTCCGCTTGAATTTGGAGTTCAAGGCCATCTTCGTTTCTTGACCTGTGTACACCACACAACCTGGAAATTGAGGAAATTCTAGAGTACGGGGGTCTCAACTTGGAGCAATTTCAAAATTTCAAGGTCCTCCTTGAGCCTTTCTTGACCAATCCAGCCAAATCCGCCAAAACCCTGAAGATTGATTGGGCAAAATTCGCATAAATGGACCATTCAAATGCTGCTAATGAGCTAATTACTGGCATTTAGGTGCTGCCGAATGAGTAGGCCTATGGTGCAGAATAGGTTAAGAAGCAGTGATCACAGTAGCCATAATAGGCAGAGAAACGAGTGATATGCACTACATCTAAATGGACATTGTACTGGTAGTCGATGGACTTCAACCTACCAAATATAAAAGGTGTATTTTTCAGCATAGCTCCTCGGAGGACGACATTTTCTGCCGATAATGGACGGGTGATTGGCTCGCCGACCGAGCTGTCATATAATGTTATCCTGCCGACAAACTTGTACAAATCTGTAATTGGTTGCTGACATTCGATCTTGGCTCGGAGTTTGGTTAATAATTCTACATTTTGGTAATGGCGGGTTTCTGGAATGCAGTTGAAGGTCTGAAAAAGAGAAAACAGAAGAATTAACCCTTTAGGCCTGGGGGCATATTTCTTACCTTGCTGGTAAATACTAGAATATTTTTAGCCTGGTGGCCCGCTAGGGATAAAATAGCCATGGAGAACACTACCGACAGCCCACAGCAGCGATCATGTCCAGGCCAGAGTGGAATACTCACTTTGAGGTTGGTCTCACCATCAAGGTTCGCCGTGGTGATGGAACATTCACCGTCGCCGTCATGGGATGATAACATAACTAGATCACAGGGAATGCCTTGATTCATTTGTACTCGGACGATATCACCAACCTGGGGATGAGAAAAGAGAAATGAGGAATGGGGGAAAAGAGGAATGGGAAAAAAGGAAGGAAAAAAGTTATTAACATACTTCTTGGAACTTTTGGCTTTTGTATCAATGATATGCTTACTTTTATATGACATGACCTGATTGGTACCAGCTCACCATCTCGTATCACATATGCCAGTCGATTATTGACCTCCTTGTCAGCTTTGTGTCTAAGCCAATCTTCATAACCCTGAAAGTGAAATCGACAAGGTGAAGAGGTCATTGACAAAATGAAACCAGTATGGTGTATCGGGTAGAAATATCGGCCTTGAAATTCTGAAATGCATGTATTCANACTATCAACTAACTGGAAAAAACGCCATAGGAAATGCATATTCATAAGGGAGACAAATTTGGAGCGATTTTACCATGATTTTTAATCTACTGTATTTACAATCTGTAACCAAAAACTTGGAACTTTTGGCCCACACCATGTTTTCAAACACAGCTTTGCGCAATTGCCGATTGTGAGAATTTGGTACTGGTCAAAAATTTGCTTTTTTTAAAGGTGCACAATTTGATGCTATCCATCCTCAATACTTACGCTGAAGCGGTGAACCGGTTGCGGCTGTACGCCAGGTATATCCGGCTTTTCGCACAACATGCCGCCGTGTTCGATGTACCGGACACCGTTGATTGAACACTGGCGGAACTGCATGTCATTTTCTGTCAGCGTTCCTGTCTTGTCTGTGAACAGGTATTCAACCTAGAAAGGAATTGGCAAAATTTTAGCTCACGGTTCGCAATCACTCCTGCCCTCGCTCAATCCAGGAAAGAGTTAGGGACCAGTCATATCACAAAGTCCAGGGTCATTCTTACCTGTCCCAGTTCTTCATTGAGATCAGATGTATTGGCTTTAGCAGGCTGATTTATTTGAGCATCATACATCTCCAGGTCCCACCCAAAAAACATAGAACCAAAAAATTTCTGCAACTCTGAAATTAGAAGTTGTACTCGGAGTAACTTGAAATGGAACAACACCATAACACTACTCAGTGTGTGTCGGCCACCGATCCAGCTACTAAACCATGCTCAACGTAGCTTAACCAATTCTGGTATACTGGGACAGCATGTCATGATGCAAAATGCTGAAAGGTAACGTAATGACTGATGTCATGATGCTGTTTTCAAGCGTAGTGCACATCCTAATACTTACCTATTGTCACATACAAAGATATGGGAATGATGTAGTTGAATAGAGTAAGAAATGCAAACATGTCTGCTATCACAGTTCTGGCCTGGAAGATAAAGAGGAAGTTAGGGCAACCTTTTAGTCTCTATTCCAATTCATTTATTTTCATTTAACGCCACAGTTGCGTCATGACATCATGGACCAGAATTCAGGTGTTTCATAGTAAAGAAAACATCATGGACCAGTAAACTGGTCTATGCTAGTGAAATGGTTAACGAGTCATTTCGTCCTAATCTCCATTCAGATTCATCCACAATGACACAATTAACCTGGTGACCTTCTCAGTCAGGAAGGTGATCAAAGTCAAAACTTCACAGCCATTTCATTGCCATAGATAATGGTTGAGTTGGCTCTTTGACTTGTTCTGTTTTGGGGTGCTAAATCTGGGCTAATAACTTGGCAGTTTGACAGACCACAAAGACTCCAGGCGGAAAGTACCAAATACAAAAGCCACCTATTTGGGTATTCCAGAAAGGCAGTTATTTCTTAATTTTGCTTGTTATTCTTCAAAAGCAACACCCAAAGTTCTTTATTTCTAATTGGGGGCACGTTCTCAGTGTAGTGTAAAGAGTCACATGTTTTCACACTTTCACTTTCCCTACTTACATTAATGTTTTCATGTGGAGGCAGATACCAAGGTTTCGGCTGGTGGATGTAGTAATACTGAAGTCCAGTGCACACCGCTACCTCTATGGCTAACAAGATAAGGAAGGCTAGAAGGAAATGATTTAGTCTTCTCTCCACCCGTGAGAACTTGGTCCGCTTGAATTTGGAGTTCAAGGCCATCTTCGTTTCTTGACCTGTGTACACCACACAACCTGGAAATTGAGGAAATTCTAGAGTACGGGGGTCTCAACTTGGAGCAATTTCAAAATTTCAAGGTCCTCCTTGAGCCTTTCTTGACCAATCCAGCCAAATCCGCCAAAACCCTGAAGATTGATTGGGCAAAATTCGCATAAATGGACCATTCAAATGCTGCTAATGAGCTAATTACTGGCATTTAGGTGCTGCCTAATGAGTAGGCCTATGGTGCAGAATAGGTTAAGAAGCAGTGATCACAGTAGCCATAATAGGCAGAGAAACGAGTGATATGCACTACATCTAAATGGACATTGTACTGGTAGTCGATGGACTTCAACCTACCAAATATAAAAAGTCAACTTCCAGATTTTGCAAATTTTCGACCCCAACCGGGGTCTTCTTCAGGCTGGCACTTAACAGTACAAGACTCCAGAATAGACTGAGCTGAGTCCCTGAAGTAGATCTAAATATCCCTGCAAACAAGATGAGTGAGCAATTAAGAAAAGAATAAGGTCCAAGCCCCACAAGGTTGCTGGACCTGAAAGGGTGTCTGAAATAAATGGATGGCCCTTTCAGGTCCAGCAACCTTGTGGGGCTTGGACCTTATTCTTTTCTTAATTGCTCACTCATCTTGTTTGCAGGGATATTTAGATCTACTTCAGGGACTCAGCTCAGTCTATTCTGGAGTCTTGTACTGTTAAGTGCCAGCCTGAAGAAGACCCCGGTTGGGGTCGAAAATTTGCAAAATCTGGAAGTTGACTTCCTGTATATTATCACGTTGTGTGTCAATTTTAGTGCTATTTCTTTCTTTGTATACCAAATATAAAAGGTGTATTTTTCAGCATAGCTCCTCGGAGGACGACATTTTCTGCCGATAATGGACGGGTGATTGGCTCGCCGACCGAGCTGTCATATAACGTTATCCTGCCGACAAACTTGTACAAATCTGTAATTGGTTGCTGACATTCGATCTTGGCTCGGAGTTTGGTTAATAATTCTACATTTTGGTAATGGCGGGTTTCTGGAATGCAGTTGAAGGTCTGAAAAAGAGAAAACAGAAGCATTAACCCTTTAGGCCTGGGGGCATATTTCTTACCTTGCAGGTAAATACTAGAATATTTTTAGCCTGGTGGCCCGCTAGGGTTAAAATAGCCATGGAGAACACTACCGACAGCCCACAGCAGTGATCATGTCCAGGCCAGAGTGCAATACTCACTTTGAGGTTGGTCTCACCATCGAGGTTCGCCGTGGTGATGGAACATTCACCGTCGCCGTCATGGGATGATAACATAACTAGATCACAGGGAATGCCTTGATTCATTTGTACTCGGACGATATCACCAACCTGGGGATGAGAAAAGAGAAATGAGGAATGGGGGAAAAGAGGAATGGGAAAAAAGGAAGGAAAAAAGTTATTAACATACTTCTTGGAACTTTTGGCTTTTGTATCAATGATATGCTTACTTTTATATGACATGACCTGATTGGTACCAGCTCACCATCTCGTATCACATATGCCAGTCGATTATTGACCTCCTTGTCAGCTTTGTGTCTAAGCCAATCTTCATAACCCTGAAAGTGAAATCGACAAGGTGAAGAGGTCATTGACAAAATGAAACCAGTATGGTGTATCGGGTAGAAATATCGGCCTTGAAATTCTGAAATGCATGTATTCAGTAATTTCAAGTTTCAGGGGTCCCTTTAGTGTTGGGACAATATCAGAAATTTGGCAACTCGCATACATGTGCTGCTGACCCAGCACCAAGAAAATATCTTTTAAACACAATAATGCATGTGAGGTAAATCAAGGATACCTCGCCTTAGTTCGAATGTAGAAAAGGGCTAAGCTTCGTTTGCTAAAACTTCAACCCCAGAACTGAGCGATGTGGTTAAAGAACTATATTTGGATTAACTCCATTATTGTGTACATCCCTGGCAATCGGCACACTATTTTTACCCGAGACAACTATTGATTGCATTCGATAAATGAAGGAACGCGATGAATTATCACGTCAAATATTGATTCGCTGACCGTCAATAGCAACTGTGTAAACGATAAGCTAGATCTAGCATGAGCTGGGAACTGTGCAGACGAGGCAGGTAAACTCTTGTGTCAGTTAACGCAACAGGCAATATCAAATGTATGATCATTTGTCGCATATTTGCAAAATCGCATGTTTGACCTGAACAACATGAGCAGTAATAGGGAAAAGGTTTTGCCAAGGATTGTCACGGCAAAGTGCTGATATTTTCAAAGAAATTTGAGGAAAATACATCAATAGATCGGCCACTTTTTTAACCCTTGCAGTGCACGGGCAATGCCGGGTAGATGTGATTGTGTCATTGAAATGTGCGTACCTGACATTCCCTCCATGCCATTTTCTCTGAGTTCTAACAATTTAAGATCTAGATATAGACCAGCCACGTACGCAAAAACCTACAATGTCAGGAAGAGACCATAAAGCTTCAGTCGAGACCAGGGAGTGATCCCATGACCTCTTTGGCAGCAGACGTGGATGATGCCGCTGTGTGCCACCCCAACAACTCATTAGACACATAGATTTGGCACAGGTTCCTGACAGAACAGACAACATGTTGGAATATTCTATTAAGTATGCAGGCTTTGATAAGTAATTTATCATACAACAGGTGGTACATGTACGTCTATCTAATGATGATCCAAATTAATTCCACGCTCCTAAATATTCATGAGAAATATTCACAGAAAGAGCCACCAGTGCAATGAACCGGTAGGCACCGGTATACTGGGTAATCTGTTCAAATACTACACAAGTCCAACACAAATCTTTGAACTAATACCAGTAATTTGATGGGGGTTGTTGAGCATGAATTCGCATCAGAGTGAGCCAGTGGTCATCATTGTACCAAGGCTCGTCGGTGTACCGAAAATGAGGTCCAGAAAAAACCTACGTTGTCAAAGAGAGTTGCCCCCTCTATTACATGAAGAGTGGGTCCGATTGAGAATTGAATCCAGTGTTACAATTTTCAGTGTGGCCCACGTGCCAGTGTGACATTACAATAGATTGATGGAATAAGGCGTGACTTGACAATGAGCGACACACAGAGAAACAGCGAGTCCGTTTCCCAGTGTGTTCCCAACAATGGGAGTCACACAGAAAAATGGCCACACTGAAAAACGTTACACCGGAATCTCAAAGGTGACTCACGTCACACTGCAAAACTGCATATACTAGTAAAGTCTGGCAACATCTATCTTCGACCTAATGGAATGCGGAAGTCATGTAATGTGACAGAGCTTTGCGGTTTATAATCATGCCTGTCGATCACTTGTGGTCGTTCCTCGATTGTTCGCGTTGTCCACCTGTCATTCAATAGCCACGTGTGATTAAAGGTCCGTGGAAAATCCAACGATCAATTTCCTAGCTTCCGCATTCCATTAGGTCAAAGATAGATGTTGCCAGACTTTAGAAGCATACCTGTTTGACTGCTGTGACTGCTAATACGAAGACTAGAGGGATGATGCTGGTTGCTGGACTCACGGGACTGTCGATCAGGAACTGAAATGGAAAGCAATGCATGACGTCTGTATTGGGACCATCTCTCAATTTCATAACAACAAATGACAGCATTTGTCGCTCCCGCCACAATTTCAGACCATCTTTTTAGCCTATGACACGAAAACCACTTGAAAACAGCATATGGTGCTCGTTTCACCATGAATTTATTATTATAACTTTATCAAAACAATTCATTCAATTTGAACACCTCATTCACCTCTCTACATGTATTGTCAAAGCATGGTAAACTGGCACCACTGCGGGCGCCACTTCTCTTCAGAGTACCTTTTCTGCCAACACACAAGCACTTGAAAACACACCTCAAGTGCTCTTGTCCCTATCATTACCTTGTTCAGATCGATAGATTTGTTATTGGGACTGAAATATGTACAGCTGTGCTCATCATAATGAGAGTGTTACTCACAGAGTATCACAAGTTCTTCAACTGTTTTAAAAGCTGGTGGCACATGGAAATCTCGTGATGATAGGAACTTTTGGCAAGGCGATGGATCGTCGATCCATGTCACACGACGTATTGGGCTAATGCATTTTCTAAGTCATACGTCATACGTGATACGGATCGACGATACGGAGCCTTGCCAAAAGTCCCTATTGTCTCTGTAAGCCATGTCTATGAGATAACCTTTGTGTGCTACTTCATAAAGTTAAAAGTTAAAAGTTTGGGTTTATAGTCTGGTATCAACAACGGTAGAGGTGTCATCCGACTTCACACTTTAACCCCAGTCTATCCTGAAACCTTTCAGTAGAACTCAGATGAGCTGCTCATTCGGCGCTACAATCTGAGCATTTCCGACCGGTACCCATTTATACACCTGGGTGGAGAGAGGCCAGTAAGGCAAAGAGACCTGCCCAAAGTCTCACGCCAGCAGCGGGATTCGAACCCGGGATCCTCTGACCGCTAGTCGGAGGCCCGAACCACTACACCACCGTGACTCATGGTGTGCTACACAACTCACACTCACAGACACGATTTCCAACCTCACAGACGTGAATTTGTAGGCCTATGTGTGCTGCCAGCTTTCGGACTAGGAGTGCTTGTCAGTAAGATATGATCTCGCAGACTGTGGTGCCAGGTTCAGGTTCATATCACACAAAATGTGGCTTACAGTACTGAGTGGTTTACGAGTATGAGAGCTGTATTGACCGCAACCAACTCCTGTTTTAGTGGCTGTTTGTAAGTGTAGCTTCCAACTCAATCATTCATGAATAGTCATTACGACTTTGTTTTACTGCAAATTGGGTGTGATGAATGTGATAACAGCCACAAAATAATTGATATTTTAGGAACTGGGTTGTTCAATGCTTGTAGCCTAACACATAGAATTGAAATTATAACATGTGCACATGTAAACCCGAACTTTACAACATGGCGTCCAGTTACACAGCTGTGCTGGTTTCAAAAGTCATAAACAGGGCAGTACGGTACAGAGTTTTCAAAAGTTAATCATTGATCTAGATAGGGTAGTCGCGTTTGAAAGGCAGGCACACACCAAAACTGGATTACGTTGCGATTTGTACTGCAGTTGTCGCAAGCGAATGGTTAAAACACTATTTCGATCAAGCGTCCACACAAACGTCCACATGAATTGTGGTGGAGTAACTAATTCTATGGTTGCCATGACTGCACTCTTCATTTGGCACCAAGAACACCGTTTCTTTAAAATAGATCTTTACGGTTTGATTTATAGATTTTGTCACCTCGTGTATGATAACAAGAGCACTCTCTCGACCCACGCCACGGTTATTAATTCCGATCAATGATTTCCTGTAACCAAGCAGACAGCGATGGATATTGAGCATAAACTATGAACTGCGGTTAGGCCATACCAACCAGTTCAAAACTGGGCGATCATCTCTAGCGAGAACTTTCCACAGATCACTATCCTGTGTATCTGCTGCCAACAGCTGATTTTGCTCGATCAGATCGCCTTGCCATCACCTTGCCTCGTGTGCTGCCATTAGTGAAACCCGTGAAACTATTAATTTATTGGTACGGGCTTATCGCAAATGACATGACTGTGTCGATAAACTACGTCACCGGGGGAGGTTGACCGCTTATCTGTGTGCTCATGTGAATATTGTTTGATTTCTGTTAGGTTGATGGGACGCTGGAGATCACATTAAATATACACAATTCTTGACCTTTACCTTGGGGGAATAGAAAACATATCTGATCCATGTGCATTTCACACTCTGTGGATTGTGACTAGGACCTATGTTGTACGAGGGGGTAAGGGCATACTGGGCCCTGCCCTTTGATTTCTTGGCAGAAACACTTTTTGCATTTATGGTTCTTACCATGATGACACCCATACAGCAAAAATAAAAGTTGGCAATTCGCTGGAGTTGTTCGAACAAGTTCTTTGGGAGGAAGTTCCATGGTGTGTACTGAAAAATGAGAATGGAGATCGTTAAAAAACATCCACGGTGTGAAAACTGTTTAGAGCATGAATTGATTCATCCTCCTGAAATTTGTTCTGGGACAGACTGTCTCCATGGAGATGAATTCTCCACGGGGGAGGGAGGAACTTGCCAACACAGAGACACTCTAGCGAGGGACCATGGCCCATATTCTAGAAGCCTCCTTAATTCTAAGGTCCACTTTAAGATTCGCCCTGCTAGTGCAAACAATAGCTAAAGGTAAACCTGAGAGTTAAGGAATCTTCTAGAATTCAGCCCCATGACTTTTAGGCCCGTATTTTAGAATGCTCCTCAACGTAAAGGAGTTCCTCAAGGCTATTGTTCTCAACAGGAGAACTGAGGAACTTCTTTACGTTGAGGAGCATTCTAAAATACGGGCCTTAATCTCCTCTGACATGCTCTCTCTTGTTAAAAAACAGCTTTTGTACTGTGGGCGTCGGACCTGGACCTACCAAGGATCGTAAGTCAAGCGTGTTCACTCCACCACCAAGCCAAGACTCGTCCAGAAAAAAAGTCCCATTTAAAGTGGATTTTCGCTATGTTTGTTCCACTCGCCTTTTATACTTTTGATCATAATCATAACAAATGGTGACATATCGACCAATAGGCCTACATTGTACATGTAACAGGTTGAAATCATGTTGAGTACACCTGTACTGAGTGTATCAATATAGTCATAAGTTTACTGCACAGCAAACACTTCATGCGTTGGATTGATTTTTAAAGGTATAGTTCAAAGGCGCCAATTTTCATTTCAACATTGAGGAAATGGCCAGAAGGCGAAGTTGTGAAAGTTTGGTTTGTTTCGTATCACTGGTGTTAGATTTATAGGGGTTTTTATCCCTCAAAATGCCACCCTCTTTTGAAACGAAATTATTTAACGTTGCTTAGCATTTCACAAATTGGAGTCGTGATGACGTCATCTCGACCCCCTTCCCCTTGACAACCGAACGTAAACACTGGACGAACAAGTCATGTCGGCGCGGTGTGGACTGTTTCAGCAGCTGTTTTTACCTACAGGCACGGCAAAAATGTATTTTAAACCATTGTCAGCATTTGAGGAACTTACAGAAGGGAACTGCGACCCACAGTTTCCTGGAGGATGATGGAGTAAGTTTTAAATGGGTCGGAACGGCACGCCCGATGCACGGCTTTCAACTCGCCGACGACGCGACGTGTGTGTGTAGTGGTGCATGACGTGCATAGGCCTGTGCATGGTTCGTTGAGATTCGGAAATATACGGTACTATCACAGCTCCAAAATCCACTTTTGCTGCGTCGACATTTGCCATTGAACAGGCCAGGCTATCGTCCGAATCACTAAGAAAATGTCAGTAGCTGTAAACTGACTTAACTCACTGGAAGCACTCGATTCTTCGTTGTTTTCTTCATCGTTTATCTCGGACATTTTCTTCGCATTCCGCCATGTTTTGTGTCAGCACGCGGGTGGCAGGGGGTCGAGATGACGTCATCAATTATGACGTCATGGCTCTGGCGAAAATAATTTCGTTTTTTGCAAAATCGATTTTTAAACCCTTAATAACAAAATCCCAGCGGTTGGATTTTCTTACAAACCAGACAGAAATTATTTTCTGGCCATATTTAAGCCATGTGTAAACGATTGGAGCCTTTTGAACCATA
>NMRB01000883.1:91685-125639 GCA_002633025.1 Notospermus geniculatus
GGACTCAAGCCAACCATTTAAAAGGAAGCTGCTCATCAGTTTCCAAGCCCCTGTACAATGCTCTGATTTTGGTCCAATGATAAAGCCAGTACCCAAAATTCAAACGACTGTATTTTCTACACGCACCATTTGCGGAACTTAAGAATTGGGTTTTTGTGGTCAGAGGGGTGGAACCTAACCCACAAACCCAAAAAAGTGTTTGTACTTGAGAATCTGATTTTAAACCTCTCTGGGCTCCCTGACTACAGTACAGGTCGCAATTGACATCCCTAAATTCGCGTAAGTTATGCGTAAGTCACTCGTAACTTACGCAACAACTCACGAGCTATGTTACGCGTAACTTATGAGGTGAGTTACGCAAATTTCGCTAGCTACACAGTGATTTACAAGGCGAGTTACGCGATTTTGGCGAGTTACGTGGTGAGTTACGCAAAACCAAAGCCGTGAGTTACTCGTAAGTTACACGTAACTTACGAGTAACTTACGCGAAGCCGTAGGGATGTCAATTGTGACCTGTACTGTACTCGGTGGTTTTTCTGGGTACTCCGGTTTCCTCCTGCTGACAGAACTATAATGTTCTGTTTTATAAATCAGGGTCAGCCTACAGTGTCGTACCTTGCTGGTGATGATCTGGTTGTTGACGAACTTCTCAGGAATCAGCACTTCAGTCTCGAGTGGAGCCTGGTTACCGACATAGATGGTCCGGTTTTCTGGACGGGGCGGTTTCCGACAGCATGGCTGAAATGATAGAATAATGATGTAGAAGAACCAACTGAGTAGGGAAATTTTCTCCCCAACTTCCTCCTTCAGTAGGCCTAACTGCAGGAAAGTGACCTCTGTTACACAACAGATTTAAAATGATTATGATCCAGTAATACAATGTACTATTTAAAGTCATGTAAGTTAGCATCATTCAGTAATACTACAATACAATGCATAGGCCTGCAAATTAGCAATCATTGCGTAAAAAAAGAACTTTGGCTTCGATTTTAACTAATTTTACTTAAAATTCAGGAATTGTGATCAGGGTCAAACTCAGTCTCATTGACATTATCTATTGAGCTGATAATGATATCAGTTTACTGATAATTTGGTAATAATGGTCGGCTATTTCAGTTTCAAGGTCTTTCATGAATATTTTATACCATAGTCATGGGTTGCAGAGCGAATGGCTACACACTTTCAAAAACACACTGTACGAAATGTACAAATGTACAATTAGACTGAACCTGGAGCACTGAATGCATAAACAGGAAGCAAAATGTAATTTACAACTGAAATAGATAAGCTATCATTCCTGAGCATCAAACAGAAATGACAGCAGTTGTGATACCTTGTTAACTGAGACAATGACAGGTTATGAGTTGTTTGGCTCATTCAGAATAACTTTACTTTAGGCCAGGCGGAGAAAATATATATGGCAATTATTTTTCTGCTAAATTCTATCTAAGGATTTTTTACATAGAGGAAGCAGAACTCATGATTTTTTGCAGTGGCATCCGGCAGGTGCAACTGAACAGCTGGGCCCAACTTTGGCAAGGGATGACAGGATGGAACGCAATCTACTGTCAAGTGCAGTTCTGCTATAAAACTCCGTCCTCCGAACAGGCCTATTTTGCACTATGCATTTGGCCTATTTCATATTTGCTGTGTGCATTACTTCTCTGGAAATCAAAGACGACTCAACTTTTCAAAACCTGTTTCACCAAAGGTACATAGCTGTAAAGGCAAATTTCCTTCAGTATGTTAACAAGAATCACCCCCTCCTCCAAGAGCTTATGAGATCCCTGTCAGCTGGAACTGACCAGAGACCATCATCTAGGCCACAGAGACTTGAGCCTCTATGATTATGCTGCAGCAGCTCCTCATTTTCAAAATGTACTACTCTGACTCTTCAGATTATCAGTATCAGTGCCCACCCTGCACCTAATGCAGTGCCAGACCTCATTTTGCCCATGATATCAATGCAAAATCCCGAACAGATCAATAACCTGATCACCTGCCATAGATCTTTATTGATTGGTTTTTTTGTTGTTGATGGAGCAATTAAGATATCTCCACGGCAACATGCTCACCATCTCAGATTTCACAGAAACAAAGAAGATCACAGAATAAGCAGAATTTATGCCTCGTCATTCATGTAATTCAATGTCATTTATTGCGGGTGTGGCAGATTACAGCATTGCATAGCCACTAATAAATTTGTCAATGTGTTATTGGCATGACTCGTCAGTCGATATCAGTATCAACGAGAGTTGCCAAAAGGGCTGGTGGTGAGTTTGATGTTGGCACACGTCATGCAACATCACTGATGAAGGTCGACTGCAATGGAATTCGTTTTGACACAGCCACACGACATAGGAGAGTGTAAACAAACTCAGCGTCTCATGTGGCATCAGAAGACAACCAGTTTTCAACCAGAGGGCCAAAAATTCTGAGGCAGGGGCTATCTTATAATCTGTTGTCACTTTGCCCCTGGCCAGCATACATAGAGGACTACTTTTCTCAAGGTTTTCAAAAGCAAGGTCATCACGGGAGTGGTTGAGTTTGACCAATGAAATATGCTTCAAAAAATGGAATTATTTCTTGTTACAAATGAAGAGGACTTGTCTAGTCAGACCTAAAATGGAGTAGGCCCGGACAAAATGGTGAATATCCATGGGTTCACATCTCTCTTGTGATCCAGCATCCATTGCACGGTCTTTCTCCAGGGTCTCCACATTCCTTTGTATTACTGTACATTGTTAGTTGGGCCTACATGAACATGAACATCGTCATAATATTTCAACTGCAAAAACATCGCCATTTAATACATCTGACAAGGAGAAAATCCATCAATTCACTCGCTTTACACAAGATAGGAAAGAGCAAACCTTTGAAATCTTTATTCTGACATGTCGGGTGGTAATTTTGATTTAAGGCATTGTTGAACTTCCCATAGAAGACACCTTTGCCAGGGTACCTCTCTACCAGACACAACATGCACAACAAGGTTGAATACCGAACAGCAGGGGTTTAGTTAAAGAGGGAGTTCGGAAGTCGCGGAAGTCAAAATACTTCGGAATTTTATTTTTAGGCTCCGGGAAGTCAAGTACTTCCAAACAATTTTAAACTTCTAATGTATTTAAGCTTATGAAGTACATTTAGACTTCCAAGAAAAGCCCCAATACTTCCTGGTTTTTGGGTTAAGGAAGTCATGAATTCCCATCCAANGTACATCTCTCTCTTGTGATCCAGCATCCATTGCACGGTCTTTCTCCAGGGTCTCCATATTCCTTTGTATATATTATTACTGTACATTGTTAGTTGGGCCTACATGAACATTGTCATAATATTTAAATTGCAAAAACATCACCATTGAATACGTCTGACAAGGAGAAAATTCCATCAATTCATTCACTTTACACAAGATAGGAAAGAGCAAACCTTTGAAATATTTATTCTGACATGTCAGGTGGTATTTTTGAGGCATTGTTGAACCTCCCATAGAAGACATCTTTGCCAGGGTGCCTCTCTACCAGAGACAACAAGGTTGAATACCGAACAGCAGGGGTTTAGTTAGAGGGAGTTTGGAAGTCAAGGAAGTCAAAATACTTCGGAAATTCAGGCTCCAGGAAGTCAACAAGTACTTCCAAACAATTTTAAACTTCTAATGTATTTAAGCTTATGAAGTACATTTAGACTTCCAAGAAAAGCCCCAATACTTCCTGGTTTTGGGGTTAAGGAAGTCATGAATTCCCATCCAAAAATGTTAACTAAACCCCTGGAACAGGGAATTTATTTCAAGACTACATCAGACCACCTTGGGTTGGAAACATTATAAAAATATACTGGTAGTCCCAAGGGGTCCCTTTACTAAGGTTTGTGGTTTGCATTTTCCAGGCACAGTGCATTGTACTCTATCATAAATGATGTTATGAATAAATCATACATGATATATTTTTAGAGAAAGTTAAACTATCGTGACACAAAAGATGAGTGCGTTATAGAACTGTTGCTGCACCGATAGGCCTAACCTGTCTCCATGTCGTATTCAATCAATACAATTCAGTGTTCTCCACAGGATTTCCTAAGGTAGGGTGGTACCCTTGCAAGTCAAGGATTTCCCATTACTTTGCAACTAATTAAGATAGGGTGGTCACCAATTTAAGGTAGATAAATAGCAAGAAATCAACTTCCAGAAACTTGCAAATTTTCGACCCCAAGCGGGGTCTTCCTCAGGCACATTTCAGTTGGAGAGACCAGAAAAGACGATTTAAGGCAGGGGGTATAATAGAAAACCATTACAAAATTGGCCTGCAAGGTAGGGTTACTAATTCTACGGTAGGGTGGTAAAATGCCAAGGTAGGGTGGGCCACCCTAACAAAAAGCCATGCGGAGAACACTGTCACCGATACATGTATGCTAAGCGAATATGATTGTCTCCCTGAGACAAAAATACTACTTTATTTAAAAATACTCAGTCCAAGAAAAACCTAAACTGGCTGCAGGCTGTTAACTATGGCAAACGGTATGAGCAGCAGGAACCCTGGGCCTGACAGTGACACTTTCTAGAAATGCTCTCACTGTAAATAAAGATGCCAAACAGCTGGATGAAAGTGTTCTCCAATACCAAACAACACGTACACCAGATCAGATGGTATATAGGCGTATCGGTAGGCTTAAATCGCGTAGGAGCGTTGCCATCATCGCCATTTTATCAGATCAGATCGCACGTGACATCATCAGCCAGCCTGACGCCATGTTGGATGGAACTGCGCAGCGCTTTTGACGGTTTTTACCTGCGCAGTTCCATCCAGCGTCGCGTCATACCCATTGATGAAGTCATTTGATGACGTCAGTGCATAGCCTCTATATCTGGCTCGGCCTCCGTCCATCATGTTACCATGGTTACCATGTTAGCAAATTTTCTGATCCCCAAATGGTCAAGGTGAAGGAAAATTGTCCCATGGCAGATAAAACCTTTTGGGACACCCTGGAACAGTTACACTGTGCATGCTGTGTGCAGTGGCATGGCAGTGCATGTCATGATGACACAGTTCACATTTCGATTTGGTTCATGAGTTTGGGTTTCGGTTTCGCTTAGGCCCTACCATAGATTTGAAACATTTTTCCAGGGCTCTGAATATAAAACTCCCCATATCGAACGTGAAATAGAACACACGGAAGAAACATAATCAATATCACGAAGTTTATCACATTGTTGTTGTCGGAAATCGTCAAAATTCTAAAGTATTATCAGGCACTGCACCCAGCAACTTTCAATGTTTATCTATCACTAGACGCTGAGTAAAGGTAATACGCGGAACATTTTATCCAGCAAATCCTGCTGAAGACCTGGTATTGAAACGCAAGATATCCATGTTTCTGCCCAAATTAATATCAAACATGACTGAAACTAATATAGAAATTGGTTTTATAGGGTTTTATTTTGCAGAATATTAGCACAAGACCAGTAAAGTAAAAATTTATCACAACATCAATTATCCACGACAAGTATCTTGATACATGGGCGGTAATTTAGCATTGATCTTCAAAAGTCTGTTCCTGTAACCTCGTAACGCTTCGCTAATACAAGTGGGGTGGTTCGAGGGCAAAGGACCAGGGAAGCCAAACGGGCACCTGATTCCAACCTCGATCATGTCGATTCGACATTAACAGATTAATGCAAAATGCCATTTTAAATTTCAGACAGAGGTCTAACATTACAGGCCTATCATGGAATCTAAATTATGTTCTGTTTGGTATTTTATCATATAGGCCTAAGTGTTTTTCAGGTTCTTTTAGTTTATTGTATCGTTGTTGTGAATCAATTTAACAGAAAATGGCGGAAAGGGTTTCATTTTGCTGGATTTTCCCCAAATTCTAAGCCGAAATAGGTTCTAAATCACTCTAAATGGAACCTAATATTCAGCAGAGTTCTACAGCACCATCTTTACTGGTGTATAAGCTCTGTAGTCGTCTGATACATTCTGCTGATGGTAAGCATTTCGTAGGCCTAGGCTTACCGGTAGGCCTAGCCCTAGGTAGGCCTAGGCTACTTAGTACTTGATTGACAAAAATGATTGACTCGCTGCTCACTCATGCACTGTCGTCACTGACACTGCCAGCCAGGCCCATCCCATGCATGGCTGTGCATTGCACAAATTACAAATTACAAATACGGTATGTTTATTGAATCCGTATGTTGGACTGTTGGAAGAAACACAGCTGAGAATAGGGCCACGGGGATGTGGACCCCCTGGGCCCCTGAGCATATTCAGGTCTGTTCGAACACCGTTTTTCAAGTATACTGCGTTTATCGAGTACCACCGTCCCATAATCCCTCGCGGAAGCATCCTCTAAAAGGCAGGTATACGCGATTTATCGAGTACGGCATCCCAGCATGCAACGCGCATGAGATCGAAGCGGCCACGAAGCTCCCGTCAAAGACCTAAAAGTCGGCTAATTTTCCATCTTTATCACCAACAACGGTCTTACTAAGTATCAAATGCATGTTTCATCAATGTTTATGCACATCAAGCGTTCTCAAAGCTCAGAATACGCCGAAGAAATCGAAATTTTCAAAGTTGAATTTCTCGAAATCAGCATGGCGAACCGGATGTTTTGCATGGTGGAATTATGGGATAGGAACTTATTGCGCATGTGTAAATGTTTCGTCACCTTCCGATCAGCCAATCAGTCTGCTCGTAACAAAATGTTCAAGGGCTCCGAAAACTCGGAAAGGCGAGTATGGCGCCGGCTAACTGCGCATGCACATACTCGATAACGCGAGTACAGATGGCGCCACGTGTCTGTACTCTGAAAACGGAGTTCGAACAGACCTGATATTGAGGTGTGTGGGGGGGGGCTGGGGTGCACTACCACTGACATGACTGACACTGACTGTGGTGGTGGCGGCGGCGGCGTAGGGTAGCCTGTTGTTTCTACTAGTAAAAGACCTATTTATTCAATCAGAGTAGGCATTCTGATTGAATCGCCTTTGCTTTTTAGTCAGCCTAGGCCTAGCTAGGCCCTAGGTGTACGGGCGTAGCCTACGCGGCAGGGCCCAGGGGGCCTAGGCCCTAACCTAGGCTAGGCTGTAGGTAGGCTAGTAGGGCAGCTCCATGTCATCAAATTGCAAATTTCATTTTTTCCAGAAAAGACCATAACACCACACTATCAACATGCACTGAAAGTACTTGGCAGGTAAGACTCACTTTAACAACAAGGCACAATGAGTGGAATTCCAGACCTAAGAACCGCTTGCCAATCGACCAATAAGACTTCACCTTGATACTCTTCATTTCCTCTAGGGCCTATTCTAGATTTCTATTCAAGATACAGAATAGCACAAAATTGACACACAAGCAAGAAGTCAATCTCCAGAATTCATGAATTTTCGACCCCAACCGGGGTCTTTTTCAAGTGGAACTTTACAATCTGAAACTCTAGAAAAGACTTTTCTAGAGTTTCAGATTGTAAAGTTCCACTTGAAAAAGGCCCCGGTTGGGGTCGAAAATTCGTGAATTCTGGAGATTGACTTCTTGCTTATTATCTAGATTTCTATTCACCGCTACATTGTACCTTCCTTTTCCAGCAATTTTTCTGCTGCGTCTGAGAGTGATGAGTTTCAAGTGGCACAAAAGATTAAAAGGAAACGTGAGTAATCAAGAGATGAGTTGTACAGATTTCTTATCAAAACAACAAGTTTTTCAACATTAAATCTACCATTTCAGTGGTTCGCAAAGGAAGAGAGAAAGATGCGGCAATCTTCTCTGAGCTGCACCGGAAATTACAAGCTCAAAATGTCCTGAAAAATCGATGGGCCATCCTCTACTTGTTGATGAACATCAGTGAAGATGAAAATAAACCTAGAGAGAAGGTGAGGTGGGGGGAAGTTAATTTGAAAATGTAGGTGGTTCCCTCAGACAGATGAAAATGTTTCAGAATGCTGTGTTTAAAAGTATCTTTTTTACTTACCGGTATCTACTTGTACTCAAATTCTCATATTCGATGTTCTTTTTCAGCCACCTGCATTTTTTGCTCCTGCCCTTCAACCAGTTCAGATTACCTCCACACCATTTCATCCCGCTGCCCTCCCACCGCAGACACCCCACGTTGGCAACATCACATCATCTTCCAAGAGCAGTGGAATCGGCAGTGGAATCAGCAGTATTAATCCGAGCTTCCGAACAGATGACCCAACACCGATACCTCAGACATATTCTCATGTTCAAACGTAAGACAAAACTCAAATCTTTTGTTGAAATTAATTGATCATCTTAGATTGAGAAGTGTTTAGCCAGTCAGCATGCTTCAAAACAGAATTAGTGTTTGTGGCATCGGAAAACAATCTAGTGCTGGAGACAAAGCAAACCAGACTGATCAATGGACTGGTACGTCTTTTTTCAGTTTCCCAGCCCAGCCTACCCCGTCTTTCACACCAGCTGACCCACGAGGTCGACTGAATCTTAACACCACCACCAAAGAAGCCTGGGGCCTAGCCACCGTGGGAACGGTAGTCAAACCAAAACAGCTGAGGGATGATACCGATAATAGTGAGTACTTGATTGATCTGCTTGTTTGTTGCACCGCTTCCCAAAATCAGTCTCTGAATCCTACCTCAACAAAAATACAACTGGGCTGTCAGAGTGTGGTGCAGCAGAAACCCCTGCCTGCCTCCTGGTACTTACAGGATAGAGAGGGCAGCGCTCTCTGACAGTGCAGAATTCCTGGAGGAGGTTCAGTTTCAGAGAACTTTATTTTCCATGCTCATTTGGCTCTTCTGGAAAGCTTTACCATAAATCTTTCCATTTTTCTCCCACTCTTCTATTTTGAACTGAACTAACATCACTTTTTCCCATGTTTCCAGCATCATCTGAGCTCCCAGAAGCAGCTTTAGTAAAAGACATAGTTTACACTTTCCAAGGAATTGAAGGAAAATTCATCAAACAGGGCCGAGAGGGCTACAAGGCCGATCCAGCGGTCGGTATACCTCGAGCTACGAGACATATGGTGAACAAACTGGTGGAATGTGGTTGGCTGTTCAGTAAAGTCAGAAAGTACACAGACTCACGAGCTCAAGAGAAAACGTTTGGTTTAGTTGGTCAGGTAAGTGGGAAGAGATTTCTGGTTCTGGTCATTAGTTTCTCAGGACTGTTAGGGTGTTCAAAAATGCGATACATCTGTCTGCTTCTAAGAAACACTGAATTATTTCAGAGTTTTTGTGCTGCGCTCCACCAGGAACTTACAGAATACTACCGCTTGATGGCAGTCTTGGAGGCCCAGCTTCAGCAGGAGCAGGACCAGGGGATTGTCTGTGATCTTGGTGGTCTGACACTGCGGCGTCTTCTAATCTGGACGAGCGACCCTCTTGTCAGGTTGAAAGCTTTAGCTGCACTGACGGATATTTGCAAAGGTAAGTTGGATTTTTGTCTGCAATTTGTGGTAATCAGAATTGTCAACGTAATGACACTATCAGAACACCAATATGACAGAGCTGTGCAACACAGTCCAATTTATCACAATTCCTTCAAATTTACTCAGCAATTTTTTGTCTTCTAGGAAAGAAAGGCGGCGCCCTAGCATCAGCGATCCATTCCTACCTTCAACACGGTGACCCGTTTATCCGAGGTCTTGTCAAACACACACTGACGTTAGTTGTACAGCCAATCTTTGCCACGCTGACACGGTGGATTTATGATGGCGAATTGGACGACACGTACCATGAGGTAAAACTTCCCATTTCTGCACATGTTTCTCGTTGGAGTGCCACAATGGAAAAATCGGCACCTGGCCCTCTAAGGTTCCGGGTTCGATACCCGGTTGGGCTTGCTCCATTATGTGATAGAGAGGGTAACTCTTTTTGACAGCTAAGATTTTCCCACTGGCAGTTCTTTGCACATCATTGCCAATAATGTGTATGAAAACTTTATCACTTCAGTTCTTTGTTGCCTCTGACCCGAGTGTGAAGGAAGATCGACTCTGGCATGATAAATACAGCCTTAGGAAGTCCATGATTCCATCGTTCATCAATATTGAACAAGCTAGAAAGGTAAGTCTTCTTAAACAGCTCTAGGAAATGGGCTTTTCATGGAGAAAGCTGGCTGTACTCCCTGAATGAAGAAGACCTTCAGTACCTCTTTACAAATGGTAGCGGCAGTAACACTAGAGTCAGTTTTGAGTGATTGCCTGACATTGTCCGTTCACAAAATTGTCAACAGAAGACAAGATCTCATTATGGACATTACTGAGCATCCTACATTTGGGTTTGCAGATTCTGCTGACGGGCAAGTCCATAAATTTCCTGCGACAAGTTTGCCAAGATCGTACTGCCATCAAGAACAGGGATGTTGTTAAGAAAGCTATGATAACACAAGGTAAAAACGCCTCAAATTTTATGATCAGCACTTGTTTTGGCCATCTGCACATACTCTTGGCTATAAAACATAAATACTAATGCTAAAACCGATCATGCAATTGCAACTTTCCCTTTCCAGCTGAGGCCATGTTCACCCAAGACCTAAATAACAGCTTCCAAGTGATGGTTGATACCATCTACAAGGAGACCAGTCGACATCTCCTCGACGTCCTACACACCAAGTACCAGTTCATGGACCATCTGAAAGCTATGAGACGCTACCTACTTCTCGGGCAAGGCGACTTTATCAGGCACCTCATGGATCTGCTAGAGTAAGTAGTACTTGTGTAATCATAAAGATTTTTAGCACAGTTCACATTCTGCAGTCTCTTCTCAACTGAATTTTACTGTCTTATTTCAGAGAAGATTTGGCTAAACCTGCTGGTAGCTTGTACCTCCACAACCTAACTGGGATCCTTGAGACGGCTATCAGGGCGACGAATGCTCAGTTCGACGACTCTGACATCTTGAAGAGATTAGACGTGCGGTTATTGGAAGTCTCGCCAGGAGATACAGGTTGGGACGTGTTCAGTCTGGATTATCATGTTGATGGGCCTATTAGCACGGTAAGTATTTTGTAATCCACGATATGAATCTGAAGGTGAAATGTGGTGAAATATCGACATGAAATTTTCTGATTCACATCGCATAGCACAACAAGCTGAAGGAAACCTGTGTCGTCGAAGTGTCACCCTATCACATGATTACCTGGTCAAACCAGGAATCGAACCCAAGATCTCAGTTATGATAGGCGCTGGACCACTTCCACTGCCCCACTCTGACAGCCCATGATGGAGTATCCAGTGAAAATGTCTTGTGTTCCCATTTCAGGTCTTCACCCCTGAATCTATCATCATGTACTTACGAGTCTTCAATTTCCTCTGGCGGGCCAAACGCATGGAGTACATCTTGGCCCACATCTGGCGGGGACAGATGGCTAATAACAAGGTCGTTACGCGGACGCTGCCTGAACTTGGACCAGTTCTCCACCAGTGTCACATGATGGCGAGCGAGATGATTCACTTCGTACAGCAAGTGCAGTATTACATCAATTTTGAGGTGAGATGATAAGTTTTCAGGGATACCGGGTAAATAGGAAACTGAATAATGTTTCTTGCCAACATGAAAGGAGCATGCAATTCCTTTCCTGGCAGATGTGGTGTACTGATCCTGTGCTTCGCTGTGCAGTGCATAAGGAATGTGCGTGGTGTGCACTGTCGGCACAAGATTGGTCACTGTGTCAACAAACGACGTCGGGGGTTTTTCCAGGGTGAAGAAGCATCTCCAGGTCTGACATATGTTGCAGGAAGTTTTCACTGAATGTTCTGATCTTTGCTTCCAGGTGCTGGAGTGCTCCTGGGACGACCTCCTGAAGAAGGTCACCAATGCTGGTGACCTTGACCACATCATTGCCGCTCACCAAGAGTTCTTAGACTGTATCCTGACAAGGTCACTTCTGGATGATGAATCAAGGGTGAGTAACTATTAACCCTTAAAGCACCAGAGGACACTATCATTGACATGAGATTCTGAGACTTTTCCTTTGTCTTAGTTTCATTTTCTCAAGTTAAGCTATTGACCATGAGGAGTAAGCACTGGCCACCATTCTACACTGATCGCTTGATTAAGCAAGGTTCATTGGCACACGGAATTGGTCCGGTTCATGTCCGTAAAAAATCTATCAAATGGACTTCAGCGTTGTTGTATCCGGAAAACTAGGGGCAAACGGATCGGATCCGTGCGCCAATGAACCCTGCTTTAAGCTATAGCTTCCCATCTTTCCCTTTCAGGGTACCATTCTGACCCAACTACGGACCATCTTTGACCTCATCATCCAGTTCCAGTCCATTCAGGACAGCATGTACCAAGGGGCCCTCGACGAGATCGCTGCCAGAGGAAGCTTCGAGGCGAAGAAAAAGACAAAAACAGACCAGGTCAGACGATTGATCGATATCAGTGTGCCTCCCTTTGTGGACACCTCTACCAGAGACATCTCTCTGTTAAGGCACCAGTTTTGGGCATTGAGGGTTTCTATTCATCTTGACCTCCATAATCAGGACACCTCATCTGTACGATGAATCTTGATTCAAATGTTCTCTTTTTGCAGGGCGAATGGGGATTGACTGAAACGGAGGAAATGGAGGAGTATCAACGGAGGAAGGAGGTGGTGTCAACGTTAGTGAGTCATNTGTGAATTTATCAAATAAAGACTGCATGTACCGTACAACATTATATTTGACTTCTTCAAATTGCTTAAGGCATCATCAGTAGGTTTATATCACTTCATGGAAAAATGGTTACCCAACGTTTTTGAGGGTACGGATCCGTACCCTGGAAAAATTTAAGGGTACGGAATTTTACCCATTTTACCCTCTGGCGGAAACCCTGACTTTCCCTTTCCAGCTGAGGCCATGTTCACCCAAGACCTAAATAACAGCTTCCAAGTGATGGTTGATACCATCTACAAGGAGACCAGTCGACATCTCCTGGACGTCCTACACACCAAGTACCAGTTCATGGACCATCTGAAAGCTATGAGACGCTACCTACTTCTCGGGCAAGGCGACTTTATCAGGCACCTCATGGATCTGCTAGAGTAAGTAGTACTTGTGTAATCATAAAGATTTTTAGCACAGTTCACACTCTGCAGTCTCTTCTCAACTGAATTTTACTGTCTTATTTCAGAGAAGATTTGGCAAAACCTGCTGGTAGCTTGTACCTGCACAACCTAACTGGGATTCTTGAGACGGCTATCAGGGCGACGAATGCTCAGTTCGACGACTCGGACATCTTGAAGAGATTAGATGTGCGTTTACTGGAAGTCTCGCCAGGAGATACAGGTTGGGACGTGTTCAGTCTGGATTATCATGTTGATGGGCCTATTAGTACGGTAAGTATTTTGTAATCCACGATATGAATCTGAACATGACATGTCATGATGTGGTGAAATATCGACATGAAATTTTCTGATTCACATTGCATAGCACAACAAACTGAAGGAAACCTGTATCGCCCTCTCTATCACATGATTACCGGGTCCGACCAGGATTCGAACCCAAGATCTCAGTTATGATAGGCGCTGGACCACTTCCACTGCCCCACTCTGACAGCCCATGACGAGGTATCCAGTGAAAATGTCTTGTGTTCCCATTGCAGGTCTTCACCCCCGAATCTATCATCATGTACTTACGAGTCTTCAATTTCCTCTGGCGGGCCAAACGCATGGAGTACATCTTGGCCCACATCTGGCGGGGACAGATGGCTAATAACAAGGTCGTTACGCGGACGCTGCCTGAACTTGGACCAGTTCTCCACCAGTGTCATATGATGGCGAGCGAGATGATTCACTTCGTACAGCAAGTGCAGTATTACATCAATTTTGAGGTGAGATGATATGTTTTCAGAGATAAATAGGAAACTGAATACAGTTTCTAGCCAACATGAAAGGAGCATACGATTCCTTTCCTGGCAGATGTGGTGTACTGATCCTGTGCTTCGCTGTGCAGTGCATACGGAATGTGCGTGGTGTGCACTGTGGGCACAAGATTGGTCACTGTGTCAACAAACGACGTCGGGGGTTTTTCCAGGGTGAAGAAGCATCTCCAGGTCTGACATAATATTTTGCAGGAAGTTTTCACTGAATGTTCTGATCTTTGCTTCCAGGTGCTGGAGTGCTCCTGGGACGACCTCCTGAAGAAGGTCACCAATGCTGGTGACCTTGACCACATCATTGCCGCTCACCAAGAGTTCTTAGACTGTATCCTGACAAGGTCACTTCTGGATGATGAATCAAGGGTGAGTAACTATTAACCCTTAAAGCACCAGAGGACACTATCATTGACATGAGATTCTGAGACTTTTCCTTTGTCTTAGTTTCATTTTCTCAAGTTAAGCTATTGACCATGAGGAGTAAGCACTGGCCACCATTCTACACTGATCGCTTGATTAAGCAAGGTTCATTGGCACACGGAATTGGTCCGGTTCATGTCCGTAAAAAATCTATCAAATGGACTTCAGCGTTGTTGTATCCGGAAAACTAGGGGCAAACGGATCGGATCCGTGCGCCAATGAACCCTGCTTTAAGCTATAGCTTCCCATCTTTCCCTTTCAGGGTACCATTCTGACCCAACTACGGACCATCTTTGACCTCATCATCCAGTTCCAGTCCATTCAGGACAGCATGTACCAAGGGGCCCTCGACGAGATCGCTGCCAGAGGAAGCTTCGAGGCGAAGAAAAAGACAAAAACAGACCAGGTCAGACGATTGATCGATATCAGTGTGCCTCCCTTTGTGGACACCTCTACCAGAGACATCTCTCTGTTAAGGCACCAGTTTTGGGCATTGAGGGTTTCTATTCATCTTGACCTCCATAATCAGGACACCTCATCTGTACGATGAATCTTGATTCAAATGTTCTCTTTTTGCAGGGCGAATGGGGATTGACTGAAACGGAGGAAATGGAGGAGTATCAACGGAGGAAGGAGGTGGTGTCAACGTTAGTGAGTCATACGAGGAGACAGCTGAGAGTGAACGCCCAATCATACCATGTAAGTCTATCAACCTCACAAAACGCTTCAACATTTCCACTTCCAATACCCAACAGACCTACACATAAAGAAATGTTGCTAAACTGCGAGCAGGACTTCAGATTAAAGGAGCACGGTATTGTATCTCAAATGCATTATTCGACTGCCGACGTAGAGGGAGCCACCTAGTGGCAGTAAGGCGAACTACAAAAATGCATTACAAAATGTACGCAGTAAATCGGGTCATTCGCCAAAACGTAAGACCCTCGGGTTGGAGAGTGGCGCGGTGGCGCCGTCTGTCGAGAAAAAGTGGCAATACCGTGCTCCTTTAACTTTGTATTTATCATTTTCTACCAACAGGACATGGTGCAGTCATTCCTCCTGATGCTGACCGGCCACACAGACGTCTCGTTACGATTCCTCAGCTTCCGTCTCGACTTTAACGAACATTACAAGAGCAAAGAACCAAAGTTGCGCCGCTCACTAACCTACCAGAAATCAAGGAGTAGGGTCATGTAAGGCCTATAGGGGGCTGTACTTGTGGATTCCTGCGTCATCAGATAACCGCTGTGAGAAGACCTGCTCATTGTTAGAAAACTATTGGATTCAAATACATGTACCTAAGTCAGAATACTTGGCCAACCCTAGTCGTACGTTTCATCACAACTGCCATTGTTGTTTCTCATGCCCCATTGGACCATTGAAGTCTTTGGCATTGGAGAAACTCAAACCATATTCAGGATATCTTAGAATTTTTTGTAGTGAGTTTGTTTTCCAACTCAGCGCATAATGGGTGTTTTTTGAATAAGACATTAGATTATACATGTAAAATGTGCTGGGCAGGTGACTGCTGAGAATATACCAAAAGTGGTTATTGTGATGTTTAGATGTGTTCAGCCTGATGTAAGATATCATTGATCAAAGATACAAACTTCTAAAACCACCTGAACTTGTTTTAACAGTATCCCCTGCATTTAGCGTGTTTAACCCACCGTGGAGTACTGTACATTTATTGTGCTGGCTGTGTTTAGTGTCAAAAAAACCCATCAAAATGAGATTGGCTTTTTCTTCACTCATAGAAGAGATCTATGCAAGCTTTTGTGCTGTGATTAGAGTTGTTTACCCTTTTCATGCTGGACATGAATGCCATCAAAGTCGTTGGATAGCGAGATGAAGTCACGGATGTAGCGAATCTGAATACCAAGATTCAAATACATGAATGAATCTTGTTTTACATACCGTTACATACATGTATTGTAGGAATGGAGAGGAATATATTAGGCCTTATTTCCAGATGAATTCTTGGCAAGTTTTTTAATCTTAGAATATTTTGAATGTGTGGGTCTACAAATGTAAGCATATTTTGGCTTTAAAATTCTGGATTTTGTAAATACTTGGAAACCCCACCATCTGTGAACACGTTAAAATACATGAACTTTTGTAGAATATTTGTCTTTTTCTTTCCTTTTGCTCTCCTACATGATGTAAAATTTCAACTGTTCAATCAGACATTAAGATCCTCTTGGAGACGCCATTCTAGGGAACTCAAAAAGTAACCTATTCAGAACATCACTTGATCATTTCAAACCAGTTGATAGTACAAAATGTGACTCATTGGCCAAGAATTGAACCTGCAGCCTCACAGCCAGGAGTCTGGTATGCACCAAGAGGTAGCTTTGGGTAGATCCCACAAACACAATCCAGATATCATTGGATCAAGACCGACAACTGTTTTCAGGATTATATCAATGAAAATTTACTTTTCAAATAGCATTGCATATGTACAAAACAATACAAAGATATGATACATAATCATCTACATAAAAGATCCTATGTTCAGGTAGATGCAGTTCACACAAAATGACTGTGAACACACTGGCAGTTTACACCAATTGGCCAGCCCACAGACAGACTGTAGGTTCTCTGGTGGTCAAAGCGGAAGATCTTGAATCCAATACATCCCCCTTTGAACGCTGTCTGTGTTAGTTTCCAATGCACAATTGTAGTTCTGAACTTCTAACTGACGCTTGCTAAAGGTGGGAATGGATTCTGTTTGCTGACGACCAATTTCTGATGCTGGTAGCTGATGTATCCTTTGATCATGTTCTGAAATAGACATTGAAATGTACATGTACATGTACAGACATTGAACCTCTACATCCAAGACAATGATCAGAAGATGCAACATGCACATGAACATGTATGGTTGGCCACATGAAGATGATCGGCCTACATGATGACATGTAGGTCGACATGAACATGTATGATACATGCATGAAGACGTCGATCCACAAGACAGTTATGGGAGGCTAACGCACTATAATGACAGGATGAGGAGAAAAACTCCCCGAATCTTACCTCATGTATCAAGTTGGATAATATACACTGAACTTCATCACTATCAATGTCATCAATCTGAAGAAAAAGAGACAATATCTTGATAACACCTGTACAGCAGAAGGGATACCAGAGTATCTGGAGATGTCAAGGAGCTCCCCTCTCAATCGTGTGAAGAGCGGGTCTGACTGAGGATCGAAGACAGAACCTCAAGTGATAGGTGCCAATATCTGCATACCACCACTCTGACCGTCCAGAGGGCTTGGTCTTGATATGTGGAGCAGTACCTAGTCTTATCATACATGTACCGTAGGCCTAGCTCTATTCGTCTTTCTTTCGAGACAAACAACAAGACTGATTTCCGTTTTTAAAGCATTTATTTACAATGAACTCATCTTTACATATTTACAATTACCATACTCAAAATTTACAAATACATGTATTTACAAAGTCATTTCTTATTTACACATATCTACACTAACAATTTACACATAAATTTTACACTACCACATGTACACTGATGGAGCTTCAACTGCCGACATGTATGTGTTATCATAGCATCATTTTTGGGCATTGATACCCTTGATCAAAGTTCTGACTAGACTGTTCCATTCACAGCATTATCACGTTCACGATAGTCCTGTTCACATCACATCATATCTTTTTTCGTATGGTATCCTTTTTGAATCAACAGTCTTTGGCACATTTCTTCCACAGTTCCACAGGAGACAGTTCAGTTCACACCTTTCACATTTGTGATAGTCCTGTTTACATTATACCGAATGGTTTTCCGTATCCTTTTCGAATAAATCTTTGGCAGAAACATAAGCAGAGACCATACGTGCTGTAGCTTACACCGAATGTTTTTTTGTATCCTTTTCGAAGAAATATTTGGCATAAACATAAGCAGAGACCGTACATGCTGTAGCTTTCACCGAGTCGTTCACTCCCGTGCTGCCCATCCCCAGTCCATCAACATATCGTTACACGTATCCTCCTCATCGTCAAAGTTCTCAATCATCTCCATCTCTGCGGGCGGCATGTCGTTACCGCTGATATCTCTCACGATGTCGTCGATGGTTGCTTTCAAATGTCTACGATAGCAAACGAACCTTTGTTTCGTATCTTCAACAACACTACGTCGGATGATCATGACTGGACTTCTGGAGGCCGTCATCTCCTCGATGCGGGCGTCAAGTAAATCGATCTGCTGCGTCGCCAGGTCGTGTTTCTTCATCAGGACGACAAGTCTCTTGGCGAGTGCGATGAGATCTTCAGCCATTATTGATATCGGAGTTGGTAACAGCAAGACTTTGAAACAACTGGAACTCGGATGCTGTATTGGCTGTTGGAGCTGCTGGACAATCTACTCTGGACTACGGACTGGTGCTCGGACTTCGTGTAACTTTACTGACCCGGCTCAGCTGTACTGGAATGCAACACTAGAATTCCCTCTGAAGACTTGGCTCGACTTGTAAATTTGGCAGAAGTTCGCTGGTCGTATGGTTGAAGTGACTGATGTACCCTTGTTGAGAGCAAGTTGAAGACTGATGATCCCAGAAATTTCACCCCTATTTATACTCCAGTCCTCAATTGGGGAACACATGTCATCTACTCAAAGAATCCTCACTCGGCTCATTACTAATTAAGCCACAATGCTTGATTACAAAACCCACTTCACTTTACTTTGATCATAGATGACCTGCAGTGATCAAAGATGGTGCTAATTAGCTAGGTCACTGGTTAATTACTCACTAATTAGCCAGCTATTTGGTTAAATATTCACTGAACACAATCATCAACAGTACTAATTACCCTATCCCTGTAATCAGTTAGTGACTAGGACTGATCAAAAGGTCATTAATTAGTTAACACCACTGAGGAAAAGTGATTAATTAGTTACAACTCCCTTTTGATCACTTTATTCAGAAATGTGAGGAGTGTTCACTTCTACTGGGAGAATTTTACCATGAAAACCAAAAAATAGGTGTATAACCTTTACATATGATACAAAATCATGGAAAATTGAGGATTTCTAGAGATTGGATAGGACTTCTAGGAAAGGAAAGGACATCTCATCTCAAACTGCTTCACATCATCAACCCTATCAGGGGAACTCACGGAGTATGATCCTTCATCCCTTGATCCTTTCTGACCAGTGCTCCATGCGTCGATTCCATACTATCCAGTCATGCCAGTTACAGCAATATAAAGTGCATGATCAAAGAATTACTCACTCCTTTTGAATTCCTGGCCAGAACATCATGGTCTGAAATATCCTGTACCACTTACCTGCATGAATTTCAACGCTGTCACAAATGCCTCAATTGGAAGCTGATGTATTTTCATGATAAGGTAGACTTTCTTGAACAGGTTGCGATACGCGATGATCTTAAGTTTCTCCAGGATAAGATAGATGCCACACTTGATGAAGAATGCTTCATGTTTTTCGAAGGCTTCGTTTAGTTGCAGAATGTTACCCGAGCTGAAGGTGAATAAAGCAGACAAATTGAATGTGATTCATCAATTTCAGCTAGAATGAAGGGTGAAACCTGGAAAACGCCGTTACTGATCTTGAGCGACTACTACAGATCCATGACGTTGGTTGGGGACCACTGCGTCAAAGGACGACGTCATGTCACGTCAGCGGCGCCCACGACATAACTCTGTTGGCGTGAAATTGCAAACTTTTGAGGCTCAAATGATTGAATTCCATGGTGATTGCGGCCAGGTCCCTAAGTCTATTTTCAAACTGCTTAGACATTTAAAAACTAGAGATTCTTGACTTCTCAATGGTAGTTGAAATATTTCTAACGGATAGATAAGTGCGAAGCAGTCGGCCTTCAAACTGGGCACACATTTTTCCCAATTTGTAAACATGGTCCCCAACTAAAATCACAGATCTGTAGTCACATATACTTTTCAAAGTGCGTCCCTCACCTCACTGCAGTTTTGACTTCAGAAAACTGCATGAGATCATACTTCCTCAGCAAGTCTATCGTAGGCATATGACCCTGGAAAATAAAATGACACTTACATTTTAAATACAAAAAGTTGATTTTAGACCTAATTTTTGGAGTGACCTTCATACACTGCATAACAAAGGTTAAAAACAGATAAAAGACCAAGCTTGAAAATTTCCCCTTGATACTGACCAGTAGCATTTTGACAGGAAGAAGAAATATCAGTATAAGTCTCTTGTTGTTTTTGCTTGACCGATGACATCTCTGGAATGCATACGATAGATACTCCTCCGCTGGAAGAAACAATTTGCCCAATTTAAATGAAATGGAAAAACACAGAAATCGAGCAAAACCAGCCCATACTCGGTCCTATAATCATTTGACACTGGCATTTTCTGATGATTGAAATCTTTTGGGAACCCGAGTATAAAAGTGTACAACTACAACATAATGTAAGCTGAACTCACCACTTTTGAAGTCTCCATCAAATATCGCTTTTCTTCCAACGTAATATCTGTGAAGAAAAAAGGAAAAATTTTTATATGTAAAAACATTGAAAGAAAGTCAATTTTTTTCTTATTCTTATCACAATATACAAGTAGGCCTATATCCCTGTCCTTTTCATCACTTCATCACAAATTTATCTTCCTTTTCATCACTACCTCACCAATTAACCCTCCCTTTCATCACTTTCTCACCAATTAACCCTTCCTTTCATCACTATCTCACCAATTAACCCTCTCTTTCATCACTATCTCACCAATTAACCCTTCCTTTCATCATTTACTCATTAATTAACCCTCCCCTTCATCACAACCTCACCAATTAAACCTCCCTCTTTCATCATTTACTCACCAATTAACCCTCTCTTTCATCATTTACTCACCAATTAACCCTCCCCTTCATCACTATCTCACCAATTAAGCCTTCCTTTCATCACTTACTCACCAATTAAACCTTCGCTTCCTCACCTACTCACCAATTAACACTCCCTTTCATCACTATATCACCAATTAACCCTCCCTTTCATCACTATCTCACCAATTAAGCCTTCCTTTCATCACTTACTCACCAATTATAACCCTCCCTTTCATCACTATATCACCAATTAACCCTCCCTTTCATCATCTAATCACCAAACTTATCACCTGTATTGCTTTTTCACACCATTCCCAAAAAACTTTTATTTCTCAACATGTCTTACAGCATTTTCAACAAATAACACATATTTTTGCCCCAAAATCTGATTTTATCAAGTAATGTACAAACCTGAAGGTTATGAGCTGTGAGACTGTGAATTTATCTTTGATGGGGAGACTGTCCATGGCTCGGATCAAGGGCTTACATAAATGCAGTTTGTTGATCTGAAAATCATGAAATATATATATATAGTAAATACCAGTTGCTTATCTGAAGTGACCAGTCCCACACCTTAATGATAGAATAGAAGGATCATTGTCAGGGACGGATACATGATTTCGGGAAAGAGGGGGCCGCACTGTGCTAGAAACATTGAAATCTGCGGTGAATTTCAATGATTTGCTCCAAACTTCCGAATTTCACAGTCGATTTTACAGATTTGTTGGCCGAAAGGGGGGGGGGGCGTGCGGCGGGTGCGCCCCCTTGGATCTGCACCTGATTGAGGCACCAGCCAACCAAGTACATTAAGAAAAGTCGGACTCATAATGACTGAAGCACAGACCTTGAAGTATATTTTGAAGAGCTGGTTGATGAGGTTCAACATTCCCCATTTCTTTGACTCCTCAATGGCAGCACGGCTGAAATGAAGGCACATTCATATTCAGTAAAATGGAGAATGTACATGTACACTTAACTGGATGAGATACTGACTTCTGCTTACTGTCATGAATCATGCCTTGGACCCTCGTTTTTTAGCTTAAGAGAGGGGTCCATGACTGGACCAGAGCTTCTGTATATTGTAAGAGACAGAGGGTGGTTACAGGACGCTACAGAGCAGAGGGGTATAAACATACTTGTCACTGGCACATATCCTGAAACATCCCATCAGTAGATCAGCTGCCTTTTCCAACGTTTCTCCAGGTTTACCACGTCCTTTTTTACTCAACTGAATGTCTGCCTGAAATCAACAGTGGCAAGTGAGACGACACACACAGTAACATGCCCTTCCCAAACTGGAAAACTCTTCATGCAATAGGATTGTAACTTCGTACCTCAGAAATATTGGACAAGAACTTTAACCACTGAGCCATTTTGGACCCTGTGGTAGGGTAGAACTTGAATTATCAACAACAACGGATAATAGTACAGAACAATGAATACTTACACTATTGGCAAAAAGCCGAAGGTCTAGACAGACAGCAAACATGACTGGTAATGCCCAGTTTTCATCTTTCTGACTCTGAAATGCCTTTGTAAATGCTGTGACAGCAGTTAAGGATTGAATCTTACAAAACAGACAGTACACAAAACTTTTTGGGCTGTACTGATACTGACAATACCCAGCAATATTCGCACAGTGATTCAGCAGAAAATGCAAGCATGGTGTTTATAATGAGATCTTTCTTTATGTCTTTTCAATCACTCACTTATCTGCCAATCTGATCCTTGGCATTGCCTCAGAGGAAAGGATATTGAACCACGACGGCTTGACATCCATATGCCTCAATGAAATCATGATTTGACACTGCCCATGTGCACCTGAAAAATGAGAGAAATATAGACCTTTCAGTTATTTTTCTGAAGATTCAAAAGTTGACTTTTGCCTGCATAAACTTCATGACTATCCAGGGAAACTCTTATCAAAGAAGGTGATTAATTAGTGATTAAAATCACTTAATTACTCAAAATTTAATTGCAAATCAGCATCCTCTTTGATCAGTCCTTCTCAGCATGATCAAAAGAGAACTACTAATTAGTTTAATTAATTTACAGACTAATTGGTAATTAGCAAACTTCAATCTTACTTTGATCAAGGTAGCTCATGAAAGATCAAAGGAAACAGAGATAATTTTGTTTTAATTGCAAGTAATTATTTCTGTGAAGTTAATATTTTGTGAGTAAGTGAGAAGTACTACTAGGCCTGGGGAGGAGTATAAATAGAGGTGGAAAATCTTGGATCATCAGTTTCCAGTTTGCTCTCAGCAAGGTAACACCACAGATATACGATTGACATCAAGCGAAGTTCTGCCAAATCCAGCCGAAGTTCTAGAGTTGCCGAGTGGAAGTCCACAGGAGAACGTCTCAAGTCTCAGCGAGTTCAAGTCTGTCAAAACGAGAATCAAGCCTGTCACCAAGTCTTACGCCGACAGAGCAATACGAGTGAAGAATAAACTGCGTACTCCGGTACAGCACTAAAGTGAAAAGTTCGGTACAAATCACAAGAGTCAGCAACAGAATGGACGTCGATCTTCACGAACTCGCAATGGAACTCATCGTCCTCATGAAGTTACACGATCAAGCAACTCAACAGGTCAATTTACTTGATGCTCGCATCCAGATGTTACCGGCTGCCAGGAACCAGACGGTTGCCCTCCGACGCTGCGTTCTCCAAGATACAAAACAAACCTTTGTCTGCTATCGTAACAACGTGAAGAAGACTATTGAAGATATCGTGAGACGTCTGACGAACCATGAAACGCCCGAGGAAGCAGAGATGATTGGTGATTTCGCTGACGATGACCGTATCGGATCTGAACTGATGATGGATTGGGGATGGGGTTCACGAGAGTAGGATCCAGATGTTACCAGCTGCCAGGGATCATAAGGTTACCATCCGACACTACTCCAAGATACGAAAAACGTTTTCGCCTCCAATTGTAACAACGTGAAGAAGACTATAGAAGATATCGTGAGACGTCTGACAAGCCGTGTCCATCCGAGGAAACAGAGATGATCGGTGATTTCGTTGACGATGAACGTACTACCGGTAGATATGAACTGACGGGCTTCAAGAGAGTAAGATGAAGTGAGATTGATGAAATCTTCCCATTCACATGGACATTTTACAGGACAGCATGTACCAAGGGGCCCTCGACGAGATCGCTGCCAGAGGAAGCTTCGAGGCGAAGAAAAAGACAAAAACAGACCAGGTCAGACGGTTGATCGATATCTAGTGTACCTCCCTTTGTGGACACCTCTACCAGAAAGACACTTCTCTGTTAAGGCACCAGTTTTGGGCATTGAGGGCTTCTATTCATCTTGACCTCCATAGGCCTAATCAGGACACCTCATCTATATGATGAATCTTGATTCAAATGTTCTTTTTTTGCAGGGCGAATGGGGATTGACTGAAACCGAGGAAATGGAGGAGTATCAACGGAGGAAGGAGGTGGTGTCAACGTTAGTGAGTCATACGAGGAGACAGCTGAGAGTGAACGCCCAATCATACCATGTAAGTCTATCAACCTCACAAAACGCTTCAACATTTCCACTTCCAATACCCAACAGACCTACACATAAAGAAATGATGCTTAACTGCCAGCAGGACTTCAGATTTACTTTATATTTATCATTTTCCACCAACAGGACATGGTGCAGTCATTCCTCCTGATGCTGACCGGCCACACAGACGTCTCGTTACGATTCCTCAGCTTCCGTCTCGACTTTAACGAACATTACAAGAGCAAAGAACCAAAGTTGCGCCGCTCACTAACCTACCAGAAATCAAGGAGTAGGGTCATGTAGGGCCTATAGGGGGCTGTACTTGTGGATTCCTGCGTCATCAGATAACCGCTGTGCGAAGACCTGCTCATTGTTAGAAAACTAATGGATTCAAATACATGTACCTAAGTCAGAATACTTGGCCAACCCTAGTCGTACGTTTCATCACAACTGCCATTGTTGTTTCTCATGCCCCATTGGACCATTGAAGTCTTCGGCATTGGAGAAACTCAAACCATATTCAGGATATGTTAGAATTTTTTGTAGTGAGTTTGTTTTCCAAGTAACTCGGCGCATAATGGGTGTTTTTTTGAATAAGACATTAGATTATACATGTAAAATGTGCTGGGCAGGTGACTGCTGAGAATATACCAAAAGTGGTTATTGTGATGTTTAGATGTGTTCAGCCTGATGTAAGATATCATTGATCAAAGATAGAAACTTCTAAAACCACCTGAACTTGTTTTAACGGTATCCCCTGCATTTAGAGTGTTTAACCCACCGTGGAGTACTGTACATTTTTATTTTGCTGGCTGTGTTTAGTGTCAAAAAAACATCAACATGAGATTGGCTTTTTCTTCACTCATAGAAGAGATCTATGCAAGCTTTTGTGCTGTGATTAGAGTTGTTTAAACTTTTCATGCTGGACATGAATGCCATCAAAATCATTGGATAGCGAGAGGAAGTCATGGATGTAGTGTACGAATCTGAATACCCGGTACCAAAAGTCAAAATAAACGAATGAATCTTGTTTTACATACATACATATGTATTGTAGGAATGGAGAGGAATATATTAGGCCTTATTTGCAGATGAACATTCTTGGCAAGTTTTTTTTTATCTTAGAATATTTTGAATGTGTGGGCCTACAAATGTAAGCCTATTTTGGCTTTAAAATTCTGGATTTTGTAAATACCTGGCAGTCCCACCATATGTGAACATGTTAAAATAAATGAACTTTTGTAGAATATTTGTCTTTTTCTTTCCTTTTGCTCTCCTACATGATGTAAAATTTCAACTGTTCAATCAGACATTCAGATCCTCTTGGAGACGCCATTCTTGGGAACTCAAGAAGTAACCTATTCAGAACATCACTTGATCATTTCAAACCAGTTGATAGTACAAAAGTGACTCATTGGCCAAGAATCGAACCTGCGGCCTCACAGCCAGGAGTCTGGCACCCTTACCACTGCACCAAGAGGTAGCTTCGGGTAGATCCCACAAACACAATCCAGATATCATTGGATCAAGACTGACAACAGTTTTCAGGATTATATCCATGAAAATTTACTTTTCAAATAGCATTGCACATGTACAAAACAATACAAAGATATGATACATAATCATCTACATAAGGCTCCATTTCCATAGAGTTCACGTTGACACTTTTCACGCGCCACGCTTCACGTTTTCCTTTCGTTCCTCGGAGAAAGCATGTCACAGGACAGGTAATGTGTGTCTCGTTGTGCGCTGAATCGAGGAACGAAAGGAAAACGTGAAGCGTGGCGCGTGAAAAGTGTCAACGTGAGCTCTATGGAACTGGAGCCTAAAGGTCCTATTTTCAGGTAGATGCAGTTCACACAAAATGACTGTGAACACACTGGCAGTTTACACCAATTGGCCAGCCCACAGACAGACTGTTGGGTTCTCTGGTAGTCAAAGCGGAAGATCTTGAATCCAATACATCCCCCTTTGAACGCTGTCTGTGTTTGTTTCTAATGCACCATTGTAGGCTAGTTCTGAATTTCTAACTGACGCTCGCTAAAGGTGGGAATGGATTCTGTTTGCTGACGACCAATTTCTGATGCTGGTAGCTGATGTATCCTTTGATCATGTTCTGAAATAGACATTGAAATGTACATGTACATGTACAGGAATTGAACCTCTACATCCATGAAGACAATGATCAGAAGATGCAACATGCACATGAACACGTATGGTTGGCCACATGAAGATGATCGGCCTACATGATGACATGTAGGTCGACATGAACATGTATGATACATGCATGAAGACGTCAATCCACAAGACAGTTTATGGGAGGCTAACGCATTATAATGACAGGATGATGAGAAAAACTACCCGAATCTTACCTCATGTATCAAGTTGGATAATATACACTGAACTTCATCACTATCAATGTCATCAATCTGAAGAAAAAGAGACAATATCTTGATAACACCTGTACAGCAGAAGGGATACCAGAGTATCTGGTGATGTCAAGGAGCTGCCCTCTCAATCGTCTGGGCCCATATTCATAAACATACTTACATGTAAGTCAAAGTGTGCTACTTATCTTTTGTGTCGAACAAAGGATAAGTGTCACACTTAGACTTAAGTAGTTTTATGAATATGGGTCCTGAAGAGCGGGTCTGACTGAGGATCGAAGACAGAACCTCAAGTGATAGGTGCCAATATCTGCATACCACCACTCTGACCGTCCAGAGGGCTTGGTCTTGATATGTGGAGCAGTACCTAGTATTATCATACATGTACCGTAGGCCTAGCTCTATATACATATGCCGTAGGCCTAGCTCTATTCGTCTTTCTTTCGAGACAAACAACAAGACTGATTTCCGTTTTTAAAGCATTTATTTACAGTGAATTCATCTTTACATATTTACAATTACCATACTCAAAATTTACAAATACATGTATTTACAAAGTCATTTCTTATTTACACTTATCTACACTAACAATTTACACATAAATTTTACACTACCACATGTACATTGATGGAGCTTCAACTGCTGACATGTATGTGTTATCATAGCATCATTTTTGGGCATTGATACCCTTGATCAAAGTTCTGACTAGACTGTTCCATTCACAGCATTATCACGTTCGCGATAGTCCTGTTCACATCACATCATATCTTTTTTGTACAGTATCCTTTTTGAATCAATCAACGATCTTTGGCACATTTCTTCTGCAGTTCCGCGGAGAGAGTTCAGTTCACACCTTTCACGTTTGTGATAGTCCTGTTCACATCACACCGAATCGTTTTTCATATCCTTTTTGAATAAGTCTTGGCATAAACACAGCAGAGACCGTACATGCTGTAGCTTTCACCGAGTTGTTCACTCCCGTGCTGCCCATCCCCAGTCCATCAACATATCGTTACACGTATCCTCCTCATCGTCAAAGTTCTCAATCATCTCCATCTCTGCGGGCGGCGTGTCGTTGCCGCTGATATCTCTCACGATGTCGTCGATGGTTGCTTTCAAATGTCTACGATAGCAGACGAACCTTTGTTTCGTATCTTCAACAACACTACGTCGGATGATCATGACTGGATTTCTGGAGGCCGTCATCTCCTCGATGCGAGCGTCGAGTAAATCAATCTGCTGCGTCGCCAGGTCGTGTTTCTTCATCAGGACGACAAGTCTCTTGGCGAGTGCGATGAGATCGTCAGCCATTATTGATATCGGAGTTGGTAACAGCAAGACTTTGAAACAAGTGGAACTCGGATGCTGTATTGGCTCTTGGAGCTGCTGGACAATCTACTCAAGACTCGAATGGTGCTCGGACTTCGTGTAACTTTACCGACCCGGCTCAGCTGTACTGGAATGCAACACTAGAATTCCTTCTGAAGACTTGGCTCGACTTGTAAATTTGGCAGAAGTTCGCTGGATGTATGGTTGAAGTGACTGGTGTATCCTTGTTGAGAGCAAGTTGAAGACTGATGATCCCAGAAATTTCACCCCTATTTATACTCCAGTCCTCAATTGGGGAACACATGTCATCTACTCAAAGAATCCTCACTCTGCTCATTACTAATTAAGCCACAATGCCTGATTACAAAACCCCCTTCACTTTACTTTGATCATAGATGACCTGCAGTGATCAAAGATGGTGCTAATTAGCTAGGTCACTGGTTAATTACTCACTAATTAGCTAGCTATTTGGTCAAATATTCACTGAACACAATCATCACCAGTACTAATTACCCCATCCCTGTAATCAGTTAGTGACTAGGACTGATCAAAAGGTCATTAATTAGTTAACACCACTGAGGAAAAGTGATTAATTAGTTACAACTCCCTTTTGATCACTTTATTCAGAAATGTGAGAAGTGTTCACCTCCCTGGGAGAATTTTACCATGAAAACCAAAAAATAGACATGTATATAACCAGTAGGCCTACACAGGATACAAAATCATGGGAAGTTGAGGATTTCCAGAGATCTACCTCAAAGGAAAGGACATCACATCTCAATCTGCTTCACATCATTTCTTCAGAAGCCTATCAGGGGAACTCACGGAACATGATCCTTGATCACTTGATCCTTTCTTATCAGTGTTCCATGGGATGATTCCATACTATACTACATCCAGTATAATACAGCAAAATAAACTACATGATATTCAAAAAATTTCATAGAATTACTCCCTTCATTCTTGGCCAGAATATCATGGTTTGACATGTCCTGTACCACTCACCTGCATGAATTTCAACGCTGTCACAAATGCCTCAATTGGAAGTTGATGTATTTTCATGATAAGGTAGACTTTCTTGAACAGGTTGCGATACGCGATGATCTTAAGTTTCTCCAGGATAAGATAGATGCCACACTTGATGAAGAATGCTTCATGTTTTTCGAAGGCTTCATTTAGTTGCAGAATGTTACCCGAGCTGAAGGGGAATAAACCAGACAAATTGAATGTGATTCATCAATTTCAGCTAGAATGAAGGGTGAAACCTGGAAAACGCTGTTACTGATCTTGAGCGACTACTAGTCACATATACTTCTCAAAGTGCGTCCCTCACCTCACTGCAGTTTTGACTTCAGAAAACTGCATGAGATCATACTTCCTCAGCAAGTCTATCGTAGGCATATGACCCTGGAAAATAAAACGACACTTACATTCTAAATGCAAAAAGTTGATTTTAGACCTAATTTTTGGAGTGACCTTCATACACTGCATAACAAAGGTTGATATGGCTACCGTGGCTCGCAAAATGATGATGATGATGATAACAGATAGATAAAAGACCAAGCTTGAAAATTTCCCCTTGATACTTACCAGTAGCATTTTGACAGGAAGAAGAAATATCAGTATAAGTCTCTTGTTGTTTTTGCTTGACCGATGACATCTCTGGAATGCATACGATAGATACTCCTCCGCTGGAAGAAACAATTTGCCCAATTTAAATGAAATGGAAAAACACAGAAATCGAGCAAAATCAGCCCATACTCGGTCATATACATTTAATCATCTGATACTGGCATTTTCTGATGATTGAAATCTTTTTGGGAGTCCAAGTATAAAAGTGCACAACTACAACATAATGTATATCTTTCATTTTTTGACAGGGAAGCTGAACTCACCACTTTTGAAGTCTCCATCAAATATGGCTTTTCTTCCAACATAATATCTGTGAAGAAAAAATGAACATTTTTTATAAAAACATTGAAAGAAAGTCAAAATTGTTCTTATTCTTATCAATGACCCTTTTCATCACTTCATTACAAATTTATCTTCCCTTTCATCACTACCTCACCAATTAACCCTTCCTTTCATCATTTACTCACCAATTAACCCTCCCTTTCATCACTATCTCACCAATTAACCCTCCCTTTCATCACTATCTCACCAATTAACCCTCCCTTTCATCATTTACTCACCAATTAACTCTCCCCTTCATCACAACCTCACCAATTAACCCTCCTTTTCATCATTTGCTCACCAATTAACCCTCCCTTTCATCACTATCTCACCAATTAACCCTTCCTTTCATCATTTACTCACCAATTAACCCTCCCCTTCATCACTATCTCACCAATTAAGCCTTCCTTTCATCACTTACTCACCAATTAAAACCTTCCCTTCCTCACTTACTCACCAATTAACACTCCCTTTCATCACTATATCACCAATTAACCCTTCCTTTCATCACTATCTCACCAATTAACGCTCCCTTTCATCACTATCTCACCAATTAACCCTCCCTTTCATCATCTAATCACCAAACTTATCACCTGTATTGCCTTTTCACACCATTCCCAAAAAACTTTTATTTCTCAACATGTCTTACAGCATTTTCAACAAATAACACATATTTTTGCCCCAAAATCTGATTTTATCAAGTAATGTACAAACCTGAAGGTTATGAGCTGTGAGACTGTGAATTTATCTTTGATGGGGAGACTGTCCATGGCTCGGATCAAGGGCTTACATAAATGCAGTTTGTTGATCTGAAAATCATGAAATATGTAGTAAATACCAGTTGCTTATCTGAAGTGACCAGTCCCACAACTTCATGATAGAATAGAAGGATCATTGACAGGGCCGGATCCAGGATTTCGGGAAAGAGGGGGCGCACTGTGCTATAAACATTGAAATCTGCGGTGAATTTCAATGATTTGCTCCAAACTTCAGAACTTCACAGTCGATTTTACAGATTTGTTGGCCGAAAGGGGGGCGGGCGGCAGGTGCGCCTCCTTGGATCCGCGCCTGATTCAGAGTCATCAGCCAACCAAGTAGATTAAGAAAAGTCGGACTCATAACGACTGAAACACAGACCTTGAAGTATATTTTGAAGAGCTGGTTGATGAGGTTCAACATTCCCCATTTCTTTGACTCCTCAATGGCAGCACGGCTGAAATGAGGGGACATTCATATTCAGTAAAATGGAGAATGTACATGTACACTTAACTGGATGAGATACCGACTTCTGCTTACTGTCATGAATCATGCATTGGACCCTCGTTTTTTAGCTTAAGAGAGGGGTCCATAACTGGACCAGAGCTTCTGTGTATTGTAAGTGACAGAGGGTGGATACAGGATGCTACAGAGCAGAGGGGCATAAACATACTTGTCACTGGCACATATCCTGAAACATCCCATCAGTAGATCAGCTGCCTTTTCCAACGTTTCTCCAGGCTTACCACGTCCTTTTTTACTCAGCTGAATGTCTGCCTGAAATCAACAGTGGCAAGTGAGACGACACACACAGTAAAGTGCCCTTCCCAAACTGGAAAACTCTTCATGCAATAGGATTGCAACGTCGTACCTCAGAAATATTGGACAGGAACTTTAACCACTGAGCCATTTTGGACCCTGTAGTAGGGTAGAACTTGAATTATCAACAACAACAGATAATAGTACAGAACAATGAATACTTACACTATTGGCAAAAAGCCGAAGATCTAGACAGACAGCAAACATGACTGGTAATGCCCAGTTTTCATCTTTCTGACTCTGAAATGCCTTTGTAAATGCTGTGACAGCAGTTAAGGATTGAATCTTACAAAACAGACAGTACACAAAACTTTTTTTGGCTGTACTGATACTGACAATACCCAGCAATATTCGCACAGTGATTCAGCAGAAAATGCAAGCATGGTGTTTATAATGAGATCTTTCTTTATGTCTTTTCAATCACTCACTCATCTGGCAATCTGATCCTTGGCATTGCCTCAGAGGAAAGGATATTGAACCACGACGGCTTGACATCCATACGCCTCAATGAAATCATGATTTGACACTGCCCATGTGCACCTGAAAAATGAGAGAAATATAGACCTTTCAGTCATTTTTCTGAAGATTCAAACGTTGACTTCATGACTGCCCAGGGAAAATCTGATCAAAGAAGGTAATTATTTAGTGATTAAAATCAGTTAATTACTCACAATTTAATTGCAAATCACCATCCTCTTTGATCAGTCCTTCTCAGCATGATCAAAAGAGAACTACCAATTAGTTTAATTAATTTACAGATTAATTGGTAATTAGCAAACTTCAATCTTACTTTGATCAAGGTAGCTCATGAAAGATCAAAGGAAACAGAGATAATTTTGTTTTAATTGCAAGTAATTATTACTGTGAAGTTAATATTTTGTGAGTAAGTGAGAAGTACTACTAGGCCTGGGGAGGAGTATAAATAGAGGTGGAAAATCTTGGATCATCAGTTTCCAGTTTGCTCTCAGCAAGGTAACACCACAGATACGATTGACATCAAGCGAAGTTCTGCCAAATCCAGCCGAAGTTCTAGAGTTGCCGAGTGAAAGTCCACAGGAGAACGTCTCAAGTCTCAGCGAGTTCAAGTCTGTCAAAACGACAATCAAGCCTGTCACCAAGTCTTACGCTGACAGAGCAATACGAGTGAAGGATAAACTGCGTACTCCGGTACAGCACTAAAGTGAAAAGTTCGGTACAAATCACAAGTCAGCAACAGAATGGACGTCGATCTTCACGAACTCGCAATGGAACTCATCGTCCTCATGAAGTTACACGATCAAGCAACTCAACAGGTCAATTTACTAGATGCTCGCATCCAGATGTTACCGGCTGCCAGGAACCAGACGGTTGCCCTCCGACGCTGCGTTCTCCAAGATACAAAACAAACCTTTGTCTGCTATCGTAACAACGTGAAGAAGACTATTGAAGATATCGTGAGACGTCTGACGAACCGTGAAACGCCCGAGGAAGAAGAGATGATTGGTGATTTCGCTGACGATGACCGTATCGGATCTGAACTGATGATGGATTGGGGATGGGGTTCACGAGAGTAGGATCCAGATGTTACCAGCTGCCAGGGATCATACGGTTACCCTCCGACACTACTCCAAGATACGAAAAACGTTTTTTCGCCTCCAATCGTAACAACGTGAAGAAGACTATAGAAGATATCGTGAGACGTCTGACAAGCCGTGTCCATCCGAGGAAACAGAGATGATCGGTGATTTCGTTGAACGTACTACCGGTAGATATGAACTGACGGGCTTCAAGAGAGTAAGATGAAGTGAGATTGATGAAATCTTCCCATTCACATGGACATTTTAAAAGTGATATTTGGTACATAGTGACATTTGAGTGATATTTTGTATAAATAGTTTTATTGATCTTGTCCATTCTGTGCAAGCAGGGTTAGATGCTAAACTGTCAGATATTTGTAGGTCTATCACACCTTTCAGCAGTTTGTTGGAAAGTATGAAGTTAAATAATATCTTAACTGTAATTTTTGGAAATTGATGTAAATGTAGATTGTGTAGATGTTGTAGGCTACATTGTAAATAATGGGAGCATATTAGGAGTTTGTAAATAAAGGTGAATTAATTTGAATTAAGTCTCTTTTTTT